>JAJHZJ010000226.1:8674587-9186229 GCA_023548195.1 Bettongia penicillata ogilbyi
TACCTTCAAAATAAATATGCAATGGTCTCAGGCCATGGAAGAGCTCAAAAATGATTTTGAAAATCAAGTAAGAGAGGTGGAGGAAAAAATGAGAAGAGAAATGAGAGTGATGCAAAAAAAATAATGAAAAGCAATTCAATAGCTTGCTAAAGGAGACCCAAAAAATGCTAAAGAAAATAATACCTTTAAAAATAGGCTAATTCAACTTGAAAAAGAAGTCCAAAAACCAGTGAGAGGAAGAATTCTTTAAACAGCAGAATTAGCCAAATGGAGAAGGACTTTCAAAAGCTTACTGAAAAAATAGTTCTTTAAAAATTAGAATGGAGCGGTTGGAAGCTAAAGACTTTATGAGAAAACAATAAATTACAAAACTAAACCAAAAGAATGAAAAATTAGAAGATAATGTGAAATAACTCATTCAATATACAACTAACCTGGAAAATAGATCCAGGAGAGACAATTTAAAAAATATGGAACTACCTGAAAGTGATGATCAATAAAAGAGCTTAAGACCACCGTGATGCAAAGACCAGCACGGAGCACCAGGGACATGACCCAGGACAGGATTCATGGTGCCACCAGCAGCATTTCCTAGATTCTTCAACCCACAAATGGCATAGACAGATTCAAAGGTCAGTGGATGGCCTCCTGTAGCTGCCATTTTCTGAGTCCTCCACTTACAGTTCATGGGGGGATTGAAGAGGAGATCTAATTTCATCCCTGAGTGGTAGCTTGGGGAGACCTTGGCCTAAAAGCCTTGGGGGGATTGAGTCACTGATCTGATTCATGGCCTTGAGCTCCACATAGGGGTGAGGAGGAACACTGGCAGTGGACCTGATGGATGCTCTGGAGAGGGAATTTAATTGCAGATTCTGGACAGAAATATTTTTGGTTGCTTCCATACCAATGCACAGGTCAAGAGAGGAGTAAACACCTCTCTTGTTTGTGCCACCTTGGAGGAACTGAGAACTTACAGGTCCCCATATACCTGATTCTTGAAAAAAGATCTCAAAAGTCAAGTAAATGACTGGGAAAATGCCCAAAAAAAGGGAGAAAAAAAGACTATAGAAGGTTAATTTCTTGGCGAACAGGTATTTTCTTTCATCCTTTCAGAAGAGGAAGAGCAAAGCATAACATCAGAGAAAGTCAAGGCTTCTGTGTCCAAAATCTCCCAAATAAATATGCAGTGGTCTCAGCCCATAGAAGACCTCAAAAGGGATTTTGAAAAATCAAGTAGGAGAGGTGAAGGATAAATTTAGGAGAGAAAATTTAAAAATTATAGAACTACCTGGAAGTCATGATCAAAAAAGAGCCTAGATATCATCTTTCATGAAATTGTCAAGGAAAACTGCCTTGATATTCTAGAATCAGAGGGCAAAATAGATATTGAAAAATCCAAGATCACCTCCTGAAAGACATCCAAAAAGAGAAACTTCTGGAAATATTGTAGCCAAATTCCAGAGTTCTGTGATCAAGGATAAAATATTGCAAGCATTCAGAAATAGTTTAAGTATTATGGAAATAAAATAAGAATAATACGCAATCTGGCAGCTTCTACATTAAGGAATCAAAGGGCTTGGAGTATGATACTCCAGAAACTAAAGGAACTGGGATTAAATCCAAGAATCACCTACCCAACAAAACTGAGTATAACACTTCAGGGGAAAAATGATCATTCATTGATATAGAGGACTTTCAAGCATTCATGATGAAAAGACCATAACTGAATAGAAAATCTGACTTTCAAACAGAAGAATCAAGAGAAACATGAAAAGGTAAATAGGAAAGAGAAAATCATTAAAGGCTTTCTAAAGTTGAACTGTTTGCATTCCTACATGGAAAGATAATATTTGTAACTCTTGAGGCTTTTCCTCAATATTTGGGTAGTTAAAGGGATTACACATGCACACACATACACACACATACACACACACATATATATCTTTCTATCTATCTATCGAAATATATATAATATATAATATATATTATATTTGGATTCAGATATATTATATATAATATATATAATTATATATATATAAAGAGAACACAAGGTGAGTTGAATAAGAAGGGATGATCTAAAAATTATAATTAAGCAGCAAGAGAGGAATATTTTGGGAGGAGATGGTGAAATGGAATGGGTCAAATTATCTCTCATAAAAGAGGCAAGTAAAAGCTTTTTCAATGGAGGATAAAAGAGAGGAGGTGAGAGGGAAAAAGTGAAGATTATTCTCTTCACATTTGGCTTACTGAGGGCATAGTTTGGTATAAAAATTTGGTATAAAAATCTGTCTTACACTACAGAAAAGTAGAGGAGAAGGGGGCAAGTAGGGTGGAACTATGATGGAAGGGAGGGCAAATGGGAGGAGGGAGCAATTAGAAACAAACATTTTTGAGGACGGACAAGGTCAAAAGAGAAAATAGAATAAATGGAGGGCAGAATATGATGGAGGGAAACAGTTTATCTTACACAACATGACTGTTATGGAAGTCTTTTGCAAAACTACACATATATAGCCCATATTGAATTGCTTGCCTTCCCCATGAGTGGGGAGGGAGGATGTGAGAGAAGTTAGAACTCAAAGTTTTAGAAATGATTGTTTAGAATTGTTTTTGAAAACAACTGGAAAATAAGAAATGCAGGTAATGAGTTATAGAAATTTATCTTACCCTACAGGACAAGAGAGAAGATGAGCATAAGGGAAAGGAGGGGTGTGAGAGAAGGGAGATCATATGGAGGGAAGGGGTAATCAGAATGCAAGGCACTATAGAATGGGGAGAGGGGAGAGATGGGGAAAAATTTGGAACTCAAAATTCTGTGGAAATGAATTTTGAAAACTAAAAATAAATAAATAAACATTTAAAATATTGTTTTAGCATGCTACTGGAAATTAAGCTGTACACGTAATGGAGTACAGAAATCTATTTTTTCCGACATGAAAATACAGGGGAAGGGGGTTGTAAGAAGGGTGGATAATAGAAGGGAGGACAGACTGAAGGAAGGGGTGAATGGGGGTGCATGCTGTCCTAGGGTGGGAGGTGGGGAGACATGAGGAGAAAATTTTGAATTCTAATAACTGCGCAAGTGCATATTAAGAACTGAAAAATAAGTTATATATTGGAAATAGCAAAGAAAAAAGGGAAATAGGGTTGTGCTGGAGCCATCTCACACTGGCAGAACTGAGTGTTAAAATTTCAGTGTGAGCACTTACACCTTGGGAATGCACAAACACTAAAAATCAGGTCTTAATAAAAGGAAATACTGAAATTTGTTTAAAAAGTAGTTTACTTCCACTCTCAATTGCTTTGGATAATTCATAAAGAAAAACTGTTAGTTATATCAGTTTAATATTTGGTCATCATGTTTCATTCCAAAGTGTAAGATCTCAGTTGATCTATTTTCTCTTTTTGTAGCCTGAACCACTGTGTTTTCTTATTTTTTTGCACTTTACTGGCTTCTGTTTCCTACTCTATAAGATGATGAAGATAGATTGGAGGGACTTTAATTCCCGTTTACACCCAAATTTGTGATGCCATGAAGGCTATTTCAGACTAATGTGCCTCATGTTGAAACGGAAGGACCGAGACATTCACAGGCAAGAGTCAATTAGGAATTTCGAGAGCGTCTTTATTAGCCAGGTTGGCAGCTGCCTCATGGGAAAATCCAGAGGAGACAGCCCCGAACTAAGGTGGGTGTGTACATTTTAAGCATTTTTGGCGCTTCTCGGTACAGCCTTGCAGATGCTACAACATAGTTCTGACAGGGTGGGGGTGGGAGGTGGGGCTTGCTGCTGGGCAAGGGTACCCAACAGAAAGTAGGTGCCAGGAAACAGACCCAACCAGAGAATGGTTGTCAGGAAAGGAGGTGCCCAGAAGGTAGTTGTCTGGCAAAAGGAGTCTAACAGGAACAGTTCTGGTAGGAGGGCACAAGTTGTTGCCATGCAAGGGGACTCAACAGAAAAATGGCTATTAGTAACTCAACAGATATTTCACAATCCAGCAGGGGAATAATGTTTTGACAGGGGCCCAACAAAAGCCTTAATGCAAAGTTTTATTTTTATTAATTACTGCTAAACTTTACATCATTAGTTTCCACATATCATTTGAGGCTTCCAAAGTCTTTTTGAACCTTTACTCCTCTCAGAATTCTACTTTACACTAATTTAATAAACATGCCAATTATTTCTCCATTCAAATTGAAATATAAAGTGATGGAGAAGACAGAACTCTGTAATAACGATTAAGATCTCTCCCCTGGTCAAAATAAAATAAAAATCAACAGTGTCTGATTTAAATTTAAAATAAGTATTCTCAATATTTGAATATTCATGTGAAGAAATTGATGTAAGGAAAGGGCTTAGAAATTCTTCAAGAGTTAGATACAAATGAGCTGTTTTTATAATACTTATATCTCAAGAAAATTTCTACAAGAGTAACAGAAGTTCAGAGAAGGAAGAGAAGGAAGGTGATCTGGATTCATCAAAAACGTGTTTATTGAGAAATCAGGATTTAAAGTAGACCTTGAAAGATGGGAAGGATAAAAATAGTTTTTACATTAGCTAATTCAATTCAGCTTTAAAAAATCGCAGAATCCAACCTCACCCCGTTCACTTCAAGATTACTTAGCATCCACAAATCATTTGCCAGTTCACTGATGGGTATGTTGTACAAGACTAAATGAAGTTATGTAAAAACCTGCCAAAAAATTGTCAAATGCATGTAAATCATAGGAACCAGTGAAACAGGATTTCTGGGTTGTACTTTTAATACTGATCCTTCTGAATGACCTAGCCAATTATTACAACTTCTACAAAATGAGTATATTACCACTTGTCACCTACCTACCTCCTTAAGAGTTTTAGAAACTAATTAAAAAATAACTCTACAACACCATTCTAATGTCCTTAAAATAAGGGTGATTGCTTAGTAAAGATAGTGCTAATTAGGCTATTAGCATAATGAATGTATGCATTTTTCTGCTCAAGTTAAAGAAAGATGGTATGCTTTGGGGTTGCCCCAAATTTCCTTCTTGGCCCAGGAAATGTGTGAAGCAGTTTGCAAATTACTCTTGTCCATGCACATATTTGAGAAAGAAAGAGCATGAATGTTTACATTCACTGGCACCCCCTGACAGGGAATAGGCATCCACTTATTGCCATCTGCACTGTACACTGACAACAGAATTCTCTCTCTCTGCCATATAGTACTGCCAATAAATGTTCACTGTACTGTTACCTAAATTATGAAAGGATATCCCCATATCATAAGAAAAGGATGATTTATTAAATAAACTGGTCATTGTCTTTCATAAGCAAGGGAACACTACTGAACCAAAATTTGTAGATGGATTATCTAGATAATTGGACTCAATTCCACAAATATTTTACAATGTAGGTACCATGTGAAAGTTACTATGGAAGGTAGGAAAGTCAGGCTCTGATTTCTGCTCTTAGTATTTATTTATTTATTTTAATTTTTTAAATTTGTTTTCAGTTTTCTATAATCACTTCCATATATCATAGATTTCCCCTCCTCTCATCCTCTTTCCTCTCTTCCTCCCCGACATGGTGTGCAATCTTATGCCTATTAAATATATTATCACATTGTCACATCATATTATGTAGAATAATTAAAATGAATGGGAGAAACCATAAAACAGAGCAAAAAAAAAAAAACAAACAAAACAAAACATGACATGAGAAAAAATGATTCTACTTCATTCTGCAACCCAATTCCATAGTTCTTTCTCTGGATTTAGAAGGGATTTTGCCTCAAGAGTCCACTGGGAATTTTTTAGGTCCTTGCATTTCCGGAAGGGAAGGACTAAGTCTACCAGAAAAATTCTTGCCACACTGTGGTTGTTGCTGTGTCCAAAGATCTCCTGGTTCTGCTCCTTTCACTCAGCATCAGTTCATATAAGTCCTTCCAAACCTCTAAAGTCTTTCTGTTCATCATTTCTTATAGCAAAATAGTATCCAATTACATTCATATACCACAACTTGTTCAACCATTCCCCAACTGATAAGCATCCCCTTGATTTCCAAGTTTTGTTCATCACAAAGAGAGTTGCTGTCAATGATTTTATACATGCAGGACCCTTTCTCATTTTTGTGATCTCTTTGCAATACAGTTCTAGAAACAATATTGCTGGGTCAAAGGATATGCACAATTTTTGTAGCCCTTTGGGTATAGTTCCAAATTGCTCTCCAGAATGGTTGGATCAGCTCATAATCCCACCAACAATGAATTAGTGTTCCAGTTCTTCTACATTTTCTCCAACATCTCCCTGTTTTGCCATGTTAGCAAATCTGATAGGTGTGATATGGTATCTCAGAGTTATTTTGATTTGCATCTCTCTAATCAATAGTGATTCAGAGCACTTTTCATATGAATATAGGTAACTTTAATTTCTTCCCCTGAAAACTACCTGTTCATATCCATTGACCATTTATCAATTGGAGAATGACTTGTATTATTGTACACTTGACTCAGTTCTCTATATAGAAATGATGCCTTTATCACAGACACTAGCTGCAAATTTTTTCCCCCAGTTTTCTACTTCCCTCCTAAATCTTGATTGCATTGGGTATGTTTCAGCAAAAACTTTTCAGCTTAATATAATGAAAATTATTCATTTTGCATTTCATAATGTTCTCTATCTCTTGTTTGGCCAAAAATTTTTCTGTTCCCCATAAATCTCACAAATACACTATTCCTTGCTCCCCTAGTTTGTTTAGAGTATCAATTTTTATACCTAGATCAAGTATATATTTGTACTTATTTTTAGGTACATTGTCAGGCATTGGTCTTTACTCTGTTTCTGCCATAATATTATTCAGATTTCACAGCAATTTTTGTCAAAAAGTGAGTTCTTATCCCATTTGGGTCCTTGAATTTTTCAAATAGTAATTTGCAATATTCAGTGACTACTGTGTCTTGAGGACTTAACTTATTCCACTGGTCTACCCCTCTATTTCTTAGCCACTACTAAGTGGTTTTGAAGATTGATGCTTTATAACACAATTTGAGATCTGGGAGGGCTAGGCTATCTTCCCTAGCATTTCTTTTTATTAGTTCAGCCTCCCTCTCTTTTTCTCCCCTTTTCCCTTACTACTTCCTTTGTCCCTTTTAGCCTCCCCTCCATTTTATTTCCCCTTACCCTTCCTACTGCCTGTAGAGCTAGTTAGATATCTACCCTTAACTGAGTTTCCTTTTCCCTCTTTGAACCAAATGAAATGAGTGTAAATCCCACACAATACTCATCTCCTTCCTCTTTTTCCCTCCATTGCAATATATTGTTGTGCTTCTTCCTGTGATGTAATTTACCTTTTGCCACCTCCTCCTTTTTACATCTTCTATTACAATACCTTCACAGCCTTAATTTACATTTTTATCATCACATCCTTTACTTTATAACCACTCCATCCGTGTACATCCCTTTTATATATCATAATAAATATACATTTCTGAAGATTAACAAGTATCATCTTCCCTTATAGGAATGTGAGCAGTTTGCCCATATGGAATCACAAGGTTTTTTGTTTTGGTTTGGTTTTTTTCCCCTTGTTTACCTTTTTAAGCCTCTCTTGAGACCTATGTTTGCAAATTAATTTTCTGTTGAGCTTTGGCCTTTTAATCACAAATGTCTGGAAATCCCTTATTTCATTGAATATCCATCTGCTTGCCTGAAATATTATTTTCAATTTTTCTGAATAATGGATCCTTGGTCATAGTCCCAGCTCCTTTACTTTGTGGAATATCCTATTCCAATCCTTTTGATCTTTTAATGTAGAAACTACAAGTCCTGTGTGATTCTGACTGTAGTTCCTTGATATTTGAATTGTTTCTTTCTGGCTATCTCCAGTATTTTTTCCTTCACTTGATAGTTCTGGAATTTGGCAAGGATATTCCTTGGTGTATTTGGTTGGTGATCCCTTTCAAGAGCTCAGTGGTGGATTCCTTTGATTTCTATTTTGCCCTCTGGATCTAAGACTTCTGGGCAAAGTTCCTTGATGATTTCTTGGAAGATTTTGTCCAGGCTCTTTTCTCATCATGGTTTTCTAGTGGACCAATAATTCTTAGATTTTCTCTCCTGAATTGATTTTCCAGGTCAGTTGTTGCTGGAATTAGATATTTTACATGTTCTTCTGTATTTTCATTCTGTAGATTTTATTTGACTGATTCTTGATGTCTCATAGAGTCATTAGGTTCTTCTTGCCCAATTTTAATTTTTATCCAATTGTTTTATTCAGTTACCTTTTTCATCTCCTTTTCCATTTGTCCAATTGTTTTTTTTAAGGAGTTATTTTCTTCAGTTAGTTTTGGTAGATCCTTTTCCATTTGTCCCATTTTTCCAGTTAAGTTTTGTGCCTCCTTTTACATTAGCCCAATTTTCTGTAATTATTCCATGATATCTTTTTTTATATTTTTAAAATCATTAGTCAGTTTTTCTTCTACTTCCCTAATTTGGTTTTTAATATCCTTCTTAAGTTCTTACAAGAAAATTCTTTGGGTTTGAGACCAATTAATTTTCCCTTTCTGAAGCTTCAGATGGTAGTACAGTCTCAATGCTGTCTTCTTTAATATTTGTGTTTCAGTCCTTGTCCCCATAAAAAGAGTCTATGTTTTTGTCTTTTTCTGGTTTGCTTCTTCCTCATGATGACAGCTCTTTTCCTTGTTTTTTCAGTGGATCTCCGCTTCTGGGACACCGAGGACTCTGCCCCACAGTTCTTGTGCTTAAAATTTGAGATTTTGTATATTATGGTCTCTGGTTCTTTCACCTAGAAGCTAGAATACTTTAGCTTACCTGGTGTTGAACTAGCTGATATGCTGAAGCAGAGGCCAGGTGAAGTCTTTCTGAGTTTCGCTGGAGTTACAATGAAGGTAACTGTGGGAGAGAGGTAGTCTGGCCATAAAAGGTCTCCTCTCTTGAGCACAGACATACTCAGTTGTTGGTGAACACCATTTACATTAGTGTATTCCCTATTACCCTGGCTGTGCTGAGGCACACCTAGGGTCCTTGTGTTTGTAATTGTGGGCTCTATCCCTCTGGAGCTCAGGATCTCCTCCCAGCTTGCTGATGTAGGGGTGTCTGGGACTGCTCTTGTCCTGCACCGATCCTCTTCAACCACAGCAAAGGGACCCCCTCTTTGTGATTTTCCTAGTCTCACAGGCTAAGAGACTGTTTACCTCTTCTGCTGGTTCCACTGTTCCAGATTTTTTCCTGGGGAAATATTCTTTGTCAAGGTCAATGAGGAGAAGGGGAGGGCATTTACCAACAACTCTGCCATCTTGGCTCCTGGAAGTTCAAATAGGTGACTTATAGACATTTAAACTGCAGGCTGATAGTCTCACGAGCAGCTGCTGCAGTTACCTCAGTTCTGCAGATCTCTCTTGCTCAGTTCCACTGGACTCCTGTTCTGGGCTGATACATTTGAGATTCTATGGTGGGGGTCCCTCTTCAGACCACCTGGGGTTTCCTGCTTGGCTTTACTATGGCTAGGGCTGTGCTTGTACAGCTTGTGCACTGTGCGCTCCTCCAGCTCCATTCAACAGATCTTTCCTTTCGATGTTTCAGTCTGTCCTGGGTTGGAAATCTGCATCCTGTTGGATTCCACCACTCTAAAATTTTATCAGATTCTCTTTTTAGAGGTATATGAAGGAGTTTGTCTTAGAATTTAGATACGTAGTTGCTCTCACTCCACCACCTTGGCTCTGTCTCCTGGTTTTTATAATCTCATAGATTATTATCTTAGAATTGTGCAATATTTTACTGTTTACAAAGTACTTTTATATCTTAATATAATTTGATCTTCATAGTAACGCTATTCAGTTACTACGACTGAAATTAGTTTCACTCTTTTACAAATACAGATACTGAGAATACAGGAATTTAGGTGCTTTGCTGAAAATAATATATCAAGTGGCAGTGATGAAATCAAGGTTTTTGACTCCAATTCTTCTGCCTTTGCCATTGGCAAATTAATTGTGCATCTTATGTGATCATAAGATTTAGATCCATAAGGGATTTTAGTGATCAGCTTATGAAAACTCTTCTTCATTTTATGAGAAAATGAAACCAAGAAATATTAAGTAACTTCTTTAAACTCACATATTTAGCAACTGGTCAAACCAGGACTTAAACACTGATTCCTAATTTGATACTCTTTCCACAATATCAAATCACATACCTTTCCTCTTTTAGCATTGTGAAGTGCGGAAATCAATCACATTTTTTATGTGTTTTTGGTTGATTGGCAAAGAAAAAGAAACACGCAGAAGAAAAGAAAACAAATGAGTTGTTTTTTTGTTTTGTTTTTACTTTTATAGTAATTCAATCCCTTTAAAAAGCTTAAACTACCAGTTCTTAAGCATTTCTAACAGACTCCAACACGACCATGGTCTTGAGTATCTCTCAGTGGCTATATGTCATGAGTGATGTATGTAGGACTGGAGTTGAAGGGAGGGACTAAAGAGTGATGATGGTGGTGAACTCTTTTGGGTAGAAGCAAAGGTAGGTTGCAGAAAAAAATAACATTATGTATCTGAATCAGTTTGAGTTGCTAGACACACAAGTTCTTCAGAGATAGTCTAGAAGGATTGCCAGGGTCTTGAACTAGTGTACAAGAATAGTTGCTGCAGGGTATGTCGCGTTGATCTAAATAGTTCTTTGACTTTCTTATTGAAATGTTCAGTATTGCAATATTTGTCACAGGTAAATGCAGTATAAATATGGTATGTGAAAGTATATTATATTCAGCAGTTGGATTTTTACCATCAACAGGGAGGTGAGAAGATTTTCCTACATTTTTCCATGCATAATCCTTCTGAATTGACCAGGAATCCCGGGAGTGGGAGAGGCATCACAGATTGGTTTATAAGAAATTCCACATTCCGACACTGAACATGTTTCAATAACACTTTTTAAAAATGTTTTTATAGCTATATCTATGTATCTATCTGAACACAGAAATGGAAAGTAGGCCATAATAATGAGGTCTCATTTTCAAAAGACAGCACAAAAGTCAAAGGGGTGAGCATAACTTGAATTTGAATTTTGAATCTTATGTACTTCTCTGTTCTACCCAGTAAAGAAAAGTAATTTGCTGGAGTCATTAAATACTATTGTCAGATATATTTAAGGTACTTAAAGATAGATAGATAGATAGATAGATAGATAGATAGATAGATAGATAGATAGATGATAGATAGATAGATAGATAGATAGATAGATAGATAGATAGATAGATAGAAAAATGAGGAGATGGTGGGCAGAGAGAGAATTTAGAATTCAAAAATTGAAAAAAAGTTGTTATTTTAGTATGTGATGGGAAAAATAAAATATTGAACCAATAAAAAATTTCAAGTGCTTTACATATATAACTTCCTTGAACCTCACAATAACTCCATGAAGAAGTGTTTTAGTCATTATCATCCAGATTTTATAGAGAACATAGATTATCTCCTTCATAATATGTCACAGATTCTCTCTTTAATAATGTCTTAATAATTAAATAATATTATTTTGCCAGTAATCAAAGTCAGACTTACCTTTTTTTGTTTTTATTTGTTTTTAACTCTACTTTCTTATTCTTTTAGAAAATCAGAAAAAAAATTAAATTGCCTTAAATTCCTCTTTCATTCTTCACAAATTTTGAAGATCATGGACAATACTAGGCATTGTGTGATCAAATTGCTTATTTTAGAAATTTTATCTTCCTTCTGACTTCATTTTCTATGTATGTTCAGTTTACTGAAATTATATTAACTAGTTAATTATAAAGACTAGTTGTAGTATGAGACAAAGATTGTCTCCTTTACCTGTCCTCCAAGGAAGAGCATATTATTTTCATTCATGGCTATGTGGACTTGAGGATAAGGAGTCATTATTCCTAGAGTGTATTTCACTTATGTTAATTACCAGTGAATTATAGAATTCAACAGTTTAAAGAGATCCATATAGTCCCTACCTAAAGTATAAATCCCAATTTCAGTATCTTGAGGAAATTTAATCATTCTCCAATGAGGCATTTGTCACTTTCTTTCAAGATGATCCATTTCATCTGGCATAGTTGTAATTCTTGTGACATGTTTTCTTATGCTGAGTTTCAATCTACTTCCCAGTAAATTTCACTTTTTAACACTATTTTTGGCCACAGGGACCAAATAAAAAAAAATTCTTCCTCATGGTAACCCTTCAACTATAAATGTTCAGCAATATTATATGAGTTATTTTAGTCCTGTAAGGAACAGGTTGTCTGGACATGGTGAAATGGACTCAACTCAACAAGCTATATAATTCCTAATTCCTCATTTACCTGAGATTTCAATTTCATATCAGCTATTCCTATTCTGTCAAACAACCAGAGAATTCTATGTTGGTAAAAATATTTATGAATGAGTATAATTTCCTTGTTTTAAAAATAAGGAAATTGGGGATGGATAAGTGAAACAACTTATTCACTGTGTCACAAAACTAGTAAGTAGAAGATTTCGAATAGGTTCCCACTTACCATTACTGCCATTTAGTACTGAAGATAATTCTTGTTGTGATGAAAATAAACACAAACTAGCAGTTGGGTCGTCTCTCTTCTCTATGGCGTTCAATGATATATAAACTTCTTAAGAGTAAGGAATATTTCATTATTTCTCTTGTATCCCTACCTAATACAATACCTAATCTTTATCTTACTTGTTTAATGATTGACATTATCCACCCTCTCATTCCCACTAAGCAGTTGTCTTTTCCCTTCTTTGTTCCTTTTCTTAAAGGACAGCTTAAAAAATGTGAAAAACCTTTGTTGTATCTTAGTCGTACTTAGAGAATCCTGAAATAATTTACTACTCATTCTTAGATATTTACCTGAGATTCTGATTCATTTGAACATTGTCTAGGCTGATAAATGAATTTTTTGTGAAGACACATTGATCACTTGAGTTATGTCCCTATTTTGTAATCATCAGAAAAAGTGTTAGCAGAATTTCATTTTTTTAAAAATATCCTGTTATATTTTTATCTTCTGTCAAAACTTGTGGCTTCCTGTTATGGCCTCCAAATTATTTCATGTTTCCCTCTGAGAAATGCTTCTAATTCCAAGCTCATTAACAGAAAAGATATGACCCACACAGTGTGAGTACATTTAATGCTGGTGGATTTCCTGGCTCAGGATATCAGCTCTAAGTTTTTCCTCAGGTTATTTTGGTAGCATCATTCAGGTGCCTTCTCAAAGGATGTGTTTCACAGACTCTTTCCATTAAAATCTCATCATGCATTAGGTATCCTGTAAGAAAAATAGACATAACCTGTGGATCCAACTCTGAATTGGTCCAACTATTATAGAAAATGATTTAAAATTATTTATAAAAGAGTGACACAGATGACAATATGATCTCATCCACAGATGTCAACGTAGGATCCATACCAAAATGAAGTAGACAACAGAAAAAAATGTCATTTCATTCACACTCAAATATGTATAAGAACCTTTGTATTTAGCAAAGGATTAAAAAGAAAATGGGTGGTCATTAACTGGGGAATAGGTGAAAAATATACTATAAATATATTGTAGATTATTACCATACCTTTAACAATAATGAATATGAAGAACTCAGCAGCATATGAAGACTTATGGATCATGGATTTAGAGTTATAATAGAATCTGAGGCCATTTAGAGACTTTATTTAGTAGACAAGGAAACTGTGGTTGAGAGAGACTTGCCTTCTTACAGTTTAGTAAATATCTGTGATGCAATTTTAACCCATTTCCTGATGCCAAGTTCAGCTTTTTCCTCCCTCTATCACACTATCTGTCCTTACTATGACATTCTCGCTAAGATCCAAGTAGAATGAAAGAAGCAGGAAACAAAAACAATATACATAATAAAAGCAAAAATGTCAATGTAAAGAATAAGGAAAAAAAGACTGTATTCTGTATAATTACAATGACCAGACTGAACCCCACAGTGGATATGCAGAGGCAGGGGACCACGGTTATTCAACACTGAATATATTTTCAGATTCCCTTTATGTGTTAGTTACGTTGCTGAAGTTTTTCACTTACATTTTTTAAAATTATTATTATTTGCAAAAGTTTTCTCCATAGGGTAAGAGTTCTTGTAGTCTAGAGGAACTCTATGAACTTGGAACAGGAAAATAGTTTTTTGTTATCATGAAAATTTAACATTTTCAACAATTAGAAATGAAAAAAAAATGTATTCACAGAAGTGTTCTATAGGATTCAACAGATTTCCAAAGAATGAATTACAATAAAAATAAAAATTTAAGAATCCTTGATCTGGGTAGAGGAACAATGTATGTATATTGAAGCACAAAAGTGATGCTGAAGGAAAAGATATGCATAAAATAATGTAAATGTGAAAAATATAATTTCCCTAGCCATGAAATTATTTTTTCATATTTTCTCCCTTTATTTTTCCATTTTTTTCTTCATTTCATTCCTGAACTAGAAGGATTATACATGTTGTTGCCTTAAATGTATTTTATTACTGTGTTAAGGAAAAGGAAGTCATAAACACATACATTATATAAACACATATAGTTAATATGTATGTATATGTCCATGCATACATGTATACACACATACACATTTGAACCACATGCACTGGGTTCCACTCCAGGCCCTGTAACTTACTACCTGGATGGCATTGAACAACTCTGTAGAACTCCTTTCTTATTTGTAAAATTAGGGGGTTTTAATATATGGTTTTCCAAAATATATTCCTGCTTATTGGAATATTTGATCCTTTGACCAAATAATTTTCTTCATTATACATTCAATTCCTCATCCTTTATGCCCCTTTCAAAGTTAGAGAGCAAATAGTGCCTAGATATTATGTATTTAATTAACTATTGAAAAGGCTTAGGGATAGCATCAGTGCCTAGATATTATGTATTTGAGTAACTATTGGAAAGGGTTAAGGACGGTGACAAGAGTAAAATCTAATGAGTTATATCTAGCTTGCTCAGTTCAATTGTGTTGGGCAGCTTAGTAAGGTTTAACTTTATAACTCTCTTTTACTTTCTTTGGAACAAGATGGAATTTAGGCTTTATTCCAATAGGGAAATAAGTTGTATTTTTCTCTCCTTTCTCTGTCTCTAGTTTATCTTTTTGTTGTCTTTCTTTTCTTTGCATTTTTTAGAGTGATAAAATGATGTGGTTAGACCTTTATTTTAAGATCACCTTGGCAGCAGAATGGAGCATAGCTCAGAGTGGGAAGAGAACTGAGGAAGTTATTGTAATCATAAGGCTATTCTTGTTGTCCAAGCAGAACTTGGTAAAGGCCTTACTTACAAAGGGGGTAGTTGTTTGAGTAAAGAGAAAGGAATTGTGGGAGAGCTATCACGAGATAAGAATCTAAGACTTGATAATACGGTAGATGTGAAGGGACTCTGAGTGAGAACTGAGATCAATATTTCAAGGTTCTAAACTTTTTAACTCTATGTCTCATTCTCCATATATTATACTGCCTAGATAACATGCAGAGAGTATATTTCAGGGATGCTAGAACTCCTGGTACATGCATACCTATAATCTGAAAAGAGTTTGACAAAAATATAAGCACCTTTCAAGTAGACATGCTTTAGAAAAAATATTTATTTACCCAAGTTCCCCTTAATAGCCTGATTTCATAGGGTATGGCTAGTATTACGATATATGTATAGCAATGTGACATATGTGCATGTGTACACACACACTTAATACAAAAATACAGTCATTTTATGCCCTTAATGAATACATTTTATTAGGAAAATGTCACCTATTTGAATGGCCCTGAGGTATCTTTTACGTATAGTCATCCACTACTTCAGGAAAGGTCACTACTAAATTTTAAACCAATTTACAGTGTGCTTGTTATAGAGCTAGGCTACTTGTTATGTTCCAACACAGAAGAATGAGGAGAAAGATCTAGGGCCACACAGGTTACAGGCGAATATGATACATAAAGGAAACCAGGATCCTATTCCGCCTTGTTCTGAATAAAATTAGGCAGCACACAGCATGGAATATAAAAGTGAAGCCAGTTTTATTTTCCTTTGAAATAATTGGTTTGGAGTTCTGGAGTCCTTAAAACATGGTTATAAGTTATTCTAGGTTTTCTGATTGGTGCAATATTCTTTTCAGCACCATTAAGACCTCGGCAAGTAATTTACGATTAACCTCTTTAAAAAAACAAAACAAAACAAAACAAAACTATTTTTTTCTGCTGTTTAGGAAGACAAAGGAAAATGAAAATGGCTTGAGGAGGTTCCCATTTTCTACTGTCCTTTCAGACTACCCTATAGAAAGAATTGTTTCTCTTTCTATTCAAAAATAAGATTAGTGACATTTTGATTCATTCAACTGAATTGTCAATTAAATTGTCAGTTTTAGCACCACTACCAATGCTCTGAGCTTAATAAAATGACTTCCTAATAGTAACCCTGTAGTTTGAGTAGTTTTTTATCATTATTAACATTATTTTCCAGATGAGAAAGTTCAGATTTAAATAGATGAAACTGATTGTTCCAGCAAATAACTGTACAAACATACAAACCTGTTTGAGGAAAATGGCTATTCAAACCACTGTAAGTGTATGCACACTGCTTGAGACTAGGTCAAAAGTGTTTCATCAGTTCAGGATATGGAAGTGTGCTCATGATTTCATAGCATGTTATATGTCTCTTATAAAATTGTTGCTGATCAGATACTTAAAGCATATCAGACTTTCTATGACCCTCATTTAGGGTTTTCTTGGCAAAGATACAAGAGTAGTTTTCCATATCCTTCTTCAGTTCATTTTACTGGTGAGGAACCTGAGGCAAAAAGAATCAAGTGACTTGTTCAGGGTCGCACAGATATCTGAAGTCATATTTTAACTCAGATCTTCCTGACTCCAGGTGCAGCATCTATTCACTATGACACCTAACTGTCCCTCTCTTATCAATATGTATGTGTTGATATATCATATTTATCTTAAATGGTAACATGGTTTTATAGAATAAAATTTCAACCTCTACACTTTCCTGAATATTTTTACTTATTATGTTGGTTTCTGTCTCCAACATACGCAAGTATATATCTCCATTCAAATTAGTTCCACTGAGAAAATGCTAGAGCTAATTTTCTCCATATTCTAATGGACAAGTAATCCTTTAGAATGAAGACAATATTGTGAAACAGCTCAGTCTAATAGAGTTCTAACTAAGGAGTTTTACTATGAATGAATCATTTAGCCGTCTCTTATAACAGTGCTAATTGGTTATCTAAATTACAACAGTACCTTATCTTTGGAGCCACTGCAAGCAGAGTTCAAATCCTGCTACCTTATCTGCTTACTATGTCCATAAATTCCATTGTCACTGCTCTAGGCCTGTTTGCTCTTGAATAAAATGAATAGGCTGGTTTACATGGTGTCTCAAGGTCTTTTTAATCTCAATATTGCATGATCCTATGATCTTTTCTCTTAGGAACACTCCTGCAATAATTTCCTTCTATTGCTGATGTATACTTTGGCCATACTCTGTTCAGGGTAGCCTTTATCACTTCTAGATGGATAGAAGTTTCCAGAAGCCTCCAAGAATATGCTAATGTCTCAAGGTCATGAGGCATCTACAAGGATTGTATAAGGGCCAGGTATACAGTCAAAGAAGACATCCTGTGGAATTAGTGGCCTTAATCCTTCTTCAAGTCACTATAAGTTCCTAGGGTTCTGACACATTCTAGAATCTCCCTTAAATATTAAAACGTGAGGTGTTCAATAGAAAACACATTGGATACAAGGGATAAATCCCAATTAGTATGTACAACATTTACCCATAACTAGAGTATCCATGGATAGAGTGCTTGGCCTGGAATCAGAAAGACCTAAGTTCAAATATGGCCTCAGACACTTAACTAGCTGTTGCGGAAGTCAGCTAACCTATGTTTGCCTTAATCTGTGGAGAAGAAAAAGGTAAATAACTCCGGTACCTTTGCCAAGAAAACTCCACAGACAGTACTGGCATGCTATGGTCCACAGAATCATAGAGTTAGACTTGAGTGAACTTTTCAACAATAAAAGAGTATCCATATCTATTTCTAGAGTTCTTGGGGTGATGGATGGGCATACAAATTTATAAGATCACATTAGAAGCATCTCTTCCCACAAAATTTTGACCAGTGATTGATTTAAAAAATTATAGCTTTTATTTAGTATTTTATTTTCTCCCAGTTACATATAAAAGTAATTTTTTAACATTAGTTTTTAAAACATTGCATTCCAAATTCTCTACCTTACTTCCCACCCCACCCCCATTGAGAAGGCAAGCAATTTGATATAGGTTATACATATGTGGTCATGAAAAACATTCATATGAGTCATGTGGGGAAAAACACATAGACAAGGAAAAATACATCAAGAAAAATAAAGTTAAAGCAAAGTGTGCTCCCATCTGTATTCAGATACCATCACACTTCACTGGAGATGGACAGCATTTTTCATCATAAGTCCTTCAGAGTGTCTTGGATCATTCTGTTGCTGAGACTAGCTAAGTCATTCATAGCTGATTATCTTACCATATTACTGTTATTTTGTACCCAGTATATTTCCCAGTGAATGACTTTTAACCATATGGAAAATAGGAGAGATGTTTATCCAGTGAGTTTGCAAGGGTCGTTGATCCCGTAGTATATCTTGCATCCCATCTCACCTATAGAAATGTTACCTTCTCCTATTTGGATAACCAGTCTTAATTCTCTCTCTCTCTCTCTCTCTCTCTCTCTCTCTCTTTCTCTCCTCCTCTCATCTCTCTCTGTGTGTCTTTCTCTGTCTCTCCACTTACCAATTCATGCTACTCACTGCTAAAATATATCATTAGTGTGATACATTCCTTTATTTAAGCCCTCATGTCCTCGTTCTTCCATTGGTGAATTCCTCCAAATGCCTCCATTTTGAGGAAGGACACAAACCAGCTGAGATATGTTCTCCAGACTTGCTGTCATACTGCCTCCTCGCCTCTGCTTCTGCAACAATTTTCTCTCATTAGTGACTTCCTTCTGTTAACTACATTTTGAAGAATGTACCAGACCAGACTTTCACCATTTTCTACATTTTCGCCCTGCTCCCACATAGGCACCTTCTCCCTCTCACCTTTCAATTTCATTTTATAAATTGCCTTCCTCCATTATAATTCCAACTCAGTGAGGACGGAGACTATCTTTCTTTTTGCTTGTATTTATAACCTCATTATTTAGCATAGCATTTACACATAGTAAGTGTTTAATAAATGGTGTTCTACTTGTTCACTTAATTTTGTCTAAGAACCTTCTGTAATTCTGTAAAGCCAATATGGTTAATTTTTCCTTTTTACTTAAAAGCTCTTAATAATCTGGCTCCAGTCTCCTTTCCTGGAATTACTCCACAATGCTTCCCTTCATATTCTCTAAAGCATTTTTATTCTGTCTGTCCTGATCAGTGCATTTTATGATCCACAGGGCATGACATTGTTATCAGTTGAAATCTAATAAATGAATAAATGGTTTCCCAGTGTTGCTTTTATATATTTACTTACACTGTATGATACTTACTCAATTAATTCAAAAAGTTTTAGAATACTTTGAGATTGGTATTTTAAAGACCCCAAATATATCAAAGAAGTAATATAAATTTGGTTTGAACACTAGAGTGTGTTTCTTTAGTACTTCAGTGCCCTGGTGAGCACAATTAAGTATTGGTATTAAAGCCAGCTAAACATAGAATGAAAGAGTAAAATCATATATTTATTAAATAAAATTACTAAGAGTAGATGACAGAGGAATCACGAATATAATTTACATAGAGTGGATAAATATGTTTGAATTTGTATGAAGTCATTTAACAGATATTTATGAAATACCTATTTTATAATAATCTAGGTTAAGCATTTTGAGAGATTTAAAAAAATCCCCACTTAGATGCCATTTATAATCTCATAGTCCTCTGTTTCAGAAATCTATTTTATAAATCTTCTCTGGGGTTTAAAATGCAGAATTGACCCTTACATGAGTGTTAAATTTGTTCTACCGTTCCCTAATTATGCAAACATAATTCTGAAAATCTTAAAATATGGGATTTCATCTCAGAATCAACCTCGGTTCTCCAACTTGTGAGTCAAATGGCCGAGTCAGAGAATCTACATGGACAGATGGCAGTTTCTATCAAAGTCAAATCAGAGCTAAAAGCCTGATTGACTCCAAGTGTCTAAACCATGACACAGTGATTAATCTTCTTAGTTACAAAGGGCCACACCACAGATATGGACTGTGACAGAAGCTTTGGCTAAGTCTATTTCCAAAAGCATATCCATACTTATATTGGTGGGTTGGCATTAATTATTAAATTTCAGATTTTAAAAATGTCTTAGAAATCATCTTGTCCTAACCTCTTCATTTTACACGTGACTAAATTAATAGGGAATAGATTTTTCCATATTAATATTATCCTACCAGATTAATAATGAAAGCAATAATTAAATGACATGTTATCTTATGTGTAAATAATAATTGATGTAATAATATAGATGGTAATTTATATCAATAATATAAAATCTTAGGTAGGACATTTTGAGCCTTAAATTATAACTCCCCCAAAAATAATACAGAAAGAAGATTTTAAGCTTGCGACTAAACTGAGTTTTGCTTTTATGGATGAGTTGATGAATAAGTCCAGCTATAAACCAATCAAGTTGCATACGCAGAAGACTTTTGTGAGACAATGTATTAGAATGGAGTCTGGTATTTCAATGGGATAAAAAATTGAGTTGACCAGAAAAGAACTAAAACAGATTCCAAAGAAAATGAAATCAACTAGTCACTTCAGTAAAGTTCTGATGGCAATTTTAACCCTCATTTCAGTTTTTCATAATTTTCTACTTTTCAACAAATTTATGCTATAATTTCATCACAGACTAAAGATATTTTGAGGAAAAAAAAAAACAATTCACACTAAATGGAATAGTATGTACTTAGAGCAAGACAAGATTTTTATTTCCAAAACCCAGTGCCTATAATTTTCCTTCAGAAGCTTGCACTGTTACAAAGAAATTTGGTTTCTATGAGATACTCTTGTGAAATATGTATGTAACTGGCTGCTCATTGACTTCAAAGTGAAGAGGAGCAAAGGGGAGACCTGGGGGAAATGTGTTGGAAAACATGGCTTGGATAAGAAATAAAAGAGGTCAAAACTTTATAGATTACTCAAAAAGTTCTCTTCTATATATCATAAATGCTGTTTTCAAGGGAGAAAACACTTTCTAAATATGTATGTATGGAACTGACCATATTTTAGAAGTGAGAAAGCAACTATTTGGCAATTTCATGTAGAAGGAAGCTTTTCTATATGTGGTTTCATCATAAATTATTTATCAAATGTTATATTTAACATAAAATTAATAGAAAACATTAAGATGAGAAGGAATGGCATGTATTTTAATCGCCCAAAGTTGAACTATTGCAATAGTTATACACAATCTGATACCATTCTTTCCTATGTTCTCTAGTAGTTTACCATTTTTATCCCCAGTAATTTCAATTTCTTGCTGCCTACTGGGTGTTTCTCTACTTAATATCAATATAAGCAAGTCTCCTTCATTCTCAAAAAAAGCCTCATTTCCTCCTTTCAACTCCACTGACTATTGCCCCATATCTCTCCTCCCTTTTGTGGTGAAACTGAGAATTTTGTCTACAGCACATGTTTCCACTCACTTTCCTCTCATTGTGTTCCTGATTGTCCACCATTTAGCTTCTGACCTCATCATTCAACCAAGGTTATGTTCTCCAAAGTTAGTAATGATTATTTAATTGGATAATCTAATGGACTTTTCTCAATCTTCATGCTTCTTGAACTTTCTGCTGCTTTGATACTGTTAATCATCCTCTTCTTGAAGTTTACTTCTCCTGTCTTGAACACTGTAACTTTCTTTAAAATTGGTGGTATTTTTATAGACCTTTAAAGTTTAGAAACTATTTTGCTCACCCCTGAGGTGGCAGTGCAAATTTATATATGAGTAAAACTAAGAAGTCAACGACGTTACTGAAGTTTCATAGCTAGTAAGTGTCAAAGCTTTGACTTGTAACTGTCTCTTGATTCTAAGGCTTAACCCTATACCAATTGTTTATATTTATTATATATAAGTGAATAGAGCACTGGACTTAGAGTCATAAAGATCTGTGTCCAAATCCAACCTCACACACTTTGACCCTGGGAAAATCACTTAACTTGTCTGCTTCAGTTTCCTTATTTGAAAAGTGGGGGGAAATAATAGCACCTACCTCATAGAATTTTTGTGAGAATAAAATGAGATAATACTTACCAACTGTTTTATGAACTTTAAAGTATAAATACTTGCTATAATTAATTTGAGTCTTCCTTCTCTTTACTGTAGGTACTTAAATGAATCAAGTCAGAATTCCATAACTCATCAACATTTGATTATCCTCCATGACGCTTGTCCATTTTCTTCAGTTAACAACCATATCAATTCTATTTAAATCAATAGAGGATTACTTCTTATGTGTCTTCTAATATGACCTGCATACTAATGGAACCAGCTTGTCTACTTCTTTCATGCCTTGAACATAAAAATGATAAATGTTAAGGACCAAATTTAAAAAGAAACTAAAAACAATCCTTGGCTGTGGCATACAAAAAAATAAAACTAGTGAGTTTGGAGAAAGTTGAGAAAAAATCAAGACCGGCAGTCAGATTGCAGCAGGTAGTTGAGAAGAAGGTGATGATAAGGAAGATGAGGAAATAAGTGCAGACAATTATTTTTAGATGTGTAGCATTAAAGGTGGGTAAATAACCTATCATTACATTTGTAGTTACCTTCAAGTGAAGTACTGACTTCTCACTGTTTAAGTAGTTCCTAGACTTAGCCTTGCCACATTGCCAGCGATCATGATGCCTTTAAACAACCTTATAATTGATTGTCATTTGACAACACCCAGAAGGTCATAGCTCCTGCTGTACCTTCCATTAAGTATGATTGCAATGGATTTTATTGCTTCATCTGTTTGCGGAATGTTTAAGACTTCTTCCACAGAGGCCCAAGAAATAATGCGTACCTATCCTTGTATATCTACTTCTAAATATTTACAGTGATGGCCACTTGTAGGAAGATTGTTTAATTAGTGAAACGGCTCTTTAAAACCCAGCTTACAGAACTTACCTTCTTACTAATACTTTATACATGCAATAATAATAGCATATTTTTCATCAACATCAAAGAAAAGGTTTTAACATAAAGGAACGAGTTCAATAATGTCTGGTATGTGGTAAAAGTCAGATCATCTAATTCTGCATGGATAATTGAACCAAAAAAAAAGGTTTGTCCAGTAGTATATAATTTTTCTCTAAATCTTCTGTTTATCTTCTATTTTTGTATATATCTGTTTATCTTCTGTTTTTGCAAGATATTTGGATATGTTTCCTATAGCTACTTGTGTGTTTCTTATTGACCTTACTGGACTACTCATCCCACTTATAGAATGTAATAACCATCCTACTTTATGTCAAAACACTCAGATAATTTTAAACGTAAAGTATTTATTTAATTGTGAAAGAACATATAGATGCTAGTTACTGATATAATTGCATATTGACCCTTAAATTCTCATTTGTTTGCTCCCTTCTTTTTCAGTTCTTTTTTCTTTTGGAGGTGGCATACAGAATGAACTTTTTCGAATAGTAATTGTTCTCTCCTTTTTGATAATTGTTCTTTTTTAGCAACTTCTTTCAATGTACACTATTTTGAAATACCAATAGCAAGCAAGAGCTTGTCAAGAGCCTCCACCATACCTCAACCATTCAGATAATGAACCTGGTCACATTTCAGCATCTGGGTAGTTGAGCATGCTGAGTGAAACCAGGAAATTGTGCAATTTAATTAAAGGACATTTAATGACTATTACCTGAGGAGAGAGGCAAGCAATTCTTATTAGGGATGGGTAAACTCTCAGGACAGTCAAACACAATCCTTAAAATCCAAGTAGTGCAAAATAACTTCATATTAACATACCACTTATACACACTGTAGAATTACATGATAACCTTAAAGAACAGAATATTTACTTCAGCAGTCATAGGCAGTTTTTCCCTCTTTCTACCTTATCATGATTCAGGGGTCAATTATTCTGATGAAAGAACGCTTTTTGTCATGAAGGCAAATTCTTTGGCATAGTTTACTGATCACGTTGGCCAGGCAATCTTACATCATTGCTTAATGACCAGACTGGTTTAGGTTCAGAAAAAAACAAAAACAAAATCTGTTGGATTTTGAAAACTTATTTTATGTGTCATCAAGCCATAAAAATACAGCACATACACTCACACATATGTATGCAAACACATGCTGATTTTTATGACTTGTATGCATGCACACATATATTTGTGTGCATATAGATGTTTATATTTATATATATATATGTATGTGTTTGTGTGTGTGTGTGAATTGAGAGACACAAACACAGAGAGTGACAGAGACAGTGAGTGTTAGTTTCATGGTGTGGAGAGTGGAAGTCTAAACCCCTATTTGCAGAGAATCTAGTCACCACTTTATTTCCCACCACTTATCAGGATAGCTAAGCCAAAAAAATCTTGGAGTTAGGGGCAGTAGGACCTCAAAGTAACTCCAAGTTCAGTTACCCCAATGGGGTAAGGTCAACTATAAGTAGATTATCATCAATGTCAGTCAGATTCACAACTCTCAATCTTCCCCATCCCTACAATTGAAGGTAAATGGAACATAGGACAAAAATTCTCTTACTGCCCATATCTATTTATAGTCTAACTTCTGATCACCTCAATCTTATCCTTGATTATTCCATATCCTCTTCTGCTCTCCTATTCCAATCACTTATGTAATCAATCAGCAGGCATTCATTTTATTTATTTATTTATTTAAAGAGCATATCTTTGTTAAGGAGTTATTATAAACCACCTCACAGACTTTTCAATGTCTTCTGTGAACTGAAAAGTGTCTTTTCCCAAAAGACTTTGTTCCTATGGTCAACCTCTCCATTACATACATTAAGACATCTTCAAATCTTAAAATTATTTTAACCTGTTAAGGGTTTTATTTATGCATGGCAAAAGTTTTGCAAACCTAAATGAACTACATAAAAGATGATGATTATGATGATATTGACAACTAATTCATTTCATTCTTTATGCAGTAGCCATGATTTTTTTCCTATTTTGTTTTTAACCTGAAGTCTGACCTTGCTACTTCCCTGCTCAGTAAACTCTAGTGGTTCCCCAATAATTTAAAGTTATATAACGGTCACTTCAAGAGATATGACTTTCAAGAATTATTATGCCTTGTTTTCATTTCTGTACATTGTATTCCATGCATCAACCTCATTGTCAATGTGCATATCCCTGGATAGTACACTACCAAGGTAAGTGAACTTAACCACAGCATTCAAAACTTCACCATTTGTTGTAACTGATGGTTCCACACATGGATGGCTTGGTGGTGACTGACGGAGCACCTGTGGTTATTTTTGGTGTTAATTATTAGGCCAAGATTAGCACAGCCAGCAGAGAATTGATCTATATTTTGTTGCACCTCAGCTTCAGAAGCTGCATTGAGTACACAATCATCTGCAAACAGAAAATCATGCACCAACATTCCCTCCACTTTGATCTTGGCTTGTAACCTTTTCAAATTGAAGAACTTACCATCAATACGATAGTTGACCTTGATGCTATGTTCATCCTCATTGAAAGCGTGTGTCAACATGGCTGAAAACCTCATGATAAAAAGCATGAGAGCAAGCACACAGCCCTGTTTCACTCCATTGGTGACTGGGAAGACACGAGAGCTTTATCCATTATCCAGAACCCGGGCAAACATGCCATCATGAAATTGATGTACAATATTGATGAACTTCTCTGGGCAACCAAATTTTGACATAATTTTCCATAAGCCCTCATGAATAACAGGATCAAAGGCCTTGGTCAGATCCACAAACGTTGTTTACAGACCTCTGTTCTGCTCCTGGAATTTCTCCTGGAGTTGTTGGGAAGTAAACACTGCTTTGACCCTTTCTGAAGTCACACTGACTATCAGGTATATGACCATCTTCCAGGTGAAGGATCAGCCCAGTAAGGAGGACTCTAGCAAGAATTTTGCAAGCAATGATTGAGAGAGAGAGAGAGACAGAGAGAGAGAGAGAGACAGAGACAGAGAGAGAGATTCCCCCTGTGACTGTCACAGGATAATCTATTCCTTCTACCTTTATAGAGATGGACAATGGAGGCATCCTTGAACTCCTTGGGGATAACCTCTTCTTGCCATATAACCTGGAAAATTTCAGTCAGCTTTTCTATGAGCAATGGTCCCCCTCCTTGTAAATATCTGCTGGAATAGACAGCACCAGGTGCTTTGCCACATGAAAGGAGCCTAATGGCCCTCAAAACCTCTTCTTCAGCTGGATTGACTTCAACCTGAGGTAAACAGGCAATGACCTCAGCATTGATTGATGATGGTCTGTTGAGAATAGTATGAAAGTGTTCAGTCCATCTCTCTAGGATCATGTCCTTATCACTAATCAATGTGGCTCCATCAGCACTGAGTAGTTGTGAAGCAACATAAGTTTTTGGTCCATAAACAGCTTTCAGGGAATGATAAAAGCTCTTTGAATTGTTACTATCAACATAAAACTGAATTTCATCTGCCTTCTTACTGAGCCAGAAATCCTGAATCTTTCTAAAGTTTCCTTGTACTTTACTTTTGATGCAATTAAATGCTGCCTTCTTAGAGGTGGAAGAACTATCCTGCTGGTAAATCCTGTGGAGTTCACATTTTTCATTTAGCATCTTCTGAATTTAGTGTTTAGGAGGCTCTGAAGAAAGGTTTGGGAGAGAAGAGGTATTAGATTGACTACCAAACTGAATGTGTACAGTGTCATTTTGCTGACCTCATTGTTATATGCTTGTGAAACATGGACAGTCTGCCAGTGCCACTCCAGGAAACTCAATTACTTCCATTTGAACTGTCTTAGGAAGACTCTGAGGATCACCTAGCATGATAAGGTACCAGACGCTGAAGTCCTTGCTCGAGCTGAACTGCCAAGTATGCAAACTCTGCTTCAGGGAGTGTAGCTCCAATAGGCTGGCCACATTGTTTGAATGCAAAATATATGCTTGTCATAAAGACTATTTTATGAAGAACTTGCATGGGGCAGGCAATCATCTGGTAGCTAGAAGAAATGATATAAGGACACTCTCAAGGTTTTCTTCAAAGACTTTAGATTTGACTGTGCAACATGAGAGTCACTGGCACAGGACCACTCAGCATTGTGTGCCCACATAAGAAAATGTCCTGTGCTCTTTGATCAAAGCAGAATCAAGACAGCACAAAGTCAATGCAGGATGGTCAAATTTGAGACATCCACCCCAAATATTAAAACAGACTATCAGTGCCCAGCCTGTAGTAGAGCATTCTGAGCTTGTATTAGTCTGATTATCCACAGTCGGACACACTGAAATTTCACTTTACAATGGTGATGTCAATTTGGTCCTTTTCCAACGAAGGACAACAACCAATCAAATCACCTTATATTCCAATAAACCCGAGCTTCCTCCAATTCCTTATATTTTCACTCTGTTTTCAGTCTGTGGTCCTGTGTACTCTCATGGTCACTCATGGCTGGACTCCCCCATCACCTCTCCATCTTGAAATTCCTGATTTCCTTCAAGGCTAAGTTCAATGAAACCTGCATGAGGTCTTTGATTTTTCTGAGATAATTATGGCTTCTCCCCCAAAACTGTTTACATTTTTGTCTACTTCACAAATACTTAAAGAGATACATATGTCTGTAACCACTTATAATCAGTAACCTGTGCTCATATGAGGCTCATTCCATTTACCTTTATTAGCTGGTCTAAATCCTTACCAGTCATGTATTGACTTCTAGGTCATCTCCTCCTTTTTTCTCATTTAATTTATTAGCTTGAAATCTTCCTCTCTGACCTACTCCATAAACTCACAATTAGGGATTTCTTTATACATCATAAAATCCCCTTAATAATCCTGGCTTCCAAGTTCAACAACCTCCTAAATTCTTATGACATCTCTTTTCATTCCACACATAGGATCATATCGTTGCTTTGAAAATGACTTATAATTATTCTATCCCCACAATCTAGAACTCAGAAATTCTTGTCAGCCATAATAATCTGTCAGTTTCTTATTTTTGAATGTTTTATTTTACTAGTTATGTGTAAATTTTTTTAATTTTAAAAATGTGAATTCTAAATTCCCTCATGATGTCCTTATCTCTCCCTTTCCTTCTCTCCCTGAGATGGCAGGCAATATGATGTAGGTTATACGTATAAATATTTCAATATCAGTCATGTCATGAAAGAAAGACAAAACATTTTAAAAAGCTAAAGTGAACAATAATATACTTTGATCTGCATTCAGATCTCATAAATTCTTTATCTAAATGTAGATAGCATTTTTCATCATGAGACCTTTGGAATTGTCTGGGATCATTTTATTCTGAGAACATATAAGCAATTCACAATAATAACTGGTTTTCATACAATAATGCTGTTATGGTGTACAATGTTCTCCAGTTCTTCTCATAAGAGTTGTTATGAATATTTTTGTATAAATGAGTCTTTTATTTCTTTTCTTCCTTAACTCTCTTTGGGATACAGACCTAATAATGATATTGCTGCATCAAAGTATATAAATAGATTTATAAACCTTTCAGCATAATTCCAAATTGCTCTCCAGAAAGTTTGGATCAGTTCACAACTCTATTAACAAAGTTTGCAACCCAGTTTTCCTACATACTCTCCAGCATTTATTGTTCACCTTTTTTGTCATATTAGCCAATCTGATAAGTGTGAGGTAGGAACTCAGAGTTGTTTCAATTTGCATTTCTCTAGATGATTTAATGGACTTCATCATATGACAACAGATAGCTTTGTTTTCTTCACCTGAAAACAGGCTGTTCATATCTTTGGCCATTTATCATTTGAAGAATGACTTCTATTCTTATGAATTTGACTCAGTTTTCTATATATTTGAGATATATCAGAGACACATGTAAAATTTTCCCCCAGCTTTTTGCTTTCGTTTTAATCCTGGATGCATTTGTTTTACTTGTGCAAAACTTTTTTAATGTGATTTGATTAAAACTATCCATTTTAAATCTCCAAATGCTGTCTGTCTGTTGTTTACTCAAATTCTTCCCTAAATTTGACAAACTATTCAGTGACATCTACCCCAATTTTCTTATGGTATCATCCTTTATGTCTAAAGTATGTACAGATTTTGATCTCACCTTGGTATATGGTATGAGATGTTAGTCTATATCTAGTCTCTATGAAACTGACTTGTAGTTTTCCAAGCAATTTTTGTTCAACCATGAGTCTCTTTTTCTAAAAAGCTTTAATCTTTGTGTTATCAAGTACTCAGCTACTATGATCATTTACTTCTGTGTCTTGTTTAGCTAATCTATTCTATTGATCATCACTCTGTTTCTTAGCCAGTAGTAAATTGTTTTGATAATTACCACTTATAATGTATTTTGAGATATAGTACACCTTTAAATTTTTTTATTTCATTAATTCCTTTGATATTATTTACTTTTCATTCTTCTAGATTAATCTATTTTTTGCTGTTGTTTTTTAATTTATTTTCAGTTTTCAACATCACTTCCATAGATCTTAGATTTTCTCCCCTTCTCCCCGCCACCAAGATGACATGCAATCTTATATGGGTTTCATACATGCATTCTTATTAAATACATTTTCACATTTGTCATGTTGCATGGAAGAATTAAAATGAATGGGAGAAACTACAAGAAAAACCCAAGAAAAAACAAACATCGCACAAAAGAAAATACTCCGCTTCATTCTGCTTTCCAATTCCATAGTTCTTTCTCTTCCAGATGAATTTCATTGTGATTTTCATAGCTCTATAATTTTTTCATCATGAGACCTTTGGAATTATCTGGAATCATTTTATTCTGAGAACATCTAACCAATTATTTGGCAATTTGATTAGTATGACACTAAATAAGTACATTACTTTAGATAGAATTTTCATTCTTATTATATTGTCCCAATCTACCCATGAGAAATTCTTTTTTTTTCAAAATGTTTACATCTAACTTTATTTGTGTGAAAAGCGCTTTATAATTGTGCTAATATATTACCTAGGTTTTTCTTGGAAGGCAGACTTCCAAGAATTTTGTACTATTTACAGAATTAACATGAAATTTCTCTTTTTTATCTCTTACTTCTGGACTTTGTTCATAATATGTGAAAATTCTAACAATTGTGTTAAGTTTTATATCCTGCTATTTTGATGAAGTTGTTAATTTTGAAATTTTTTTGGGGGGGTAATTGTCTAGGCTTCTCTAAGCACACCAGCATACCATATTCAAAGAGTGATAGTTTTATTTCCCCATTGCCTATTCCAATTCCTTCAATTCCTTCTTCTTCACTTATTGCTAATGCTAGCATTAACAGTACAATACTGAATAATAATAATGATAACAGCCATCCTTGTTTCATTCTGATTTTACTGGGATGCTTCTAACTTATCACTATCATATAAAATAATTGCTAATGACTTTAGATAGATACTGGTAATTATTTGAAAGAAAACTCCATTCATTTTTAAGCTTTCTGTTTTTTTTTTTTTCTAGGAATGGCTATTGTATTTTATCAAAAGCTTTTTCCTGCATCAATATTAATTATTATGATTTCTATTAGTTTTTTATTGATATGGTCAATTATGCTGATAGTTTTCCTGATATTGAGCCTGCCCTTCATTGCTAGTGTAAATCCCATTTTTTCATAGTGTATTATACTTGTGACACATTGTAATAATGTCTTTTCTAATATTTTATTTAAATTTTGACATCATTTATTAGGGCAATTGGTGTATAATTTATTTTCTCAGTTTTGACTCTTCCTGCTGTAGGTACCATATTTTTTGTCATAAAAGTAATTTGGTCAGATTCATTCTTTGCCTTCCCCTCTTAAATCCATCTGGCATTGGTGATTTTTTCTTATGAAGTCCAATAATGGCTCGCTTAATTTATTTTTTTAAATAAAGTTATTTAAGCATTTCATTTTCTCTTTTGTTAATCTGGGCAATTTAAATTTTTGTAAACATTCATCCATTTCACGAAAATTGTCTATTTCATTACCATCTAGGTGAGCAAAATATCTCTCATTTTTTTAAAATTTCCTCTTCATTGATAGTGAATTCATCTTATTCATTGTTATACTAGTAAAATTGGTTTTCTTTTTTAATGAAATGAATTAAAAATTTACTTTATTGTTTTCATAAAATTAGCTTTTAATTTTATTTATTAGCTCAATAGTTTTCATAATTTCATTTTTATTAATCTCTCTTTTGACTTTTAGAATTTCTGATTTGGTATTTAGTTAGGCTTTCTTTTAATTTTAGCTTTCTTTATTGCATGCTTAATTCATTGATGTCCTCTTTCTCTATTTAATTCATGTAAACATTTAGAGATATAAGATTTCCCCTAAGAACTGTTTTGACTGCTCCCCATAAATTTTTATATGTTTTCCCATTGTTAGCATTCTCTTTGACAAAATTATGGTTTCTATAGTTTGTTATTTAATACACTCATACTTCAGGATAAGTTTATTTATTTTCCAATTAATTTTTAATCTATGTTTCCATGGTCTTTTTTACATGAAATTTTTTTTTGAATGAACAGAAAAGGATGCTTTTTAAAATTTCTGCCTTTATGCATTTGATTGTGAGATTTTTCTGTCCTGAGACATGATTAATGTTTCTTTACATGTCCTGTACTGCTGAGAGAAAGGTATATTCCTTTCTGTCTCCCCTGAATGGGGATTTTTTCCAAAAGTCTATAGATCTAACGTTTTTTTCTAAAATTCTAATCACCTCACTAAGTTCTTTCTTATTTATTTTGTGGTTATATTTATCTATTTCTGAGAGGGAGAGTTTGAAGTCCCCCTGTAGTATAGTTTTACTGTAGATTTCTTTCTGTAGCTCACTTAACTTCTCTATCACTTCATTCATATGTGTTAAATATTGATATTACTTCATTTTCTGTAATATCTTTTATCAAAATGTAATTTCCTTCCTTATCACTTTTAGTTAGATATCATTTTGTTTTGTTTTTTTTTTTTTGGTTTTGCTTTCTATGAGATCAGGATTGCTACCTATGATATTTTAAAATTTTATTTATTTATTTTTACTTTAGCTGAAGCATTGTATATTCTGCTGCAACCTTTTACCCTTACTCTGTGTGTATCTTCTGCTTCAGTTGTGTTTCTTGTAGATATTGTGTTGTAGGATTCTGGTTTTTAATCTACTCTGCTCTTGACTTTTGTTTTATGGGACAGTTCATCCCATTCACATTCATAGATTGCTAACTTTGTGTTTTCCTCCATTTCATTTCCCTCCTGTTCATACTTTTCTCTCTCCTTTCACCTTGTCTTTCCTCAAAAGTGTTTTACATCTGACCAGCATTTTCCTTAATTTCCCCTCCCTTCTATCAGCCCCCAATTCTTTTCTCTCTCCTACTTCCTCCGTCCCTGTTGACTTCCCTTCTTTCACCTTACCCTCACTTTTCATTCCTCTCCACTTTTCTATAGGTAAAATATATATTTATAATGAATTGAGTATGTGTTTTATTCCCCTTTGTGACAAATCCAATGAGAATAATATTCAAACAATGCTCATCCACCTCCTTCTTTCTACTGTACTAGGCCATTGGGATATTTTCATGTAATTTGTTTATGCCTTCTACTTTCTTACTGCTCAGGTACAACCTTTTCTTAGACCCTTAACTTTTTTTATATCATCACAACAGTCAACTTGTTCTCATACCCTCTGTCTATATGTATATTCTCCTTCTAACTTCCTAATAGGCATAGAGTTCTAAAGTATCTACCCAAGTACAAATATAAAGAGTTTAATTTTATTGAAACACATACTTTTGTTTATTTATTTGCATCCTCTTTAATTTACTTATTTTTCATCTGTGCCTTTTATCAAATAATTATTTAATTAATTGTTTGATGATGAAATTTTCTATTCAACTCTAGTCTTTCGATCAGGAAAGTTTGAAAGGCCATTTCTATTTGCCTGCAATATGTTTTTCCTTGACCTGATAATTCTGAAATTTGTCAACAATATAACACGGTGTTTCATTTTTGAAATCTCTTTCAGAAGGTGATATCTGGATTCTTTCAATGACTATTTTACTCTCTGATTCTTAGGTATCTGGGCAATTTTACTAGATAATTTCTTGAAAGATGCTGTCCAAGTTCTTTTCTTGATCATGGCTTTCAAGTAGTCCAATAATTCTTAAATTATCTCTTCTGAATTTATTTTCCAGGTGAGCTGTTTTTCTAGTGAGATATTTTTATATTGTTCTATTTTTTCATACTTTTGATTTTGTATGACTGATTCATTAGCTTCCACATGCCCAATTGTACTTTTTAATATTTTTTCTTTAGCTCACTTTTGTACTTCTTATTCCCCCATTTCCCCAATTCTACTTTTAAATAAATCATTTCCTTCGGTCGATTGTTTTTCACAATTTGGCCAATTCTTTTTTTTAAGGAGTCATTTTATTCCAACAATTTTTGTGCCTCCTTTTCTAAGGTGTTTACTTTTTTTCCTAATTCTCCTGCATTACTCTGATTTATTTTCCTAATTTTTCTTCTACCTCCCTTTATTGATTTTTTAAAATCCTTTTTGAGATCTTCAAAGAAACTTTTTTGATTTTTATATTAATTCTTATTCTTCTTGGAGGTTTCACATATAAGCATATTGACATTGCTATCCTTTTCTGAGCTTGTGTTTTGATCTTTCTTATCATCAACATAGCTTTCTACGATCAGGGATCTTCTCAGATGTTTGCTTATTTTTAAAGGTTGAACTGTACTCCTGTGGCACAGAGGGCACTGTCTCAAGTTTTTCTGTTCTGGGGATAATGGGCCTGGTCATTAGCTTTCTGCACCAGGATGTTTGTTGCTTACAGCTTGCCCACTACACTGTGGTGACCAGGCCTAGTTATTCTTGCTGTGCCAGGGTTCCAGTGCTGGTGATTTGCTTACTTTGCTGGGGTGGAGGCTTCATGGTTGGCCTGTTATGCCACTAACTTGCTGAGTCAGGGCCAAGTGGCCTAGGTTGCTCATCTGTGTTGTGGCTAAGAACTTCCCTCTGGCTTGCTAGACAATGTCTACACTGGGTTTATCTCTCCATTCACCCAAGTGATACAGACCTTTCCTTGAATTCCTTCTAAGTTAACTTGAGCTAGAAAATTGTTTCACCCTGTCTTTTGGGGGTTATGAACCTACAGCATGTGAGTAAAGGCTTGATTTAAAGGCTTCTTTCTGAGTGAAACTGGGTCAAGCTCAGTCAACTTTCTGGGTTCTTTTCACCATCTTGACTCTGCTTTGAATTGTTTCTTTTCTGTTGCTTGCAATGTTTTCTACTTGACATACATAGGAGCATTGGAATTTGGCTATAATATTCTTGGATGTTTCCATGTGGTGTATGTTTCAGGAGATGACTGATGGATTCTTTCAATTTTTATTTTGTCTTCTAATTCTAACATATCAGGGCAATTTTCCTTGAAATTTCTTGAAATATGATATTTAGACATGGCTTTAGAGTAGTTCAATAATTCTTAAATTGTCTCTCTGGGATTGATTTTCCAGAACAGTTGTTTTTCCAATGAGATATTTCACTTTTTCTTTCTTTTTTTCTTCAATATTTTGACTTTTCTTTATTTTTTCTTGATGTCTCATGGAGTGATTAGTTTCCACCTGTGCAATTCTAATTTTTATTGAATTATTTTCTTCAGTGAACTTTTGTACCTCCTTTTGCATTTGGCCAATTATATTTTTGCAAGAATTCTTCTTTTCTTGCACAAACAAAGCCAATTCAACCAAGGTTAGAAGAGAAGCAGAAATCAGGAAAATATTTTATAGTCAGTATCTCTGATAAATGCCTCATCTCTAAAATCTATAGAGAACTAAGTCAAACTTATAATAATACAAATCCTCAATTGATAAATGACTAAAGGATTGAAACAGGGAGTTTTCAGAGGAAGAAATTAAAACTATGCATAGTCATATAAGCATGCTATAAATTACTGTTGATTAGAGAAATGTAAATCAAAATTACTTTGAGATACCACATCACACCTATCAGGTTGGCTACATGACAAAAATAACATTGTAAATCTTGGATAATATGTGGGAAAACTTGAATACCAATGCACTCTTGATGGAATTGTGAATTGTTCCAACCATTCTGGAGAGCAATTTGAAAGTATGCCCAATGGGTTATAAAAATGTGCATACCCTTTGACCCAACAATACCACCTATAGATCTGTATCCCAAAGTGATCATAAACAGGAAAAGGATCATCTTATACAAAAATAATTGTAGAAGCTCTTTTTGTGGTAGCAAAGAATTGGAAATTGAGAGGCTATCCATCAGTTGGGGAATGGTTGAACAAGTTGTGGTATAAGAATGCAATGGAATACTATTCTGCTATAAGAAATGATGAACAAGCAGACTTTAGAAAAACCTGGAAAGACTTATGTGAACTGATGTAAAGTGAAATGGCAGAACCGGGAGAATATTGTATACAGTAACAACCATGTGGTATGAGGACTGACTTTGGCAGACTTACCCTTCTCAGCAATTCAAGGATCTAAGACAACTCCAAAAGACTAATGACATAGAGAACTGAGTCAAATTTATAATAATACAAGCAATTCCCCCATTGATACAATCATCAAAGGATCTGAGCAGGGAATTTTCCAGAGAAATAACTTTGGAATCTGAATACAGATAGAAACATATGATTTGCTCTCCTTTAGTTTTGGTGCTTTCTTTCTTCTTTCTCCTCCCATTAGATCTTACTCTTCTTTACACCATGACCAATGTGAAAATCTATTTTATATGAATATATAAGTAGAGCTTATATCAGATCGCATAGTGTTTTGGGAAGGTGGAGAAGAAGGTGAGCAACAAAATTCAAAACTCAAAATCTTCCGGAAGTGAATGTTAAAAACTAAAAACAAATTATTTAAAAAGATTTCTTCTCTTCAGTGATTTTTTTGTCCCTCTTTTAAAATTTCACCTATTATTTTTATGGGATTCTACAAAAAGAAAAGCAATTTTTTTTTCTTTCTGTCTCCTTTACCAAACTGTTGACTATTCTCCCCCTCTTTTTGCATCACTTATATTTATTTTCTATTTTCTTCTACCTCACTTACTTAATTTTAAAAATCCTTTTTGAACTCTTAGAGAGCTGGAGAAAAAAATCACATTTTTCTTTGATGCTTTGCCTGTGGATGCCTTGATCTTCTTTTCATCTTCTCAGTTTGTGTTTCGATCTTCCTTGTCACCATACTAAATATCCATGATCACGGTTTGTTGTTGTTACTGTTTAGGGGCTGGGGGTGATTGTTCATTTTAACAGACCTTTTCTTGACTTAACTTTATGGATTCTGTTCCCTCCCATTAGGTAGGTGCACTGTCCCAATCTTCAGGTGTACTGTGCTGCTATACTCAGAACTAGGTCTTTGGCTCTATAAGTTCCAGTTTTTCCAAGGTGGTATGATATAAGAAGAGGTGTATTCAATGCTTCCTAAGTTCTTCTCTAGTCTGTGAGTGACCTTAAGCACAATACACCTGGACCTTTGACCAAAGTTCCCGATCCTGCTATCCCTCTGCTTCATTCGGAAACAGATACCCATAACTGTGTGTAGCCAATATAGCGGAATCTTGAAACAAGGACTAGCAAAGGATCTCCTGTCATCACCTTCTCACGAGTTTTCCGACCCTCTTTACCATCAGTGGGGTGAGAGTTCTAGGTAGCTTTTACTACCTCGGTTGATTCAGTTACCCCACAAAGTCTGCTGCTCATTTGCTGGGGGGCAGTCTATACTCAACTATGCTTCATTCTCACCTCAATATTACAGAACTTTATTTCCAACATTCTATGTTTTCTTGGGGTGAAGAATGTTTTCATTCAGTTCTTTTATTTCTTCCCCTCCAGAATTTGTCTTGAAGTGTAATTTTAATGTTGTTTTGCGGGAAATATGGAAGAATTCAGGCAATTCCCTGTTTTTGTTCTATCATCTTGGCTTTGTTCCCTTCAGTCTCTTTCATTTGTCTCATTCCTCTAAAATTCTTCATCCAATCCCTCCCATCTTATTATTCCAGTGATTCACTCCTGCTCTGATAATTTTTCCTTCTTTTTACAGTCCTATCATTCTAAGGCTGACAAATTTAGAAAACAGAAGCCATCTTTCACTTTTCCCCTGCTCCATATGTTGAAATTCCTCTCCATAACTTCCATTCTGTCTTTGTCTAATTTCTTATAAATAAGTGGCCTTTTCATTTCCAAAACCAAATCTCTGTTTATATCTTCACTCCATCCTTTTCAACTTTCTGGGAGGTTTTTATTTTTCTTTCCAAAAGCAGTATTTTAGTTTTATTGATTGGTTCTACTGGATCACTGGTTTGTAATTTATACATTTCTCCTAAACTTTGCAAGTTTCTCTGTTTTGTTTATTTTATATTTTGTTGGTTTTTATTTTTTTAATTATATATCCAATATATTGATCTTCAATTTTATTGAGGTATGTTTTGCGGATATAATTTTTGCTCAGAGGACTGCTATAGTTGATTCTGAGAAAGTCACTTTTTATAAAACTTTATACTAACAGACTATCTTTCATTTAACTTCACATTCTCACTGCCATTATTCTATCTTTTCCCTACTTTGGGATTATTCAATTTAAATTATTGACCTATTTTTTTGCTTTATTTCTTATCTCTTTCTTCTATTCATCTCTTCCTTTTCCCCTCTAAATTAAATATTTAGCTCAAAATCTTCCCTTTTTGAATTTCCTCTACTAATTATGTTCTTTGGTTTTCTTTTTACTGAAAAATATTCTGTAAAGTTTTCTTTGCCTTGCTTTCCTCATTACTTCTCTTAACTTTTTATATATTCTAAACTTTGCCCTTATTTCCTTAATCACTGTGCTCCTCATGGGTAAAAGTTTCTGAAGTTTTAGGTTTGGGCTCCCTTTTCTCTCCAATTCCTATTTAATTGACTTAATAAATGTCACCCTGCAAACTGTTTCTTTATACTCTAACACCCTAATATATATCAATTCATAAGGAAAATAAAGTTGAATAGAAGCAGTACCTCATGGAAGAAAATACACTGTGCCATAAATTATGTGGTCCAACTCTACCCTAAACCCTTGCCAAGCTTGTTGTCCTTCGTAAGAACTGTGCTAACAAATCAAGGAATTTATTTGTCCATTTCAACTTAACCACACATTATAGGTACTCGTAGGAGTTCATAAATTCTTTCCAAGAGGCTACACTCTCTTCCATTAAAGGACAATCTTCTCATAGAATGTCACCTTTATTTATGTGAAACATGTTTTTTAATTGTGTTCATAAGATTCTTAGGTTTCTCCTGCCGGGGAGAAAAAGAAGTATTTCTTTTTTCCTGTTCAGCTCTTTTAATTGGAATTTCTCTTTCTGTCGCTAGTGGTTGGACTTTGTTTACAATAGAAATATTGATGATTAGTATGGGTCTTTTTAAGTTCTGCAGCTTTGTTGAATTGTTTATTATTTCAACTAGTTACTTTAGTTGATTCTCTAAATACACTATTGCATTATTTACAATCCACAAAGATAGTTTTGTGTTCTCATTGCTTATTCTAATTCCTTCAATTTCTTTTTCTTGTCTTATTGTTGTAGTAAGCATTTCTAGAACAATATTGAATAATATTGATGAAAATGGGCATCCTTGCTTCACCACAATTTTACTGAAAAGACTTCTAGCTTATCTTCATTGCAGATAATGGTAATTGATGGATAAAATATTTGGCTTTACTCAATACTACATCATCTTCCTCTACAACCTTTCAAAGGTCATAAGCAATCGTTCAGCAATCATATGTACCAGGTACATGTGGGATGCAATTTAACAATGTCTGATGATTTGAACTTACTGAGTAAATCTATTTTGACTTTTACTTCATCTTTTAGGGGTTTTCAACTTTCCATTAGCCATTTCAGTTCTTGCACTACAGGACTAAAAATCAATATCCTTGGATTGAAAAAAAAACCCCAATAGTTGTGTACTCACCCTTTTTATTGTCTTTAAATATCATCTTCTCTTCTATTTTAAGCTGCATTTTTATCCCTTTTTTCATTTTTTATTCCAAACAGAGCTTTATTTTGAATGAGGTAGCACTGTTAGCAAGTAACATTCCATATACCAAGTGGGATATGATTTTCTCAGGAGTCCACCAGTCACCTTGAACCCTCCTTTCATCAAATAAAAATAGTTGAAAAGTTTCTGGTGGTAAGGTGATATGTGACTTTCTTTCAACCACATTACTTCTTTAAAGGTTAATTGTGCCAAGATGATATCTAAATATGTGGATTATTGAGCGTGTACCTGTCATAATGATCTCTGAGCTCTTCGCTTCTGGCAAGCTCTAGTTCTTTCATGAACATTTTTTTATCACGTATGCCCAGACGAGTAACCTTGATATGATACAACCTCCCCACAAGAAGAGATAACACATCATGTTCCATATTCAATATTTTAAATGATAAAAGCAATTAAAATGCAAAATTGTATATCAGTTATTTATACAAAGAGCTTCACAGATTTTTCTAGATATGGAAAATTTATATACATTGTACAGTCTTCCTGGATTCTAAAAGTTCTATTTAATATTCCTCTGAGTTTGGTTGGACCTCAAGGGTAATTTTAATGACACTAAGCCAAAGAAATATAAGAAGAACACCACAGATTGTAACATATTCAGCTCACATACATATTAGGAATGACAATTGTAGACTAAGGAATACAGACCCTGAGATCTCTTTCAGTATAGGGCATGGATATATGTGAAATAGAAGTCTTGCAGGCCAAAACTTTTCCACTCAATATCCAATTATTAATAGTGAATTCCAGCTACTTGCCCCATGCATTTCTTCTAATGGTAGATGAAATGGTTTCAGAAACTGGTTTCAGTCAGAAAAGCTTAGTGCAAATGAAATGATTTCTGTTGGGTTTGTTTCTGTAGAGAAGTTATTAGATTGGTTTTTGGAGGTGGTAGTAAGACAAGAAACATTCTAAAATTATTTTTTCTAATGTTATTCTATTATTTTTTTAAACTGAATCCTGGTCACTGATATAATTAATTGAAAAATAAAATTTCACAATGCCATGATAAAATTTATTTTGAAAAAAGGGGTCGGTCAATGGAGAGATTTAAGTAATTCATTATATAATCTATGAATACTTATAACAAGTTTATGAATTTTCATCATATAATTAGGAACATGGATAACTTCATGGGAAGACTGATGAAAACAAACTCCCTTTAAAGTGGAATTGATTAAATATAGCCTTAGTTAAGTGAGCTTTCTCACTGAAATGAAATTTATCTGAGATCAACTTCACTTCCGATATTATAGGAAGTTTTTTTTCTAAATAATAAAAACACACTTCTCATATCTAGATTGCAGGGAAAGTGTAAAAAATAGATGAAGTATGCTAGAGAAAGCATGCTACTCTACTACCAAAAAGTGTCTAATAATGTGTTCATCTATTATAGAAGAGTATAATACAAATCTTGAATCTGAAATATTTATTTTTCCCCAGGCCATTAAAAAGGAAGCCAACTTGATATACTAGAAAATAAAAGTCTCTCTCTCTCTTTCTCTCTCTCTCTCTCTCTCTCTCTCTCTCTCTCTCTCTCTCTCTCTCTCTCTCTCTCTCTCTCTCTCTCTCTCTCATATCCTAAACATATATTACACACTGAGACAAAAATATTTTCTCTCATCAGATTTTTTTTTAATTTCAAAATTGATTCAGGCAATTCTCTCATGCAAAGTATTGTTTTACCATAAATTCATCAATCTCAAAAGCACTTTTCTAAGTATCACACAGAAACAAAATTATAAATGTATAAATCTTACTTGGTAAATTTTAATATTATTAACATATGGGTTTATTTGTTTGATCACTAATTATATCTAGAGATAAATATTGATAATTCTTTTGTTCCTAGTGATATTTCAATGAACCTTACATATTACATATATTACTGTATTATCCTCCCTGTATTTTTCTCAAAAAAAGTATTGATATCACATGGATAAAATGCTACAAGTGAAATATATTATTCAATTTTCTTCCGATACTTTCAAAACCAAGAAACATTTTTTAACAAATTATTTTGCATATATTTCTCCCATTGCTTTAAAAAGGGTATTGTTGCATTTTTTTTTCAGTAATAAAAAGTATATTTTAGAAGGCTTCCCAGGTATCTCAAAGAGTTGCAAAAATCTATATATTCAGTCCCAGCCCATCATGAAACATAAATGCTGAATGCTTACTCATTCTTCATGCTCTAATGTTAAATCTTTACCTAATTTATCTGAAGGAAACTCTAGAAATGGAGAAGGCAATCTTCTGAGTACAAATATTAATAGTTATTGCAACAGGGAAGGGTTCTTAGAGAATAAACTTTTACCTTCTCATTTTAACTGGTGAAGAAACTGATACTTAGAAAATGACTTGTCCAAGGTGACATTACTTGAATTTAACACCACTGGAATTCAACTGAGGTTTTCTGCAAATAAACAACTCTTTATTAATGAATTAGTGAAACTAGAATAATATCAGCATACTGACCATTGCTCACAGGTTAACCAAAAAATGTAAGATTCAATAGATTCATAGTTTTAGGAGGTTATGGGTCCTTAGAGTTTATTTTCCTACCTCCTCTTTAACAGAAAAGGAAATTGAGGCAAAGTGAGATTAAAGGACTTGCCCAAAGTTGCAGAATGTAAAATAAATATGAAAAAAAAAAACCCAGCATTTCTAAGTATTACCAAAAAAGTTTAGCAGGAAGAGATAGAAAAAGAAATACCATTCAAAATCACTAGAGGACAATGTGAAATACTTGAGAGTTTATCCACCAAGATAAAATCAAGAAGTATATTATGTTAGTAACAAAATAATTTTCAAAAAAATAAAGTCCTTTTTACCTTATCTGTGATGAGACGCTGAGGTATACCTAGTGTCTACCAAACTATTTTCCAAATTTCTCAAACTACGTTCACCAAAAAATGTGATAAGGCATCTTCCAATGTACTTCATTGTGAAATGGGTTCCAACTGAATGGATATGTAGGAGAATTGCTGTTGGTTCTTTTCTGAAAAGAAAATCTGATGTGAAAGAAAGAGACAAGTTCTGTCTATCGAAAATGAAGTTGTTTTACAAGGATGATGCCAAAACTGATCCTAAAATCTTGGATCTATACATTCATTAAATATTAGAGTACTATGGTATTTTACTACTGTGTCTTTTGTACCTAATCTATTTTAATCCAGTTCTCTATTTCTTAGTCAGTACCAGATCGTTATGATAATTACTGTCTTATAATATAGTTTGAGATCTGATATGGGTTAGTTACTGCCTTCCCTCCTCTCCCCCCACTAATTTCCATGAAATTCGTGACTTTTTATTATTCCAGATTTGTTTTGTTATTGTTTTTTTCTAGCTATATAAAGTAATTCTTAAGTAATTTGATTGGTATGCCGCTGAATAAGTTACATAATTTAGGTAGAATTATTATTTTTATTATACTGTCTCAAACTACCAATGAACAATCGGTATTTCTCCAATTATTTAGATCTGACTTTGTGAGAAGTGTTTTGTAATTGTGTTCATACAGTTCTTGTTCTTTTTTTTTCTTGTCAGATAGACTTCCAAGTATTTTACATTTTCTATGATTGCTTTAAAAAGAATTTTTCTTCCTCTCTCTGTTGTTAGATTTTGTTGGTAATATATTTTCTTGATGATTTATGTAGACTTAAGTTGTTAAGCATTGCCACTAGGATATTAGTTGATTCATTAGGATACTCTCAGTATACCACTGTATCATCTTCAAAGAGTGGGAGCGTGGTGTCCTTTTTGCCTATTTTAATTCCTTCAATTTCTTCTCTTCTCTTGTTATAGCTGGCATTTCTAGTACTGTATAGAAAAATAGTGATAATAATGGGCATCCTTGCTTTATCCTTGGTCTTATTGGGAAGACTTCTAATAGGTCATCTTTGTTGATGAGTTTAGATATTACATATCATTTTAAGCAAAGCTCATTTGATTCTTATCTTCTCTATTTTTTAAACAAGTAAGAAATTTTATTAGTATTTTTCTATGAGTAATTTAGAATGTTTTCTCATCTGATTTGTAATGCTTTTTGAAGATAAATTAGAATATTTTATTTTCCATTTTTAAAAGCACACTGCATTCTCATCAACTGCATGCTTTGATTTTCTTACTCATCTGCTTCAAGGAAACCCATGTGTTTAATATGCTTCCTCAAAGTTTAGCCCATGTCAAATAATTATTTAATCCAAATATCTGGGATGAAAATTGAGCTGCTCACCCAGGTGAACGTATAGTTGAAAAGCCAATACCACTAGGCATTTGAAGTGAGGATCATCCATCCTGCGCTTCCCAATTAGATATAAGGGAAAGGCAGTTGATTATTGTATGTGCAGTATTATTGGATAGTACCAGTACCAAATCATTGCTTCTTTAATGTACTCTCACAAATGCAGTAGGAACACCCATATTCCACTTGAATTTTTTTGTGTATCCTCTGGTCCTTTATGCACAGATACTCCCCAGAGTTCCCAGGGCATTCCATAGTTTCCATGTGCCTTCTTAATTTTTTCACAATGACCAATCTCAGATGAGTCCATCAATTCCACAAGTCTGAATAGACTTTCTACTTTTTTGAGTCAACTCTACTCTTTCTGCATCCCATTCAAAGTTTTTCTTCACTATGTGGAGGTACTTCATCAAGGTGCCAGCATATCTCCTTGTCTTTTTGTTGGTTTCTAACATCAGATGGCAAGAGCCTCCAGTAATCATTATCAGTAACATCAGCAAGAACTGTTTCCTTTGTAGTTGTGTCACTACTGAATTCAAGCTATTCTTCAGGCCACTGTGGATGAGTTTTGGCATCATATCTGACAAACAACTCCACTTTAGATGGATAGAACTTGTATCCTTCTTTGACACCAGATTTTCTTTTCAGAAAAGAACCAGATGAATTTCTCCCACATATCCATTCAGTTGGAATCAAAGTGGGAGAATTGAAAGTGGCCTTATAACATTTTTTTGAAAGCTGTTTTGATACCTTCTTCCTGTTGGAAGTCAAAAATATTGCTGATAACTTTATTTAAATTCACCGTTTTTCCTTCAAGGTGATATTATTTTTTAACTGTGTTATCTGTTGTGATCTGGTCTTTAGACTGCCAGAGAGCCTTTCCAAGACTATCCAACACTTCATAGACTCCTTCTGTTTTACCCTCATTGAATTTCTTGTCCATCTTCAGCCCTCCTGAGGTCACCATTCCTCTGACTGTAGTGGTAGTTAATTGAACTATTGAAGGAACCTGGGGAGGTGGAGAAAATCCCTCTACCGTTCTTCAAAAGAAAGGATGTAATTTGTCAGAAGTTTTTTTTTTTAATCTTTTTCCTGCATCTATTGTGATAATCATGAGTTTTGTTGTTTTTGTTATTGACCCAGTTGTGTTGCCGATATCACTAATATTGAACCATGTCTGCATTTTTGATATAAATATCAACTGCCTTTATCCTTTGATCCTTTTGGTGCATTGCTGTATTCTCCTTGCTAGTATTTTATTTAGTTTTTTTTTTTTTTTTTTTTTTTGCAGGAAAATTGGTCTACAGTTTATATACTTTTATTTGGCTCTTCCTGGTATAGGTAACAGTAACATATTTGTATTGTAAAAGGAATTTGGAGCAACTCTATTCACATCTTTATTCACATATTTTTCCCCAAAGAGTTTATATAGCATTAGAATGAGTTGTTCTTTAAACTTGAATTTCAGTGGAATTCACTTGCCAATTCATCTGGCCCAGGGTAATTTTTTTTCTTCCTTAAGAAGTTATCATTGGCTTGTTTGATTGCTGTTACTCAGATGCGGTTATTTAAGTACTACATTACCTCTTCTGTTCATCTGGGCAATTTATATTTTTTATAAATATCCATCCATTAAACAGACATATTGACATTTAAATGGGCACAATAGCATCTAGTTAATGTTTTAATTTCCTCCTTATTAGTGGTGAATTTATCCTTTTCATTTTTGATACTGGCAATTTTTTTTTAAATGATTAAAGGTTTCTCAATTATATTTTCCACATAAAATTAGTTCCAAATATTATTCATTAGTTCAATAGTTTTCTTGCTTTTAATTTTATTATTCTCTCAGTCAATTTTCAGAATTTCCAATTTGGTGTTTAATTGAGGATTTTTAATTTGTTCTTTTTCTATTTTTTTTAGTTTCATGCCCAATTTATTGACTTGTTATTCCTATATTTTAATGATGTAAGAGTTTAGAGATATAAATTTTCTCCTGTGTAGTGCTTTGATTGCATCCCAGAATTTTGTTATGTTGCTTCATTGTTGTCATTCATTTTAACAAAGTTATTTTTTTTATATGTTCTTTGATCTCATTTTTTAGGATTAGATTATTTAGTTTCCAATTTCACAGACATTTATTGCATGTAACATGGTAAAAATGTACACATTTAATATTTCTGCCTTTCAAAATTTGATTAAGAGATATTATAGCCAAATAATTGACATGGATATCTGAAACTTAAATGTTAAAGTTTGGTAACAATGCTAAGAACCCCAGAAGAATGTTTAATTGTCCCAAACTTTTGCTTGAAAGAAACATGTGTTAAATGCATAGATAAAGGCATTATGGTGAATATAAAAGTTGTCTTGAAGTCAAGAAGACTTAGACTGAAACCAGGCTTCTTACACATCCAGGCTGTGTCATCCTAGGTAAGTCACTTAACCTCTCAGTATCATGGGCAACTATCTAAGAATTTAGTTTCAGAGAAAGTTTTGATAGGAATTATTAGAAGTTCCACATCTAAAGTACTTATCCCAATGACATCACAGGGGTAAAAAAAAAAAGAGTGAAAGGAAAAAAAGTGTAGTAGTTTCAAAGACTGGGTCTAAACATTACCAAAATCATCAGAAAAGTCCACTAAACATCACACAACACTATTCTATTTTAGCATTTGCATTTCGGTTGAGGACACAATCATCTTTTCATGAGCTCATTTTCACTCATTTGAAATCTTGACTCTGAAATAAAATTGGAGACCTATTTTCTAGTATTTCTTATGTCTAATGAACATATATCACCAATCCTTAATTTTTATGCCTGAAAATCATATTATACTTACTCCTTTACTCATATAGCTACAACCCTATTCAAGTTACTGTAGCTTGTCACCTGGGAAATTGCAATCACAATATAATTGGTCATTTTGACTCTAGACTCTCCCCTCTGAAATTCATTTTTTCACACAACTGCACACACAAGTCTCATCATGTCATTTCCTTGATTATGAAGCTCTTGTAATTGTCTATTGTCTCTAGAATAAAATTCCTACTCTGTTTGACTGAGAAACTATGTAGTCAAGTGAATACTGAACAGACTTTAAGTCAGGAAGCTTTGGACTCACGTCCCATGTATGAAAATTAGTGGATGTTACAATCTGCATAAGTCTGTTAAACTTTATTACATAGGTAAAGAAAGAAATAGAGGAGGAAAGAAGGAAGGAAAGAAAGAGGGAAGGAAAGAAAAAGAAAGAAAGAAATTAAGTGCTTATTATGAAGCAAGTAAATACTACGGTACAAGGCATACCCTGCTTACAAGGAGTTCATATTCTAAAGGCATTGACAGTACATAAAATAAAAAGTTTCAGCTGGGGAGAGCAGAGCCAAAATGGTGCAGAGAGGCCAGAAGTTCACCCAAGTTTCCATCAGAAGCAATGTTAAATCAAGTCTCTGAATGGATCTGGAGAAACAGAACCCATAAAAATGATGGAATGAAACAATTTTCTAGTTTAAGATAATTTAGAAGTACTTCAGGAAATATTAGTCTTAATTAGGTAAAAAAGAAGTTCAGTTCAGCATAGATGGTGTGTAGACAAGTGCACCATCCAGACAAGCCAGCAGGGGGTTCTTAACCACAGTGCAACACAGGTACTTGAGTCCTGGGCTAGCAGACTGGTGACAGTGTGCATGTACAACCTATATGAGATTGCTTGCTGTCTGGGGAAGGGGAGAGAAGCTAAGCAAGGATTAAAGATCATGAAATGCCAAATCTTACAAAAATTAAGGTTGAAAACTATCTTTAGATATAATTGGGAAAACAACACTATGGCAGGGGGAGATGAAAGTTTCAGCAGCAAGTGAACAGTGGAAAGGTCCCATGGTCCTTTGGGCATAGAAGCAAAATTTCTCTAAGTCATTTTCCATAATAAAATCATATCAGCCCTGGCACCACATGGTCCCCTGCACAAGGTGCCCAGTGCCAGGCAGATGGCAGTCACAGGTGGACACTGGCACCACAACTGAGGAGTTTGTGGGACCAGAGGGGTGGTGGTGAATTAGACTCTTGGTGCAGGCACATCTAGGCAGACACCATGAAGTGAGTGATACAGCACAGCAAGTTTAGGCATGTGTTTGGTCAGGCTGTGAAAAATGACCAGTGTGAGGGGTGGGGCCAAGATGGTGGAGTAGAAAGGCTCTTCCCCTCCAGCCCATAAAATATCTGTAAAAAATGACTAAGAAAATTCTAGAGCAGCAGAAATCAAAAAACTACATAGTGAAAGTGATTCCCAGCCCAAGGCATCCCTGGAAAGCTGACAGGAAAGGTCTATCACATAAGGCGTGGAGTGGAGCACAGGTCACAGAGCCTAGTCCAGTTTGGCCTCGCAGCACTGGCAGGAAGAGCACCAGAACAGGACTCAGGGATGGAATCCTTGGCAGCAGCTGCAGCTCTCAGATGCCTAAACCCTCAAATGACAAAGACAGCTTCGAAGATCAGTGAGAAAGCTTTTTCACCTGGGTGAGAAGGGAGCAGTATTCACTCCTATCACCAGACACAGGCAGAGGTCACTGTCGCAAGAGAAGCCATTTTTGGAGCACTGAACCTAAAGCCCCTGGGAGAACTGAACCTCTGATCTTGGTCTCAGTCCTGAGAGGAGGCCCTGGAGTGAGTAAGAGTGATGACTGGCATGGTAGAGCTAGTGGAGGCTCTAGAAAAGGAATTATACTTGCAGATCCTGGACAGAAAAGCTTTGGTAGCTCCCAGACCAGAGCACAGGCCAGGAGAGGAGTAGACTCCTCTCCTTTGATTGTTGTCACGTTGAAGGAACTGAGAACTCACAGTTCCCTAGAGTATAACCTACTCTTGACAAAGCAATCAAATGTCAAGTAACTGACTAGGAAAATGCCCCAAAAAAGGAGAAAAAAAAATAAGACTATAGAGGTTACTTTCTTGATTGACAGGTATTTTCTTCCATCCTTTCAGATGAGAAAGAATAAGGATTACCATCAGAGGAAGACATAAAAATCAAGACTTCTGCATCCAAAATATCGAAATTAAATATGCAATGGTCTCAGGTCATGGAAGAGCTCAAAAAGGATTTTGAAAATCAAGTAAGAGAAGTGGGGGGAAAATTGGGAAGAAAAATGAGAACAATGAAATAAAATCATGAAAAGCTAATCAATGGCTTGCTAAAGGAGACCCCCCCCCAAAAAAAATAGATGCAGATGAAAATATCACCTTTAAAAATAGGCTAACTAAATTGGCAAAAGAGGTCCAAAAAGACAATGAGGAGAAGAATGCTTAAAAAAGCAGAATGAGCCAAATGGAAAAGAAGGTTCAAAAGCTCAGTAAGGAAAACAGTTCTTTAAAAATTAGAATGAATCATATGGAAGCTAATGACTTTATGAGAAACCAAAAAAATTACAAAAAAAAAAGAATGAAAAATAGAAAATAAAGTGAAATGTAGCATTGGAAAAACAAATGACATGGAAAATACATCCAGGAGACACAATTAAAAAATATGGGACTACCTGAAATCCATGTTCAAAAAAAGAGCCTACACATCACCTTTCATGAAATTATCAAGCAAAACTGCCCTGATACTCTAGAAACAGAGGGCAAAATAAATATTGAAAGAATCTATCAATCACCTCCTGAAAGAGATCCAAAATGAGAAACTCCTAGGAATATTGTAGTCAAATTTCAGAGTTCCTAGATCAAGGAGAAAATATTGCAAGCAGCTAGAAAGAAACAATTCAAGTACTGTGGAAATATATTCAGGACAACATCCAGCAGCTTCCACATTCAGGGATCAAAGGGCTTGGAATATTATATTCCAGAAATCAAAGGAACTAGGATTAAAACCAAGAACCCCCTATTCTCAGAAAAACTGAGAATAATATATCAGGGAGGGAAATGGTCCTTCAATGCAATGGAGGACTTTCAAGAATTTTTGATGAAAATATCAGAGTTGAAGAGAAAAATTGACTTTCAAACACAAGAATCAAGAGAACCATGAAAAGATAAACAGGAAAGAGAAATCAGAAGAGACTTATAAAGTTGAACTGTTTACATACCTACATGGAAAGTTAATATCTTTAATTCTTGAAACTGTGTGAGTGCAGGGTGACTTGAAGAGGAAGGCATGGTATCTAAAAAATAAAATTAAAGGATGAAAGAGGAATATATTGGAAGGAGAAAGGGAAAAACGGAATGGAGCAAATTATCCCTTATAAAAGAGGCAAGAAAAGCTTTTTCAGTAGAGGGAAATAAGGAGGAGGTGAGAGGAAAAAGTGAAGCTTACTCTCATCACATTTGGCTTAAGGAGGTAATAACATGCATGCTCAATTTGGGATCAAAAGTCTATCTTACACTAAAGGAACGTGGGGAAGAAGATGATAACTGGGGTAGGGTCATGATGTAAGGGAGAGTAAATGGGAAGAGAGAGCAATTAGAAGTAAACTCTTTTTGTAGGTTCAAGGCCAAAGGGCAACAGAATAAATGGGAGGCGGCATATGATGGAGGGAAATATAGTTAGTCTTACACAATATGACTATGGAAGTCATTTGCAAAACTACAAATATAGAGCCTCTACTGAATTGCTTGCCTTCTCAGTGGGGATGGGTGGAAATGGAGAAAGGGAGAGAAGTTGGAACTCAAAGTTTTAGGAACAAATGTTGAGAATTGTTATTGCATACAATAGGGAAATAAGAAATACAGGTAATGGGGTATAGAAATTTATCTTATCCTACAAGAAAAGAGAGAAGATGGGGATAAGGAAAAAGAGTGGTGTGATAGAAGGAGGACAGATTGGGTGAAGGGATAATCAGAATACATGGTGTTTTGGTGTGTGGGGAGGGGAGATATGGAGAGAAAATTTGTAACTCAAAAGTTTTTGAAAATGAATGTTGAAAGCTAAAAATTAATTTAAAAAATAGAAAAAATGCAAAAACAAAACAAAAACAATGACCACTTAAAAGTTCTATTAAGTAGGTCTACCCAACATTTTGGAGGCCTTCTTTGGGTCTTTTGACATTCACGTGGGGAGTGTATCTGTCATTCTTCTCTCTTACTATATGAATGACTGGACTACCTCCATTTCCTATTAGACGTTTCTTTGAAACTTCCCTAAAAATTACAATAAAGTATATCTGTATTTATATGAAAAAAAAAGAAAAGAAAAATGACTAGTGTTATGATTTCCTCAAGTCACCTGGAATAGTTTCTTTTGTGCAGTCAACCTTTTATTTGGAGCTATCATAGAAGCAAGCTGGGGTGGGACACTCCTCCTGCTGCCATTACACAAGATTGGTAGAATTAACAAATCATATTCTACAGTATGTGGCTAGACAGGACCTGTGCTCAACATCAACTGCTGTCCACACAATGACTGTGTCAAAGCCAGCGTTCCACAAGATTTCTTAGTGACAGTATAATAGTCTCAGAAAATGTACTCACTCTTTCCCTGACTGAACCTGAGATGATTTTGTAAGGCCATTCCAAGACAGTTGGCATCATGATGTGGTGTCAAACAACAGGCATCATCCTGCTCAGTGCAGGTTTTATATTATGGTGCTTAAACTTTTTATCTTTTTCAGAAAGACAGTAAAATATGAGATATGAAATAAACAGCTCATGGGGAAGTCTTAGGAGTTCATCATGGGCTTAGGGTAGACTCTTGGTCTAAAAAGAAGAGTGAGAATCCCAGAGATGGGATTCCATCCCCGCCATTGCCCAGTCTTTAGTGACCCTTTAGGTCAGACATAGGACTAGGAGCAGATGGATAAGTATGGCTCTGAAGCACCAGCTCCTCTGATGAACAGCAGAAGTCCACGGTCAGCTCTCAGACCCCTCCTCAGATTCCAGTTTCCTGCTCCATTAGGCCTTTAGGCTTAGGACCCTGAGAGCAACACTTATCCATATTATGTTATAGAGCAGGAGTCATGCACAATGAGGAAATATGTTCTAGTCATTGCCCCAACATGTGCACTCTTATCCCAACAACACTACACTCCCCAGCTCTTCAGCCCAGTGACAAGGTTCACAGGCACTCTCCAACAGCTTGCAGTCAAGGCAACTTGGCATTGCTTTATTCTTGGGGCATGTGTTAACACTTCCAGATGAATTAAGGGCTTGTTGTCCACTGTCATCCTGCTCCTCCCTCTCTCTGAAGATAAAGATCCATGGTGAATCAAAAATCAAATAATTCTGTAGATTTTGTCTTGCATTCATTCTTGGGAATAATTGATCCTGGGCCTTATTTGCGAGTATCATCATGGATTGAGGTCCCCCTTTCCTTCACTGAATGGCATCAAATGTTTCTTCAGCCTCTGCTTCTTTTCTCCATGCCCACATAAACACATACCTTCTTAGCATTCCAGCATTTCTTTTGCTCTGAAAATAAAATTTACTGTCTCAGAAAAAAAAATTAATTATTCAATAACCATCCAACTGAGTTAACAAGAAATCGTCTGATTCAAGAGTTGCTGGGAGAAAAAAAAACACATAATTTTCTGATGTTGAACAATGTAGTAGAGCCAAATATTTTAGTGTCAATATCTTTTATTTTCAAGGTCTTCAGGAGCTATTGATGCAACACCAAAATAGCAGTTGCCAGTCTCCATCTCCTTGGTTGCTTTCCAGAATGATTGCAGTTGGAACTGGTCCAGAGAGAATTCCTACTACAAAAACTCTTGGCTTCAGTCCTAGACTGCCTCAGTAAGGGTCTGAGTAGAGATGATATAAGGTGAAGCTGATAATTTAACTGGGCCATTATATGCTGCTTCTAGTCTCTTAAGGTGCTTTGTAGTTTTATCTAGGCTAGCTTGCATGCCTCTCAGTAGGCAGTCAATTGAGAGTTGCTACATTTGACTGGGCCTTTCTCTACAGACAAAGTTTCACCAGATGATGGCTATGTAGGATGTGTTAGAAGTATCACCAGCAGTCTGGGCAATACTGCTATGCCTAGGGGTATTTTATTGTGTCCCAGCTTATGGCAATTTGTCAACAGTTGATGGTGGTAGTGAAGAAGGTGGGTTCATCTTCCACCATGATTTCTCCTTCAGTGATGGGTATAGGGTCTGATATGGAAGCAGTTGTAGTGGTTTATGTGGCACTAGTATTCTAAGGTTCTTACTTTCAGAAGTGTGGGCTGTCCTCATAATAATCTTAACAGATGTGGTGGTGAAAGTGATGGTAGTGGTAGTGGTGGTTTAATTTGTCTGACACATGATGCTTTCTCTCAGGGTGCTTAATTACATTAATTGACCTGTATTATTAGAGGGAATTTCTTGATCTGAGAGTTCTTTATAACACTGAACTCATAGGTCCAATCCTTAGATAATCCATTTGTTTTTTAAAGTCCCCCCTGTATGTTTTAGTCTAACTTTCTAGGCTTATTGAACAATATTTCTTCTCTAATATGCTCACACGCTCCATTCAGGTTGAACTAGGATACTTCCTGTGCAAGGAACATGAATGCTTTTCCCTGTACAGTATATTCCTTCACTCTTCTCTATGCTTTTATATAGATTAGAATGCATTGCCTATTTTTTCTTCTTCCTAGAATACCAAGCTTCAAGACTAATTTCAGTTTCCATATTTTATATAAATGTTTTCATGAGTCATCCCCCCCCAAGCTGTTAATTCTTCTCCCAATATACACTTGCACTTTATTTTTATTCATTTGTACAAATTTATATTAGCTCCCTATAAAATATAAGTTCCATGAGGGCAAGGATTTTGTTTTTTTAAGAAATTAATATATGAATTTTTAAACCCAGCACCTAATGAAATGCCAGAGACACGTTACAGTTAAAGAGCAACTGAATGGAGGAATTTCCTCTCTCCCTCCCTCCCTCCCTACCTCCCTCCCTTCCTTCCTTCCTCCTTCCCTCCTTTCCTCCCTCCCTCCCTCCCTCCCTTCCTTCCTTCCTTCCTTCCTTCCTTCCTTCCTTCCTTCCTTCCTTCCTTCCTTCCTTTCCTTCCTTCCTTCCTTCCTTCCTTCTCTGTCTCTCTCTCTCTGCCTTTCTCTCTCTCTCTCTCTCTCTCTCTCTCTCTCTCTCTCTCTCTCTCTCTCTCTCTCTCTCTCTCTCTCTCTCTCTCTCTCTCTCTCCTTCCTATTCCTGATTGGCAAAGAATGTTGACCTGCTTCAATTCTGGCTTGACTCACTTCACTTATCTTATGACAGCACAAAGGGCTCCCTTCCCTTGCACTGCACATATCAGTGCTTATCTTGTATAGACACATGATTGACTTAATTCTATCACAGTTCAGAGCAACTACACTTAAGTAATCTACTTGCCTCAAAATACCTAGAATTAGTGATTACAACTGTATGTCACCACTAACTCTCTTTCTTTTAATATAAATAAGTTGTGAATTAAAAATGGAATTTTTAAGCCATTATATACGTTATGTGGCAAAGAACAGAAGCAAAAAAGAAACCTTGAAACTCATCTAATACCTTCAAAACCGAAAACTAGAGGAATCAGAAATAGTGATTTGGTAGAAAAAACGGATGGAAGAAAAGATAGTTGGTTTGTTCTTATAACTGACTCAGAAACTTCAAAAGAGCTGAAGATGTAGAGAAGTGTCATGTGGCTACCTGGCACTAAGATATATTAAGAATTGGCTCAAGGAGGAGGCAGAAAAAGACAAATTACATGACAGGAAGAGGCACAAAACTATATTATAGTAGAGGAAACAGGGGAGAGAGATGTGCATTTTTTGATATTTACTCTCATCTTACTTGGTTCAAGGAGGAAACAACAAACTTAATTAAGTATAAAAATTTAGCTAGCTCTACAGCAAATAGGAGGGGAAAAGGGAAAGAAAAGGGAAGGCAGGCTAAAAGGGAGAGAAGAAGAGGTAAGTGTAAAGGGTAATAAAAGGGAGGGGGGCGGAAAGAAGGAAGGGAAGACTGTGGCTGGTGGTGATCAAAAATTAAAACGCTATTGTGGAGGGGAAGGGATAAGGGAGAACTAAAAGCAGAAATGGTGGGAAAGAGGTTGAAGGAAAAGACACAGATAGTAATTATAATGGTGAATGTAAATGGGATAACTTTTCCCATAAAATTGAGACATAACAAAATGGATTAAAAATCATTATCCAACAATGTCTTGTTTACAAGAAACACATTTGAAATGGGAGGATAACCACAGGGTAAAGGTAAAAGGTTGGAGTACAACATGTTGTGCTTCAGTTGATATAAGAAAAGCTGGGGTAGCAATCCTAATCTCAGACAAAGCAAAAGCAGAAATAAATGTATTTAAAAGAAATAAAGAAGGAAACTATATCCTGCTGAAAGGAGCCATGGAAAATGAAGCAATATCATTACTAAACATATACACTCCAATTTGGTATAACATCCATATTCTTTGAGGAGAAATTAAGGGAATTACAGGAAGAAATAGACAGCAAAACTATACTAGTAGAGGACCTCAACCTTGCCTTCTCTGAACTTGATAAATCTAACTTAAAATAAAGAAGAAAGAAGCTAAGGAGGTGGAAAAAACTCTGGATAAGGTAGATATGATAGATCTCTGGAGAAAACTGAATGGGGATAGAAAGGATTATACCTATTTCTCAGAAGTATATGGCACAAATACAAAAATTGACCATGTACTAGGGCATAAAAACCTCACAGTCCAGTGCAGAAAGGCAAAGATAGTCAATACATCCTTCTCAGACCATAATGCCATATATATGTATGTATATATATATATATATATATATATATGTATATATGTATGTGTGTGTGTAATAAAAAGAACATGGAATGATAGACCAAAAATTAATTGGAAACTAAATAATCTAATCCTAAAGAAGGAGTGGAATAAACAACAAATCATAGAAACAATCAACAACTTCATTCAGGACAATGACAATAATGAGACAACCTAGCAAATGTTGAAAGATACTGCAGAAGCAGTTCTTAGGGGAAGATTTATCTTTGAGTGTCTACATGAATAAAATAGAGAAAGAAGAGATCAATGAATTGGGCATGTGGCTGACAAAAGCTAGAAAAAGAAAGATTTGAAAATCCCCAAGTAATTACCAATTAGAAATACTGAAAACCAAAAGAGAGATTAATAAAATTGAAATTAAGGAAAGTATTGAACTAGTAAACAAAACTGAGTTTATTTTATGAAAATAAAATGGATAAATCTTTGTTTAATTTGATTTTAAAAAAGAAAGAAGAAACCAAATTGACAATATCAAAAATGAAAAGGGTTGGCTCACCTCCAATGAGGAGGAGATTAAAATAATAAGAAGAAATCACTTTGTCCAACTGTATGGCCACAGATTTGACAATTTAAATGAGATTGATGAGTACTTTAAAAAAATGTAAATTGCCCATTTACATTTACATAAAAAAATGAGAGATAATTTGCCCCATTCCATTTCTCCTTTTCTCCTCCCAATATATTCCTCTCATCCCTTAATTTTATTTTGTAGATATCATCCCTTCCTATTCAATTCATCCCGTTGCCTCTGTGTGTGTATACATATATATACATATATACATATATATTCATATACATATATATACATATATATTCATTCATTTATTCATTCATTCAGTCATTCATTTATCTATCTATTTATTTATTTGCCAGTATAATCCCTCCAACTACCTATATTCTGAGAAAAGTTTCAAGAGTTCCAAAAATTATCTTTCCATATAGGAATGTAAATAGTCCACCTTTTGTAAGTCCCTTATTATTTCTCCTTTTTACATTTTCATGCTTCTCTTGATTCTTGTGTTTACTTTTTAAAACAATTTTATTTATTTTTAGATTTTGGCATTATTTCCACAAAATTTTGAGTTCCAATTTTTCTGCCCATCTCTCCACTCTCCCCACCCCATAACACCTTGCATTTTGATTACCCTTTCCTCAATATGCCCTCCCTTCTATCACACCCCACCCTTCCCTTATCCCCATCTTCTCTCTTTTCTTGTAGGATAAGATAAATTTTTATACCCCATTACCTATATTTCTTATTTCCCAGTTATATGCAATAACAATTCTCAATTACAATTCTCAACATTTGTTTCTAATACTTTGAATTCCAATTTCTCTCCCTCCTTCCTCACCCATCCCCACTAAGAAGGCAAGCAATTCAAGGCAAGCTATAATGTATAGTTTTGCAAAAGATTTTCATAATAATAACGTTGTGTAAGACTAACTATATCGCTCTCCATCCTACCCTGTCCTCTCTTGTTTTTTTTTTTTTTTTTTCCTATTCTCTCTTACCTTTTCCCTTCCTGAAAGTGTTAAATTTAGGGGAGGGACAAGGTCAAAAGACAGAATAGAATAAATGGAAGACAGGATAGGAGGGAAGTAAATATAGTTAGTCTTTCATAACATGACTATTATGGAAGTCTTTTTCAAATCTACACAAATATAGCCTATATTGAATTTCTTTCCTTCTCAGTCAGGATAGATGGGGAGGTAAAAAGGGAGAGAAGTTGAAACTCAAAGTTTTTGGAACAAATGTTGAGAATTGTTTTTGCATGCAACTGGGACATAAGAAATGCAAGTAATGGGATATAGAAATCTGTCTTGCCCTACAAGAAAGGAGAGGTAACTTCTAGTTACACCCATCTCCCATTTACCCTCCCTTCTGTAGTCTCCCTCACCCCTCTTGTCCTCTTCTTCCCTGCTTTCCTGTAGTGTAAGATAGATTTTAATTCCAAATTTAGTATGTTATTCCCTCCTTAAGCCATATGTGAAGAGAGTAAACTTCACTTTTCCCCTCTCACCTCCTCTCTTTTCTCCTCCATTGAAATATATTTTTCTTAGCTCTCTTATGAGTGAAAGTCTGCCCCATTCCCTTTTCTCTTTCACCCCTTAATTTAATTTAATTTTTTATGAATATCATCTCTTCTGATTCAACTCAACCTGTACTCTCTCTCTCTCTCTCTCTCTCTCTCTCTCTCTCTCTCTCTCTCTCTCTCTCTCTGTGTGTGTGTGTGTGTGTAAATTTTCTTAAACTACTCAAATACTTAGAAAAGTCTCAAGAGTTAGAAATATTATATTTCCATGTAGGGATGTACTCAGTTCAGCTTTAGAATGTCCTTTATGATTTCTCTTTCCGGTTTACCATTTCATGCTTCTCTTGATTCTTATGTTTGAAAGTAATTTTTCTATTCAGTTCTGGTCTTTTCATCATGAATATTTGAAAGTCCTCTATATCATTGAATGACCATTTTTCCCTTGAAGTATTATACTTAGTTTTGCTGGGCAGGTGATTTCTGGTTCTAATCCCAGTTCCTTTGATCCCTGGAGTATCCTATTCCAAGTCCTTTGATCCCTTAATGTAAAAGCTTCCAGATCCTGTGTTATCATGGTTGTATTTCCACAGTACCTGAATTGTTCCTTTCCAGCTGCTTGCAATATTTTCTCTTTGACCTGGGAACTCTGAAATTTGGCCACAGTATTCCTAGGAGTTTCTCTTTTGGGTTTCTTTCAGGAGGTGATTGGTGCATTCTTTCAATATTTATTTTACCCTCTGGCTCTAGAACATCAGTGTAGTTTTCCTTGATAATTTCATGATTGATAATGTCTAGGCTCTTTCTTGATTATGGTTTTCAGGTAGTCCCATAATTTTTAAATTGTGTCTTCTCGATCTATTTTCCATGTCAGTTGTTATTCCAATGAGATGCTTCACATTATCTTCTATTTTTTTCAGTCTTTTGGTTTTGTTTTGTAAGTTCTTGATTTATCCTTTAATTATTAGCTTCCCTGAACTCCACTCTCATTTTTAAAGAATTATTTTTTTCCATGAACTTTTGAACCTTCTTTTCCATTTGGCCAATACTACTTTCTTAAACCTTCTTCTCCTCATTGGCTTTTTGGATCTCTTTTTTCAATTGAGTTAGACTATTTTTAAAGGTTCTATTTCCCTCATCATGTTTTTGGTTCTCCTTTAGCAAAATACTGTTTCACTTTCCAAGCTCTTCTATGGCCTGAGACCATACTCACTTTGGAGATACTGCAGGCAGAAGCCTTGCCTTCCTCTGACAGTATGTGTTGTTCTTCTTCAGCTGAAAGGATGGAAGAAGATACCCGTTCACCAAGAAAGTGACTTTGTTTGGTCTTTTTTTTTCCCTTTTTTGGGCATTTTCCCAGTTACTTACTTACCTTCTGAATCATGAGAAGGGTTCTAGTGCTCCCCTCCCCCCATGACTGTGTTCAGGTCTGAGATTCAGGCTAATCAATTCCCCTAGGGACTTTGGGTTGGGATGGAGCTGCCACTCAGTGGTGAGGTTTAGATCAGTTGCTCAATTCCCCCAGGGGCTTTATGTAGGGGTAGGGTTGCCCCTGAGGGCTGAGGTTTCAGATCTCCTGCTCAATTGCCCCAGAAGCTTTAAGCTGAGCTGCTTGGACAATGGTCCCAGGCTGCTTCTGCAGACATCTTAGCTGTCCACAGCCTGCTGCTGGTGCTGCCACTGCCGCCTCCACTGCAGCTCCCAGGGCCAGTGCTAGTGTGACCCCACTCCCCTCTTGCCCAGCTGGGAAAGCCCTCCCACACTGACCTTTGAAGCTTTCTTTGTCATTTGTGGGTTGAGGGATCTGGGATCCTCCTGGCTAGGGATTATGCCCTGGAGGTCTGATCAGGTCCTCTTCCTCTGTGTGCTGCACAGCCAGGTATGTGTTCCACTCCACTCAGTGTCCCATGGGATAGACCTTTCCTGTCAGTCTTCCAGGTTATTTTGGGCTGGAAAGCTCTTTAATTTGGTAGTTTTCTGGGTTCTGATGCCCTAGAATTTGATAAGAGTCATTTTTACAAGTATTTTATGGGCTTCTCCAGGTCCATCCTTCTACTCTGCCATCTTGTCTCTACTCTCCTAGAACTCTTTTTAAAATAAAATACATTTTGAAATGTATTTATAGTGAAAATTGTACACTTAAAGAGATGTAGAAACTTATGGAAAAGGAGAATTTACTTGTGTATAAGATCATTTATTAAGAAAATATCCACCATTTGCTTCCACTGGGTGTGGAAATTATTACACCTATTATTTTTACCAATGATTATACTATAGGAAATTTTAATTTATTACTTTTCCTCTATTTTCTTTCCAATTTTAGCAAACCAAACTATTTTTATAGGCTACCAAATGCTGATTTCGATTTCTGAGTGCTTGCTGGATAGTTACTTGGCAACAATGAACACATATTTCAGTAGGAAAAAAAATACCCTAAAATTTTCAATATTCACTTGGTAAAAGGATTTGTTTTAGGTTCACAAGTTTGCACCAAATGTACATATTTACAAGTCAGGCTCAAAATTCCTTTGGGTTCATAAAATTAATTTAGCACATAAAATAATTGGCTTTTCACTTATAAGGAGCCAGAAATTATAACAAAGTTATAACAATAACAGCAACTAATATTTGTGGAACACTCTATTGTTTCTACAATACATTCTTCTAAGTGAACCTAAAATATGGGCAGAATAAATATTGCTATTCCCATTCAATAAATGAGAAAAATGAGACTCATAATGTTTAAATGGCAAACCTAGGTCATAAAATTTATACATTCCTGAAGCAAGATCATAACTCAGTTTCCTGATACCACATCCAAGAATTTTTCTACTCTATTGCAAGAAATGTAAAATCATAGAATGTTGGAGTGGAAGGGACTGTAGATAGCAATCCTAACTTCTGAAAAAGTGCTTTCCTTTACTTGTTTGTGTATTACATGAAAGATATGGGCACAGAATATGGAGAATGAATCCAGATGTAACTCCAATTTTTGTCTGATAAAGTAAACATTGCTAAACCGTATTTGAAAACATAGTAAATGTAACATTTATATTTCCTAAATACCAACATTGAAAACCAGATAATTGAGTTGGCAGTGGTTTGGAGGGATGTTGCAGGTAACTCTAGAGACAGAAGATATTATCTCCAAGGAAATATTCTCTGCAGGAATAAAATTAGGGAACCTCACAGTGACTTTAATTGAAAATGAAGTGGAAAACAGGAAAGCACTCAGCCCTTTCCCACTTGCATAATTGAGCAGTACTGTAAGTGTTTTATTTCAATCAATCCCATAATAGTTTCTGTGGCTTAAATATGAAAATTCAAACTCAGAGGCAATTTAGACTAAAAAATTTACATATTGAAAATAACTACCTGGATATTTTAGGAAGCAAAATTTACCTTCACAAAACAAAATCTTAAAATACATAACAAATTTGTCCTTCTGAGTGTACTTAAAAATATGAATCCATTAAGTGGAAACTAATCTATGTATTTTTAACACAAATTTGTTTTTTCTTTAATTATGGGATTTTAAAATTTCAGTATACCAAGTCCCAAAAACTGTTTATTTCAAAAGTAAGGCACTCTTAGTGCTCAAAATTGCATGAAATGTCCATGAAAACCACTACCTCTGGATTTTCAGAAATGGAAAAATGGAATGCATTAACTCCTGAGGTACTCCTCACCGTAGCATTCATTCTAGTGAGTGGAAACTCTAATGCTATCTCCTGCAATATTAGCTTTTCTGTTATATTATCCTGTTTCAAATATTTTGGTGTCAGGAATTTTTGAAGGTACTATAAGAAGCCAAGTGTAGAAATAGTTTGGAAGTGTTTAGGGGCTATGTCCAGGTATGGTCCTTCAACTCCATTTATCTCTGAAATATCTACATTTGTATTTTTTGAGGGATCTTGAACATAAATTTGAATGTGTTTAAACAATCATTTTCTTGGAGTCATGAAGAGAGTTAAGAGTTACCTCTTTGAAAGCTGAACATAATAATGAAACGGAATGAAATTCCTGAGAATCAAATTATTGTCTTACTCCCAAATTTTTACCTATCCTGTTTTTTATGTAGCCATCAGTTCACCTATTATTCTCCCTCATTGCTTCCCTAGTTAAGCAAATAATTTATAACATCCATAACTCACTGAAATATTTATTACAACAAAAGAAATAATGAATATTAAGATATTTAAGAAAGGAAGAATTGAGATTAATTCTAAAAGTTAAGAATGGAAAATTCATCTAAATACCTAAATTGTCAGTTCTTATTTTGATTTAATACATACATACACACACACACACACACACACACACACACACACATATATATATATACATATATACATTTTTATTGTTTAGCCATATCTGACTTTTCATGACCCCATTTGGCATCTTCTTGGCAAAAATATTGGAATGGTTTGCCATTGCCTTCTCCAGCTTATTTTGTAGACAATGAAAGTAAAACAGGGGTAAGTGATTTGCCTGTAATCCCATAGCTAGTACATGTCTAAGGATGAATTTGAACTCAGGTCTATCTGATTCCAGGGTTACTGCTCTATTCACTGTGCTACCTAGCTACCTACATACATATATACACACATATATGTTTAGATGTACACGTATACCTAAAATGTACACTCGTGTATCCACACATATGAATCTATGAGTTTGTATATACATATTAGTTTTTTCATGATATACTACCTTGATACCTAAGCATGAAGTAGATGTCATTTTGTTCTGAAAAAAGATATGCCAAAAGAGTGTAGGTCCCACAATGATGAGGCAGTAACAGTTATATCCTTGACATTCAGTTCAATCCCATAAACACTGAGCACATTGTCATCAGGTCACAACATTTATTATACTTGAAAAGATTGGACATTACCTAACAAAACTTCCCCTATTCTCTTGGGCATAACTATGGCAAATGTTTCATGAACTTAATCGTCTTTCTTCTTGGGACCATGATATACATATCCCCCTATGTTGTTTTTCTTCTTCGTGTCTTTCCATACATCTTTCCTAATAGATTCTTTCAATATGGCCATAGCCCCAATTAAATCTCATGTCTGTGGTTTGAGAATGAACCAGTTAAGTTTGGAGAATTTTATCACCAGGTTGATAGAAGGGTGATGGATTATTAAGCAAGAGATAATCCTGAAAATAGCCTACAGAGTTTCTCAGGATTGTGATGTACATCCTGGGAAAAATGCAACATTTTTGAACTATCAAAATTTTATATCTATAACTGTAACTATATATATATAAAACTATATGTATAAATAGAGAGATAAATGTATGTATAAATGTATAGAAAGTAGTTTTCATTTAGAGCAATACTAGTAAAGCAAAACTATGTAATTTGTTCACACCTATAATTTTTCCTTACCTATAATTTGTTGATACTTATTTTCCTCCTGCATCTTCCCCATAATTCATATGTAGAGTTAGATTTTCATCAGGGAATCAGTATCTCTTTCATTTTGATTTAGGAAACTGGGAAAAATGGATTTTAATCATTGACATTTTAACAGAAATTTATTCTTAAATAATGAAGGCATATAATTATTTTTTAATAATAATTTATATATTTTCACTTTCCAACAATCACTTCCATAAACTTTAAATTTTTCTTAACCTCCTTCTTTCCCTCCACCCTTCCCACAATGGCATACAACCTTATTTGGGTTCCAAATATACATTATTATCAAATGTACTTTCACATTAGTCATATTGCATAGAAGAATAAATGAGACAAACCTTGAGGGAAAAAAAAAGGAAACACAGCAAAATAGAAAGTAGTCTGCTGCATTCCACGTTCCAAGTCTACAGTATTTTCTCTGGCTATGGATGGTCACTTTTTTTTTTTTTTGCATCAAGAATCCTTGGGAAATATTTTAGGCTCTTGCATTGGTGCAAAGGGCTAAGTTTATCAGAAACAGTCATTGCACACTGTGACTATTAATGCATACGATGTTCTCCTACTTCTACTCATTTCACTCAACATCAGTATATATAAATCTTCTCAGGTTTTTCTGAAGTTTCCCTATTCATAATATCTTATAGCACAGTAGTATACCACTGCATTCATATGACACAACTTGTTCAGTCATTCCCCAATTGATGGGTATGCCTTTGAATTCCACATCTTGGCCACCACATAAAGAGCTACCAGAAATATTTTTGTACATGAAGGTCCTTTTCCATTTTTTTATGGTCTCCTTGGGATACAGCCCTAGAAATGGGATTGCTGAGTCAAAGGATATACACATTTTTAAAGCTATTTGGGCATTGTTACAAATTGCTCTCCAGAATGGTTGGATCAGCTCACAGTTCACCAACAATGAATTAGTGCTCCAGCTCTCCCACATCTCCTCCAACATTTATCATCTTCCTGTTTTGTCATGTTAGCCAGTCTGATAGGTGTGATGTGGTATCTCAGAGTTGTACTGATTTGCATCTCTCTAATCAATAGTGATATAGAGTATTTTTTCATAAGACTATAGAGAGTTTTAATTTCTTCCTTTGAAAACTGCCTGTTCATATCATTTGACCACTTATCAATTGGAAATTGACTTGTATTCTTGTACATTTGACTCAGTTCTCTATATATTTTAGAAAGGAAGCCTTTATCACAAACTCTAGTTGCAAAAATTCTTTCCCAGTTTTCTGCTTTCCTCCTAATCTTGGTTGCAATAGGTTTATCTGTGCAAAACTTTTCAATTTAATGTAATCAAAATTAGCCATTTTGCACTTCACAACGTTTCTATCTTTTGTTTGGCCAAAAATTTCTCCATTCACCATAAATCTGGCAAATACATTATTGCTTGCTCACTTAATTTGCTTATAGTAGCATTCTTTATACCTCAATAATGTATCCATTTGGACTTTATTATTGTGTACAGTGTCAGGCACTGGTCTATGTCCTGTTTCTACCACACTGATAACCAATGTTCTCAGAAAGTTTTGTCAAACAGTGAGTTCTTATACCAGAAGCTGAGGTAATAGGGTTTATCAAACTGTAGATTGCTACATTCATTGACTACTGTGTCATGAGTACCTAACATATTCCACTAGTCTACTACTCTGTTTTCTAGCCAATACCAAGTGGTTTTGATGATTGCTGCTTTATATTAAAATTTGAGATCTAGTAGGAATAGGCCACCTTCCCTAGCATTACTTTTCATTAGTTTCCTGGATATTCTGGACCTTTTATTCTACCAGATGAATTTTGATATTATTTTTTCTAGCTCCAGAAAATAACTATCTACTGGTTTGGTCAGTATGACACTGAATAAGTAAATTAATTTAGGTAGAGTAGTCTGTTTTATTATATTGGCTCAACTTCCCCAAAATTATCAGTATCAAAAGTGAAAAGGGTGAACTCACCTCCAATGAGGAGGAAATTAAAACAATAATTAGAAATTATTTTGCCCAAATATATACCCATAAATTTGACAATCTAAATGGGATGTAGGGTTATTTTAAAAAAATATAAATTTTCCAGATTAACAGAAGAGAATGTTGAATTCTTAAATAACCCCACCTCAGTAAAAGAAATTGAACAAGCCATCAATGAACACCCTAGGAAAAATATCCAACACAAAATGGATTTACAAGTGAATTCTATCAACCACTTAAATAATTCCAATATGATATGTACTATTTGGACCAATTGGGGAAGAAAGAGACCTGCCAAATTCTTTTTATGATACAAATATTGTTCTGATACCTAATACAGGAAAAAATCAAAACAGAGAAAGAAAATTATAGACCAATTTCTCTAATGAATATAGGTACAAAAATTTAAATAAGATATTTTCAAAAGGAATACAGCAACTTATTATGAGAATAATACATTGTGATCAGGAAAGATTTATACTAGGAATGCAAGGCTGGTTCAATATTAGGAAAATTTAGCATTATTGATCATATCAACATCAATACTCACAGAAAACACATGATTATCTCAATAGATGTAGAAAAAGCGTCTGAAAAACTGCAACATATTCCTATTCACAACACTGGAGAACATAGGAATAAATGGAACTTTCCCTACAATAGTAAGCATGTGTTCATCCTTCGTTGCCAAAGAAGACCATGCCATCACAGACAAAATGACATGACTTGTATTGACTTTGTTTTTTGGGGGGTTTTTTTGAGTTCAGTTTTTTGAGTTGCAATTTTTATTGCTGGTAATTTGATTATCTTTCTTTTCTTAACCAAATTAAGCAAATTTTTATCAATGTTGTTGTTTTTAAAAAAAACAACTCAGTTTTATTTATTAGTTCAATAATTCTCTTAATTTCAATTGTATTAATCTTTCAGTTTTCAGTATTTCTAATTGGGTATTTACTTGGGAATTTTCAATTTGTTCTTTCTCTTACTTTTGTAGCTGCATGCCCAAATCATTGATTTCATCATTTTTTTATTTTATTCATATAGTCACTGAGAGATATAAAACTTCCCTTAAGAACCGCTTTTGCGGTATCCCATAAGATTTGCTAGTTTGTCTCATTATTGTCATTCTTTTGAATGAAGTTGTTGATTGTTTCTATGATTTGTTTCTTAACACACTCGTTCTTTAGGATTAGATCATTTAGTTTCCAATTAATTTTTGGTTTATCTTTCCAAGGTCTTTGATTGCATATAATTGTTATTGCATTATGATCTGAGAAGAATGCACTGACTATCTCTGCCTTTCTGCACTGGATAGTGAAGTTTTTATGCCCCACTACATGGTCAATGTTTGCATATGTGCCATGTATCATTGAGAAAAAAGTGCATTCCTTTCTGTTCCCATTCAGTTTTCTCCAGAGATCTATCACATCTACTTTATCCAGAGTTTTATTCACCTCCTTAACATCTTTCTTGTTTATTTTGAGGTTAGTTTTATCAAGTTCAGAGAGGGGGAGTTTGAGGTCCCCCACTAGTATAGTTTTGCTGTCTATTTTTTCCTGTAACTCCTTTAACCTCTCTTCTAAGAATTTGGATGCTACAACACTTGTAGCATATAGGTTTAGTAATGAAATTGTTTCATTGTCTATGAGGCCTTTTAGCAGGATTTAGTTTCTTTCCTTATCTATTTTGATTTGATCTATTTCTCCTTTGCTTTGTCTGAGATTAGGATTGCTACCCCTGCTTTTTTTTTTTTACATCAGCTGAAGTGCCAAATATTCTTCTCCAACCTTTCACCTTTGCCCTGTGTGTATCCCCCAATTTCGCATGTGTTTCCTGTAAACAGCATTTTGTTGTATTATGATTTTTAATCCATTCTACAATGAGTCTCTGTTTTATTGGAGAATTCATCCCATTCACATTTACAATTATGATTATAATCTGTCTTTCCCTCCATTTTATTTTCTCCCATTTATGCTTTTAGTTCTCCCTTGTCATCCACAATAGAGCTTTAATTTTTGACCACCACTTCCCTCAGTCATCCCTCCCTTCTTTCAGTCCCCGCTTTAATACCCCTTTCCCTTACTACTTCTCTCCCTTTTAACTTCCCCTCCCTTTCCTATTCCCCTTCCCCTTCTACTGCCTACAGAGCTATTTAGATTTCTATACTTAACTGAGTTTGTTTTTCCCTCGTTGAACCAAATCAAATGAGAGTAAATCTCAAACAATTCTCATCTCCCTCCCCTCTTTCCCTTTACTCTAATATAAATTTGTCCCTACTAATTTACCTTTTTCTGCCTCATCCTTTTTCACATTTCCTGTTACCATTCCTTTACACCCTTAAATCACATTTTTGTTATCACATAATTTACTTTAAACCTACCACCTCTGTCCATGTATATCCCTTCTATATATCATAAGAAAAATGTAATTCTCAAGATTAACAAGTATCATCTTCACTCATAGGGATGTTAACAGTTTGCCCATATTTCAAAGCAAGGTTTTTTTCCCCCATTTACCACTTTATGCCTCTTTAGAGTTGTGTTTGAAGATCAAATTTCTATTGAGTTCTGGCCTTTTCATCAGGAAGGTATGGAAATCTTGTATTTCATTGAATGTCCATCTCTTTACCTGAAATATTATGCGCAATTTTGTTTGGTAGTTGATCCTTGTTTGTGGTCGCAGCTCCTTTGCATTATGGAATATCATATTCCAATCCCTTCAGTCTTTTAATGTGGAAGCTGCAAGGTCCTGTAGCTCCTTGATGTTTCACTTGTTTCTTTCTGGCTGCCCACAATATTTTCTCCTTCACTTGACTTTTCTGGAATTGGGAAACGATATTTCTTGGTGTTTTGAGTTTGTGATCTCTTTATAGAGGTGAAAGGTGGATTCTTTTGATGACTATTATGTCCTCTGGATCTAAGACTTCTGGGCAGTTTTCCTCTGTGATTTCTTGGAAGATATTATCCAGGATCTTTTTTTTCATCATTCCTTTCTCGTAGACCAATATTCTTAGATTTTCTCTCCTGCATTTTATTAGATATTTTACATTTTCTTCTGTCTTTTCATTCTTTAGATTCCATTTGGCTGATTCTTTATATCTCATAGAGGCATTAGCTTCCACTTAAACACAATTCTAATTTTTATCAAATTGTTTTCTTAATATAACTTTTGCATCTCCTTTTCCATCTGTCTTATTCTTCTTTTTAAGGAGTTATTATCTCCAGTTAGTTTTTGTACTTCCTTTTTCATTTGTCCATTTTTCCTTTTTAAGGAGCTGTTCCCTTAAGTGATTTTTTTTTCATATTTTTAAAATCGTTGGCCACTTTTTCTTCTATTTCTCTAATTTGGCTTTTAAATTCCTTCTTGACCTCTCCCAAGAATGCTCTTTGGGCTTTAGATCAGTTCATATTACCTTCTGTAGTTTCAAATGACAGTACAATCTCAATTCTGACCTCTTTGTTATTCGTCCTTTGGTCTTTTCCCCATAGAAAGATTCTATGGTCTTCTCAATTCTGGCTTCTTACATATTATGATCACACCTTTTCCTGGCTTTTAAAGTAGATCGCTGTTTCTGGGGCACAGCGGGTTCTCTCCAGCAGTTCTTGTGCCTTGATCTTGAGGGTTTATGTGTTGTGGCCTCTGGTTCTTTCAAGTGGAAACAAAAATGCTGTAACTTACCTGGTGTTGGCCTGGTTGGTGTTCGAAAGCAGAAGCTAGGTGAAGTCTTTCTTAGTGTTCCCAGAGTTGTCCTGGAGCTAGCTCAGTTAAATGTGTGGAGTGGTTAGTCTGACCACAGGACATCTCTGCTCATCTGGAGCATAGACAAGCTCAATGATTGATTAACTTGTCTGTGCTAGGGTCTTCCCAACTCTTCTGTGGTGCTGAGGCATGCCTGTGGTCCTGGTGTTAGTGGATGTGGGCTCCACACCCCTTGGGCTCAGGATCTCCTCCCAGTTGGCTAATGTGGAACTGTCTGGGACACCCCTTTACAATTTTCCTAGTCTCACAGGCTAAGAGATGGGTTACCGCTGTTCCCACTGCTCAGGATCTTTATTGGTGAAATATTTTATGGGTTTTTCAAGGTCAACACAGCAAGGGGAGAGAGCATTTACTGCTCTCTTTGCCATCTTGGTTTAAGGATGATCAAGTAGGTCCTGGAATATTATATTTCAATCCCTCTAATCTCTTAATATAGAAGCTGCAACGTCCTGTGTTATCCTGAGAGTAGTACCTCAATATTTAAATTGTTTCTTTCTGCCTGCCTGCAGTAGTTTCTCCTTGACCTGATAGTTCTGGAATTTGACAGCTATATTCCTTGGTGTTTTCAATTTCGCTTTCAAGAGATGATTTAGTGGATTCTTTCAAAGATATTTTGCCCTCTGGATATAGCACTTCAAGGCAGTTTTTCTTGTTGATCTCTTGGAAGATATTGTCCAGGTTTGTTTTTTCTCATCATGACTTTCTTATAGACCAATAATTCTTAGATTTTTTCTCCTGGATCTATTTTCCAGGTTCGTTGTTTTTCCAGTAGGATATTTTCCATTTTCTTCTATTTTTTTCATTCTTTAGATTTTGTTTAATTCTTGATGCCTCATAGAGTCAATAGTTTCTACTTGCTCAATTCTAATTCTTAACAACTTGTTTTACTCAGTTAGCTTTTGTACTTCCTTTCCATTTGTCCAATTGTTTCACTTAAGTTTTGTACCTCCTTATTCCGTTGGCCAATTTTACTTTTTAAGGAGTTGTTCTCTTCAATCAATTGCTTGTGTTTTTTTTTTCATTTTGTCAATTGTATTTTTAAAAGCATTTACTAATTTTTCTTCTACCTCTCTAATTTATCTTCTAAAATTCTTGAGCTCTTCCAAGAATACTCTTTGGGCTTAAGACTAACTCATATTTCCTTTTCAGATTTCAGATGTGAGTATATTGCCAGTGCTGTCCTCTACTGAATTTGTATTTTGATCTTCCCTGCCTTCTAAGTAAGGTTCTATGGTCTTTGCTTTTCTGATTTGCTTCTTGCTCATGGTGATTGCCTTTTTCCTGACTTTTAAGGTAAATCTCTGCTTCTGTGGTATATGGGACTCTATCCCACATTTTTTATGCTGGTAGTTTGGGGGCATGCTTTCTGCCTTTGGGTGTTGCGACCTCTGGTTCTTTCAGCTATTAGCTATATAATGCTGCCACTTACGTGATGCTGAGCTGGCTAGTGTGTGCCCAGGCTGAGGTCAGGTGAAGTCTTTATGAATTTCCCTGAGGTTACACTGCAACTCCTGGCATGAGGTGTGCAGAAAGTTTGTTCTGGCCATGGAAGGTCTCCTCCTACCCTGTATCTGCACTAGAGCACTGACAGCCTCATTGACTAGTCATCCTTTTCTGCACTGATGTCTGCCCAATTTCCCTTCCTGTACTAAGGCACTCCTATGGTCCTGGTGTTGGTGCTTGCCCAGCTGCACACTCCTGGGGCTCAGGATCTTCTGCTACTCTACTTAGGTGATTCTTGCCAGGATGATTCCAGTCCTGGCCTAGTTCACTTCAGCTCTAGTAAGGTATGCCAGGTAGTCTCCCTAGCTTATTGAGCTAAAAGACTGTTTACCCCCTCTGCTTGCTCCACTATTCTAGGATTTTTCCTGGGGCAATAATCTCTGCATTTTTCAAGGTAAACAATGGAAGGGTGAGAGTACTCATGGTTTACTCCACCATCTTTGCTCAGTAAGTCCAAGTAGATGACTTTCAAACATTAAATGTGTGGACTGATTGCCCCAAGAGTGACTGCTGCTTTTACCAAGGACTCTGCTCTTCTCTCTCACTCAGTTCTGTTCAATTTCCATTCTCCACTAAGAGGCTTTGTAATCTGCCCAGCTACTTCTGATTCAGTGTGCCTGGCACAGCTGCTGGTCATTATGGCTATGGCCAAGTCTACACTGGTATAAACTGCACCCTCTATGTTCCCCATGCATTGTGCAACACATTCTTCCACTTGGCCTTCTGGGCTGTCCTAGACTGGAAATTTGTCATACTTTCTCCCCTAGTATATTCTGTCACTCTAAAACTTGTTTAGACTCACTTTTTAGAAGCATCTGAAGGAATCTGTGGAAGAGTTCAGGCAAGTATGTACTTTCACTCTACCATTGGCTCCACCCTGGGATATAACCATAAAAAGGAAGTGTGTGCCAGCGGATTAGGATAAAATTTTATACAAAGCAATTCAAAAATAAACACTGAATGAGTTTGTCAGTGAATGAAGTGTGCATAACGCCTAAAGAAAAAAATGATATTCATTTAAATATTAATTTTATATCTATTGTTTAGAATTTGTAATTTAGATTGCTGAAAATAAAATTTCCTGAATGGTATTCAGATTTCTTGACCTGATCAAAGAGGCTTAATTGATCCATAATATAGCAAAATAATAACAGTGCAGAAAATAGTATTATAAGAACAATTACTCCAAATCAAAACAATAATGAAAGATTTTATTTCGATGTGTCTAAAATATTAGTACTTGAGAAGAAATAGATTTAATTTTAAAAGGACATAGAAGAAGAAAATTTTGTGAAAGATTTTAGTTATGACAGGAAATATTGAAGGGCTTTTGTATGTAAAGGAATTAGGGAAGGTTGGAGTTTGTCTTTTTTTGTTTTGTTTTTTGGTCATTTTTCTTTTCTTAGAGGAAGATTGGTATGTGTTATAAATAGAGAAATCATTCAAATTAGTAATGGAGATTACTAAGTTCTATCTCAGCTCCTACCACTGTGATGCTGGGTAGATCATTAGTCCAGTTATACTAGAGTGTAAAGTATGTGAAGGAAAGTGGTGTGAGATGGAATTAGAAACAGAGTTATTGAGAAATAAATTCTTGATGTCAAGAAAGATGCCGCAAGAGTGACTAATGTATCATTGTTTGAAGGACAACATAGACTCTATAAATTCATACAAGAAGTACTCATTTTCATTGCACTTTGGCACTTCTTACTTTGGAAAACAATCTTTACTGTCTTCCAAAGTTTAATACCAACCTTGGAAACTTATAAATCAACTCATAATGCTTGTCAATCTCATGCTGGTGATGATTAATGAGAAAAGAGGGAAAATAATTGAGGGGGCAATGGAATCATAAAGGCAAATCCCTGATTAAGGATGAACATTTTGTAGAGTAGATTCTATCACACAGGCTCTATTTTCTTAGTGGGAGTACTGGGACTCTTGAAATGAGTTCTGGAGAAAGGAAACATAGAAGTATTAAAGATAAATTTTCAGATCTGAGTGGACACAAAAGATGGTGCTGATATGTTTAAAGGATAGTCATATATCTTTCTTTTCCCACATTTCCCTTGTGATGAAGCATGGTTAGTTTGACTTATTCTAATCCCTAATGTCTATGATTTCATGTTGGCATCAAGAAGTTAAAGCAGAAATTTAAGCATTTACACACAGATCCTTATTACTTTTCTTCAGATATACTATGGACTATAGGTTCTCTCTTAAAAGTAACAACTCCATATAATAAAAATCTAATATAATACTTTATGAAATAACAATAGTCCTCTCTGATAGAACTAGGATAAACATAATCATAACAAAAATAACAATCCCTCTTGCAATTACATTTACATGTCATTTTATGACTATGAAGTTTTTTACATGCATTGAAGTGCCTCGATATCCTACAATATGCCATAGAGATGAGAAAATACAGAGTCAGAAAGTTATGCTTGAATATGAAATATGAAAACTTATTCCATGGGATTCAAGAGCAAAGGAACTAGGATCCTCTGAAGAAAAACAACATTCCAGGGGGAGCTGTCTTAGAAAGAATGGAGAATGATCAAGAATAGAATTGTGAAAAAAAATAAAGAGAAACTCTTATCTGATAAGGAGGAGGAATGATGAGGTTTTTCTGAAGAGAAGAAAAATAATATGAAAACAACAATAACTTTATAGCATAATTTAAGACTTGTAAGGCATTTGCAAATACTGCTTCATTTTGCCCTCAGAACAACTACTGGAAGTAAGTACTATTGTTATCCCAATTTTATAAATAAGGAAACTGAGGGAAACGGTGTATTATTTGTCTTGAGTTGAAAGTATCTAAAGAAGGATTTGAACTCAGATTGAAATTGAGATCCAGCACTCTATATATTGACTCACTTAGAATGTACGAGGAATTCACAAATCAATTTTTTTTTTAATCTAGTTAATTTAATTACTACTTTCATTAACCTAATTAATTCTTACTTCCTTTAATTTTATGTTTCTTTATATTTCCTTTCATCCCGTGAATACAACATGCAATAATATGGTAAGACAGCGTTTAAGGAAACATTATAAATAGAATTTCCCATCATCTCCACAAAAATAGCTAAGAATCTTCTAGATATATAATATTAATAGCAAGTATATATATATATATATATATACATGTATTTAGTTTCATACTTTTCAAAGTATTTAACCTGTATTATCTCATATGACTTCATAAATTTGTCCTAAGTAAGACAAATAATATTCAAATAATATTGCTCCCATTTTGTAGAAGAGAAAACTGAGGAAGATAGAAGCTTGAAAATGTTGCTCAAAGGCACTGAGTAAGGCAACTTAAGAAGGAGGTCCAGAACCTAGGTGTTTTTACTATTCACAAAGTGTTCTCTCTGTTATGCGAGTCAGCTATTTCTATTATCTTCAGCATTAGAGCTAGTTAGAACCAATACTGCTCTGATTTTTTTTTTTTAATTTGTGGATGAAAAGGGAGGGAACTGAGGGTGTTTACACAGCACCGTGTCAACACATTTTGCAAGTAATATTTTATTTAATCCTCATCACAACCTTGTGAAATTTGTTCAGTTATGATCTCTTTTTTACTGTTGGGGAAACTGAGGCAGAGAGAGGTTAGTTAAATGACTTTTCCATAGTCATATAGTTAATAGGCGTCTGAAGCTAGATTGTAACTTGGAACTTTCTAACTTCAGTTCTAGCAAAGAAAGGAGAAAGGAAAGTACAAAAGAAGGAAAAGAGTGAGGAAGGGAAGAAAAAAGGAAGGAAAATGGTAAAGGATGAAGGAAGAAGGGAAAGAAAAAGGAAGGAAGCAAGCAAGGATTGAATGGATGAGGGGAGCAGAGATGGAAAGAAAGAAATGAATAAGAAAGGATCCTAATAAAAATAATACAAGGTAACATAGAGACATTGTTCATGTGAGTATAAGAGTAATGATTATCTGGAGTAAGTTCAATTTGGATCACTGAATGAGGCAATTAATCTCATAAAGAAAAGAGATTTTGTTATCAAGAAAGAACATATTTTGGTCTATAGTGAGAGAAAGGTGGGCTAGGAGGTAGCCCTCTACCAGGGGGCAGGGATGAGGATTAGAATTCTTGTTATTCACTGGTGACACATTCCTAAGGCAGAAACAAATAACAAAATGATTAATAATGGAGACAAGTAACCCACTAAATGCTTTCTGTTATAAGAAAAATAAGCATAAGCTCTGAGATCCAGAAATAGTGAAACTTGCTTTCACATAATATACCGATTTCTGGACCATGAAGGACATGATACTGAGAATCACTCAGGATCTGTCCATGACTCTGCCAGTCATAAACTAAATGACATTAGGGACACTATTTAAGTCTTCTTGAGGTCTCATTTTGTAGAAATGTAGAAAACAAAAATGTCTGGATTTGATCTTCTCTGACATCCTCATCAGTCCTCAAATTATCATTCTGTGACTTCACTGATTGAATTCTTGAAGAAAACTTAACCTTAAGCTTTAGGAAATCCTTCCAACATCACTGTCCTTCAAACCCTACCTCAACCCTAGGGTTGTCTTGATCAATATTTTTTCTTAGTCATCACCCCGTGATGTTCTGTTTCACTTTCTGTTATTCTTCATTTGCCATTCCTTATCCTTAGATAATGTATACTATAGGATTTTATAACCATAATATTAATTGACATTTGTTTGGTGATTTGTGGTTAGCAAACTACTTGAATACATCAACTAACGGCATTCTCTCAACACCCTCAGGAGATATAGCAGGTATTAGTGGTATATATTCTATAGATGAGAAAACTAAGCCTCAGAGAAGTAAATGACTTAGTCATTCCCACATAGTGCAATTTAGTCATGGGTTATGAATCCAGTTATCTACTGATTCCAAATCTAGCACCCTACTAAGCCTGGTATAAGTAAAATATATTCAAGATAACAGTCTAACACCCTCACTTCATACATGTGCCTACAGAGATTTGGAAAGGTGAAATAACCTTCATGGTCATATGTCTAGACACTGGGGGAGCTGGGGAATAAATCAATATTTTTGTTGCCATGCATGACACATGTATAGTCCATAATCATAGCTGGTATCTCCTTGCTATGTTATACCTCTTTTCTATTCCTTTTAGTTTCCTATCTCATTTATTAAACCAAATATCACAGACCCTCATATCTTTTATTAAAAGACTCTACCATATTTTTTAGAGGCAGTGTTGCATCAAAGTAAACAGAGTTCTTAAATTGGAGTTAGAAAGACTTCAAAGTCAATACTGTCTCAAATACTTGTTCATTGTTCAACCACAGAGAAGGCATTGGCCTCAGTTTTTTTTTTCTTTTTCTGTAAAATGGGTGTGATCTCAGGGCCTACCTCAAGGTAATATCTTGAGGAACAAATAATATAATGTATATTAAATGTTTTGCAAATCTTAAAATACTGTACATGGCAGGGGGACAAAGTCAAAATGGAGGAGTAGAAAGGCAGACCTGTAGAAGTTCCCCCACATAGCCCATAAAATATCTGTAAAAATGACTCTAAACAAATTCTAGAGCAGCAGAAATCACAAAATGACAGAGTGAAGGAGATTTCAAGGCCAAGACACCCTGAAATGCTGATAGGTATGGTCTATCACACCAGGTGTGGAGCATAGCACAAGCACTAGCATGGACCTCACAGTGTGATAGAGACAAGACCTGGAACAGGCTTCAGGGAGCCACCAGTAGCAGCAGTTGCCAGATTGATCAACTCACAAATGCCAATGAGAGCTTCAAAGGTCGGTAATACAGCTCCTTCACTCAGGAGAAGGGAACACAGCCTGTAGCTGCAGCAGCCATATTTGGAGCCCTCCACCTAAAGTCCCTAGGAGAATTGAGCCCAGGGGTGAGGTGGAGCTGGAGGTGGTTGTGCACATGGAATTCTACTCACAGATTCTGGACAGACAAATTTTTGGTTGCTCCCAGACCAATGCACAGTCCAGAATAGGTGTAAACTCCTCTCTCTTGATTGTACCACTTTAGGAACTGAGAACTTATAGGTCCCCAGAGTATACCTTCCTCTTGATGAAGTACTTAAAAGTCAAATAACTGAGAAAATGCCCAAACCGGGTGGGGGAATACTATAAAAGGTTACATTATTGGAGAATAGGTATTTTCTTCCATCCCTTCAGATGGGGAAGAAGAGAGTATACCATCAGAAGAAGTCAAGGCTTCTGCATCCAAAATCTCCAAAATAAATATGCAATAGTCACAATAGTCACAGGCCATGGAAGAGCTCAGAAAGGATTTTGATAATCAAGTAAGAGAGGTGGAGGAAAAATTGGGAAGGAAAATGAGAGAATACAAGAAAATAACAAAAAGCTAGTCAACAGCTTGCTAAGGGAGACCCAAAAAAATGCTGAAGAAAATAACATCTTTAAATATAGTCTAACAATTGACAAAAAAGGTCCAAAAAACCAACGAGGAGAAGAATGTTTTAAAAAAGCAGAATTAGCCAAATGGAAAAGGAGGTTCAAAAGCTCACTGAAGAAAATAGTTCTTTCAAAATTGAAATGGAACAGATGGAAGCTAATGACTGTATGAGAAATCAAGAACTTACAAAAAAAAAAACAACCTTAAAAGAATGAAAAAATAGAAGGTAATGTGAAATATCTCATTGTAAAAACAACTTACCTGGAAAATACATCCAGGAGAGAAAATTTAAAAAATATGAAACTACCTGAAAGCCTTGATCAAAAAAAGAGCTTAGACATCATCTTGCATGAAATTATCATGGAAAACGGCCCTGATATTCTAGAACTAGAGAGCAAAATAAATGTTGAAAGAATCCACCAATCACCTCCTGAATGAAAGAGATCCAAAAAGAAAAACTCCTAGTAATGTTGTAGCCAAATTCCAGAGTTCCTAGGTAAAAGAGAAAATATTGCAAGCAGCTAGAAAGAAGCAATTTGAGCATTGTGGAAATATGTTCAAAATAAAACAAGATCAAGCAACTTCTACATTAGGGGATCGAAGGGCTTGGAATATTGTGGATATTCCAGAAGTCAAAGAAACTATGATTAAAACCAAGAAACACCTACTAAGCAAAACTGAGTATAACACTTTGGGGAAAAATATTTATTCAATGAAATAGAGGACACTCAAGCATTCTTGATAAAAAGACAGGAACTGGATAGAAAAACTAACTTTCAAACACAAGAATCAAGAGAAACATGAAAAGATAAATAGGAAAGAGAAATCATAAGGGACTTTATAAAGTTGAACTGTTAACATTCATGCATGGAAAGATAATATTTGTAACTCTTGAGACTTTTCTCAGTATTTCAATAGTTAGAGGGATTATACATACACACACATACTCATGTACACACACATAAAAATATATATGTGTATATATGAATACATATATGTATATGTATACATATGTGTGTACATATACATACATATATATACGGAGAGAGAGAGAAAGAGAGAGAGAACACGGGGTGAGTTGCATAAAAAGGAATGATATTTAAAAATAAAATTAAGGAGTGAGAGAGGAGTATATTGGGAGGAGAAAGGAAGAAATGGAGTGGGATAAATTATCTCTCACATAAGAGGCAAGAAAAAGTTTTTTCAATGAAGGCGAAAAGGGAGGAGGTGAGAGAGAAAAAGTGAAACATTTGGCTTAAGGAGGGCATAACATGCTCACTCAATTTGGTATAAAAATGTATCTTACACTACTGGAAAGTAGGGGAGAAGGGGACAAGTGAAGTGGGAGAGTGATACAAGGAAGGGCAAATGGGAGAAAAGAGCAAACACTTTTGGGGCGGGACAAGATAAAAATAGAGAATAGAATAAATGGGGGGGCAGGATAGGATGGAGGGAAATATAATTAGTCTCACACAACATGGCTATTACTGAAATCTTTTCCAAAACTACATATATACAGCCTACATTGAATTGCCTACCTTTTCAATGGGGATGGGTGGGGAGGGATAAAGTGAGAGAAGATCGAACTCAAAGTTTTGGGAACAAATGTTGAATATCATTTTTGCATGCAACTGGGTGATAAAAAATACAGGTGATGAGGCATATAAATCTGTCTTATCCTACAAAAAAAAGATGGGGATAAGGGAAGGGAAGGGTGTGATAGAAGGGATAGTAGATTGGGGGAAGGAGTGATCAGAATGCATGGTGTTTTGTGGTGGGGAGTGGGGAGAGATGGGGTTAAAATTTGGAATTTAAAATTTTGTGGTAATGAATGTTGACAACTAAAATAAATAAATAAACATTTTTAAAAAAATTCTGGATTGATGAAGTGAATCTGCAAAGGTCAAATTTGATAAGATCAAGTCAGAATAGCTATACTAGTAGACAAGTAATCACAATGCAGGGCATCATGGCGTGGGGGAGGGGAGAGGTGGGAGAAAATTTGGAACTCAAAATTTTGTGGAAATGAATGTCGAAAACTAAAATAAACATTAAAAACACTATATAACCATCGTGTATTATGTCTACTACAGATGAAACATTATTGTAGTCTGATGAGAGTAACTGTCTCAAGAATCATAGTGGTCCTCATCTCAGACCATATCAACAAATATGAAAGACATAATTAAAAGAAGGTAACTTTGGGGAGAAAAAATACATTACGTGAGATGGTCAGTTACAACTTGCTTCTTGTAGACTTCATAAAACTCTTTTATTCCATAAATACTCTCATAGGACTATGATCTAGAAGTTAGGTCCGTATTTGCTGCTCTTTTAACCCTAGCCTTACTTCTTTTACCTAGAGTAGGGATTCACCATCCCTAATCTGAAATTTGTCTACCAGTCATACAAGAGGAACCAGAACTTCACTGACACATTAGTAGATTCAGACCACATAGTATTTTCCTATATAGAATAAGTATCTTAGTTCTTGATCACTTACAAAACAGTCCTTTGAGAACATAAATAGGAACCCAGTATAAGATACTCTGCACAAATACAGCCAAATAGAGCTATCCCTACATTACACACAACTACAGAATGATACCTATTGCTCTTAATACTGTTGGATGGATAGCTTGCTTTAACTGCATGTTGGCTTTCTCCATAGCTTCTATATGAATGATGATTATGTGAGTGTTGCCATCTAGTAACAATAACCCTCACCTTTGACACTTAATTAGAAGTTGGCTGGAGGGGTGATATTCAACAAGTTGTACTTAAAGGCAATATACAACCTTGAATGGCTATGAAAAGACCATGAATACAAGGCCATTATGAAAAAGGATTATTTCATTTTTTCTATCCCCAGTACCTATCACAATCCCTGGTCCATATTAGGTTAATATATATAGGCTGAGAGATTATGGAGTTTAACATAAAGAATACTGGGTAATACCATTTTGTTCAGTGCCTCATGTCTTTTTCAAAAATTCTTAAATTTGCTTTTTCAAGAATTGCTGGACCAAAGAATATTAATGTGTCTTAATGCGGTACTTATCTCAGGTGAATATGTAACATAATAAATAAGATGGGCTGGCAATGTGGTAAGAAGAAGGGATAACTGGCAAATAGTCTGTATGGTTCATTGGTATCCTCACTGGATGTCAGGAGAAGGTGATAATATGGATAAGAGATACAGCAAGACATGAGACATGCATGAATGGATGAGTTCCCACATGTGCCACTGGAGGGTACACGTACATCAATGAGATCTCAAATGGATTTAAATATTTGCATATCATTTTGTACCCATGGGAGTTTTCTCTTTATGTTTGGTCACTGAGAACTGTGTTCTAACACTGCACAAGAAAGAACTTTTTTTTTTTCAAATTCTAGAAGTCCCCGAGAATGTTTGAGAAGGAAGAGAAAGAATATCCATGGCACATAATGAATTGATGGAGTTTTTATCTAACTCCCCTCAAGATAAGGACTGTAATGCAGATGAGAGACTGATTCAGAACCAGGGTCAGTCTAGGGGCGGAATGAAAAGACCACAACTTTGTGAAAGCCTGTATTGTTTCTTTCACATCGAAGTGACCTAAGAATATTTTCTTTCTGGTTTTTCACTTTGACGTTGCTTCTTTCTGATTTAATGAAGTATCCGTAAGAGTTTCCGGTGCACAAGAAAAACACATATTTAACAACCTGATGAGCAATTTCATTTTATTCTTTGTCTGCATCTTGAATACACACACAGAGTTCACCAAGAAGACTGATTCATCTTTGTGTGGAAACCCTCCTCTTGTATGTTGATATGATATGCCTTGACATACCTAGGTATGTTTTACTTACAACATGAACGGTGTAAAACCAGAACAAACTACATGTAAAAGAAATTAAGACTCCATTTCACTGAATCACAGAATTTCAGAGTTGGAAGGAAATCCAGCAACCACCTCACTTAACCTATAATAAACAAAAATCCATCTCTCTCTGTCTCTCTGTCTCTCTGCCTCTGTCTCTGTCTCTCTGTCTCTCTCATCTTTATTTCTGAAGCATTATTCCTTTATTGCCAAGGCAGCCCTTTCTATTTTGAAGAGTCTTTATTTTTAGGAAGATTTTCTGGACAGCAAGCCTAAAGTTCCATCTTCAAATCTTTTTGACATTGTCACTAATTATGTACTCTGGGACCAAGCAAAATAAATCTAACACACCTTCCACAGGGTAGCCTTTCAAATATTTAAAGACAGCAATCATTCACCTCAATTTTTCTTTTTTACATCTTTCACCGCTCTGCTTGCCCTCCTCTAGCTTTGGACTAGATCATTAATATCCTTCCTAAGATATATCACTTCAAACTCTGTAAAATGCAGTTCAAGTGTTATGTGATCAGGGCAGAACACAGAGGAACCTCCTCTCCTTATCAATGGAAGTTATATTTCTCAATAGAGCCCAATATTATTTTAACTTTTTTTCACTCTTATATCATTGTTGAACTTTTTGTGTTTACATTCCCTAAACCCTCAGATCCTTTTAAAACTTTGTCTTTACTTACTTATTTTTACTTTTCAATATTCATTTACATAAGATTTTGATTTTTGAATTTTTCTCACTTTCTCCTCCCCCCTTCCCAAAATGGTGTGCAATCTGTTATTGGCTCCACTTATATATTCATATTAAACATAATTTACCATTAGTCATGATGTAAAGACAAATTAGAACTAATGGGGGGAACCACGAGAAAGAAGAAACAAAACAAAAGAACAAAAGGAGAGCAAAAAGTATGCTTCAATCTGCATTCAGACTCCCAAGTTCTTTCTGTGGATGTGAATAGCATTTTCCATACTGAGTCTTTTGCAGTTGTCTTAACTCTTTGCATTCCAGTCAATGCACAATGTGACTGTTATTATGTACCCCAAATTCTTTTTAAATGTGAAGTGTAATCTACCTATAACTTCCCTACCTTTGCATTTAAAGTTTATTCCTGAACTTATGTAACACTATAAATGTTTATTCCTATTAAATTTCACCTTGCTAAGGATATTGCAGGCTTGGTCCATGCCATATATTCTCTAGCCCCAATCTGCTGTTCTTGGAATTCCTTTGTGTTTCCAGCTTATTCTGAACTTTACTATTACTTATACTATTCTCATAGAGGCATGGCATTTTTTTCATCCTTCAGTGTCTGCCCTTGTAAATGTAAGTTTCCAACATTTTTTGCATTAAGCATTTTTACATTAGAAGAAAAATTATTACATTTTCTCTGTATCTACAAAGGTCCTTTATGATAAATCCTATGGTTCCTTTGGATTATTTCTATATCATCACAATATCATAAGTTGTATTATTGGTGTCTAATTTGGATTTTGGATTATGTGCTTTTTTGAGTCTCAGTCTCATATTCTTTCTCCCCCTTCATTACAATTATTCTCTATGACATCTAGCTTAGCAGCTCCACAAAGGAAATTTTCTCCATTCCCCTTCCTCTTGCAGTTGAATGCTTTTGATTTGAGTTGAAAGACAAGAAAATGCCTTTTACTACACCCTTTTCACAGCCCTCTTTCTAGCCTAGGGATCCATTCATTACCATATTTTAAGTTTGTTGCATAAATTCCAAACTCAGAAGCCAACTTCTTAAGTAGCTGTTTACTTTCCAATTCCATCTTTTCTTCTGAAGCTCTTGATTTTAACTGATAACACTACATGTGCCCCTGAAATCATTAGTGTCTCACCTATGTCTTCCTCATTCTTAGTAATGCTTCCTGAATTCTGTTTGGGAGTAGGATCTCTGTTACAGTAAATAATCAGAAATAATTAGTAGTCATTTGATTTATCAGATTCTAGAAGATATACATGCCTGTAGAAAACAACCATAGACCATTCTTTATTTTATTTTATTTTATTTTTAATCATCCTAACCAAGAATTGGCTCAGCACCCCTCGGCAGGGTTTATGACTGTTACTGGTGATATTCCACCTGATACCACCTATGAAAGCAAACAGTCATTTCTTGGAAATCAAATAGCTGCTTCTCTTTAATGAGAACGAATTCCTTCCTCTAAGACAAAAGTGCCGTATTAATTACTAAGCTGAAGTTGTTCAGTCATCCTTCCTCCTTTTCCTCTCTGTCGCTTCTACCTTACAGTTTCCTGATACAGGAGAGGATTGTCATTTGATTTTCCACTTTTCTTGCTCTTTGTACTAAAACCTTTCTTCCATTTTTTAAAGTTTTCTCTGAAAAGTAGAGGTTTGTTTCCTTTCCTAAGGCAATCTGAATTCCTTTAGATAGAATTTTATTTCCTACCATTGGAAGTTCTGGGTGATTCTCTTCTGTTATTTCCTATAGTATGATATTAAAGCTTTGTTTTTTGATTATTTTTGTCCTGTCATATGCTTGTAAGAGACCCGTGAGTCTTATTTTGTCTGTACGCATCCTGTCTTGGAGATTTGTATATTTTGCTTTCATTTTAAGTAAATTTTTCTTAGTATTATTTTTGCTTCTCATCTTCTAAATCATACTTTGTACAAATATACTTTGCATATTTGCATTCTCAATCCATTTTTCTTTTGTTTCTTGATCAGACTTGACATTACCGATTCTCTTTTTAAATTCTGCACATTATTTTTGCTATGTAAGCCATACTTGCTTTCATAACTTTCATTTCTCTTTTGAACCATTCAGGAGCACTATATTGTAGTTTCATGTTTCCCTCATATTCCTCAGAGCCCTGCGTCTCATCAAGCTTTTGATATTTGTCTTTGTTTTACAATGGATATTCACAGATATCTGAACTCATTTACTAGATCTGTAGGCTATATTTTCTTCTTTTGTTATCTTTTCTCTATTGACTTATCTGCTTATGTTCAAGATCTTTGAATTTTTTTCTTCCTGAGTTGATTATGTCTGTTTCTCTATTCACCTTCTTACTTTGTCCCCTCTGATGATGCTTTTCTTGAGGGATGAATCTAAACGCATCTTAGACTCCTCTCCCACTAGGCAATTCATGGTTTTCCTGACTAGGTCTTTACCACAGCTGACTTTGAGGTGATCAGAACTGACCCCAGCTGAATGAATATTGTGTTTTTTACCTCAGGCTTAATGGGATCCTGCATAGTACATTGCCACTCACAAAACATCTGATCTTGGTCCCCTGCCATGTTCTTGTGTCCCTTAGCTCTTTGTCTCTACAATGAGAATTCAGGGAGCTGCTAATTGGTACTGAATATTAAACAATTATCTGTCTAACCACCAGCTATGCCAGCATTATGGGGTTGTCTTCTTATTTGAGGAGGCTATGAGGTGGCAGCAGGTAGTGGTAGATTCCACTATTTTTTCTTCAATATTATTAATAAAAGTGTTGAAAAGTCTATGGGCAAGAATGAATCACAACTGTATTCTCCAAGGAATATCCCCCCATATTAACAAAAAGTATTTATTTCATTGAAATCTAATTAATTTAACTTAATGTTTACTTATTTGATTGTCTGTTGTTCGGGTCCTGATATCCACACAGTCTTGAATGCTTTCAATTATAATACTATTATCTGGCTTACATTTTAATAAGCACAAATATATAACAAAATACATGGTCCAGTGTTAAACTGAAATCTAAATAAATCACTTCTGTGTAATTTTTCAATATAACAGATTAATAACTGTAATAAAAAAGAAAGGACTTGGTCTGATGTGTTCTTTTCTTGTTAAGATTCTTAGTGGGGGGGTGGAGCCAAGATGACTAGAAAGACACACTTACTGAGGATCTCCTCCCACAGCCCATAAAATACCTGTAGAGAGGGATTCTCAACAAATTTTGGAGCAGCAAAAGTGGAGAACAATAGAGTGGAGGTGATTTCTAGCCCATGGTGACCTGAAAGGCCCATGGAAACATTGGTTGCACCAAATGCGGAGCTGAACACAGACCCCAACCCAGTCTCAGCCAAGCAGCCCAACACAACCAGACTCTGGGAGGAGGACACCTTCGGGGCAGAATCTCCAGCCGTAGCAGCGGATCCTCAGATCCCTCAACCCACAGGTGCCAAAAGTCAGTGACAGGATTTTATCAGCTGGCGAGGAAGGGAGAAGGGCCTTCCCATAGCTCCAGCAGCAGGAAACAGCCATAGAAGCTGCATAGTAGCCCTAACAGACCGCACCATTTTTGGAGCATAAAAACCCCTGGGGGCACAGGAGAGCTGAGTCTTACCTTAGCCCTGGGTGGAGGCCCTGACAAGCTGGTCTTTTTGGTCTTTGTCTCACACTGAATGGCGGCCCTGCCCATCGCATCTGAAAATCAGCCCCCAGTGCTGGCTTGGGAAGTGGAGACAGGTGACTGTGGAGAGGTAAACACAAAGATTCTGGGCATAAAAATCCCCCTCTGAATCCAGACCAGTACATGCTTGATTGTGCCACCTTGGAGGAATTGGGATCTCACAGATTCCCAGAGTATACCCTACTCTTCACAAAGGACCCAAAAGTCAAGTAACTTGTTGGGAAAATGCTCAAAAAAAGGAAAAAAAAATAAGACCATAGAAGGTTACTTTCTTGGTGAACAGATGTCTCCTCCCATCCTTTCTGATGAGGAAGAACAATGCTTACTGTCAGGGAAAGACATAGAAGTCAAGGATTCTGTACCCCAAACATCCAAACTAAACATCCAGTCGTCTCAGACCATGGAAGAGCTCAAAGAGGATTTTGAAAATCAAGTTAGAGAGGTGGAGGAAAAACTTGGAAGAGTAATGAGAGAGATGCAAGAAAAGCATGATAAATGGGTCAACACCTTGCTAAAGGAGACCCAAAAAATGCTGAAGAAAATAACACCTGGAAAAATAGGCTAACTCAATTGGCAAAAGAGGTTCAAAAAGCCAACGAGAAGAAGAATGCTTTAAAAAGCAGAATTAGCCAAATGGAAAAGGAGGTTCAAATGCTCACTGAAGAAAATAGTTCTTTCAAAATTAGAATGGAACAGATAGAGGCTAATGATTTTATGAGAAAGCAAGAAATCATAAAACAAAACCAAAAGAATGAAAAAATGGAACAGAATGTGAGATACCTCATTGGAGAAACAACTGATCTGGAAAATAGATCCAGGAGAGACAATTTAAAAATTATGGGTCTACCTGAAAGCCATGATAAAAAAAAGAGCCTAGACATCATCTTTCATGAAATTATCAAAGAAAACTGCCCTGAGATTCTAGCACCAGAGGGCAAAATAAGTATTGAAGGAATCCATCAATCACTGCCTGAAAGAGATCCAAAAAGAGAAACTCCTAGGAACATTGTGGCCAAATTCCAGAGTTTCCAGGTCAAGGAGATAATATTGCAAGCAGCTAGAAAGAAAAAAATCAAGTATTGTGGAAATAAAATCAGGATAACACAAGATCTAGCAGCTTCTCTACATTAAGGGATTGAAGGGCATGGAATATGATATTCCAGAAGTCAGAGGAACTAGGACTAAAACCAAGAATCACCTACCCAGCAAAACTGAGTATAACACTTCAGGGGAAAAATTGGCTTTCAATGCAATAGAGGACTTTCACACATTCTTGATGAAAAGACCAGAGCTGAAAAGAAAATTTGACTTTCAAATACAAGAATGAGAAGAAGCATGAAAAGGTAAATGGCAAAGAGAAGTCATAAGGGACTTACTAAAGTTGAACTTTGTACATGGAAAGACAATATTTGTAACTCTTGAAACTTCAGTGTCTGAGTAGTTGGTGGGATTACACACACAGACACACACACAGAGCACAGAGTGAATTGAATAGGATGGGATCATATCTTAAAAAATGAAATTAAGCAGTGAGAGAGAAAAATATTGGGAGGAGAAAGAGAGTAATGGAATGGGGCAAATTATCTCTCATAAAAGAGACAAGCAAAAGGCTTTTCAGTGGAGGGAAAAAGAGGGGAGGTGAGAGAAAAACATGAAGCTTACTCTCATCACATTCGACTAAAGGAAGGAATAAAATGCACACTCATTTTGGTATGAAAACCTCTCTTACAATACAGGGTACTGGGGGAGAAGGGAATAAGCAGGGTAGGGGAGATAACTGAAGGCAGGGCAGTGGGAGGAGGGATCAATTTGAAAGTCAACCCTCTTGGGGAGGGACAGGATCCAAAGAGAGAATAGAAGCAATGGGGGACAGGGTAGGATGGAGGAAAATATAGTTAATCTTACACAACACAACTAGTATGGAAGTCATTTGCAAAACTACACAGATATGGCTTATATTGAATGACTTGCCTTCTCAAAAGGAATGGATGGGGAGAGAGGGATGAAGAGAAGTTGGAAGTCAAAGTTTTAGGAACAACTGTCGAGTATTGTTCTTGCTACTAGAAAATAAGAAATACATGTAATGGGGTATAGAAATTTATCTGGCCCTACAGGACAAAAGAGAAGATGGGGACAAGGGAAGGGAGGGTAGTTATAAGAGAGGGCAGATTGGTGATAGGGAGAATTAGAATGCTTGGTGTTTTGGGGTGGGGGAAGGGGATAAATGGGGAGAAAATATGGAACCCAAAATTCTGTGAAAATGAATATTAAAATTTAAATAAATAAATTTGAAATAAAAAAATAAAAAAAATTCTAAGTGATCATTTTTTCAATTATAAATGAGTAATAAAACATACTTGTGAAAAATCATTTTAGAATTTTTCCAAGAATCAAAATGAAACAAACTCCATTCTCTTCCTCTCCCTCAATGTTTTTTTAAATGGAAATACTTGTCATTCTCAGGTCCCATTGCACTGCTCTTATTGACTGTAATTTTTTGTAAAATGACTATTACAGCCATTACATCCAGCTTTTGTTTTCTAGTACTATAGAAGGTAGTTTGGCCAAGCTCAATGACTTAAATTTATGGGGGTTTGCTAGCTACTCTCATACTGTATCACTTATCTTGACTTTCAAATAAAAAAGTCTGTTCTTTCCTTTCCAATCTGAAGACCATTCTCTTTGTCAGTGAGAATAGAAAAAAAAAATATGTTGCCTAGTTCTGTGATAACTCTGTTGTCCGGTGTATTGTGAGCCATGGTTCTATCTAGGGCAGCCATATGTCTTAGCTCTGAGTCTGAAGTCAGGAAGCCATAGCTGTTCAGTCATTCGTTCAGTCCTGTGATCCTATTTGGAGTGTTTTTTACAAAGATACTGGACTTGTGTGCCCTTTTCTTCTCTACTGTTTAAATCTGACCTCAGACCTTTACTAGTTTGGTGACCTTGCAAGATGCTTAACCTTTGTTTGCCTTCAAGGAAACTAGGTTACTTATTAGATACAATGCTGGAAATGGAGTCAAGAAGACCTGAGTTTATATCCAGCCTCAGAAGCTTACAAGCTATGTGACCTAAAGCAAGTCACTTCAACTTCCTTTGCTTTAATCCACTAGAGAGGGAAATGGCAAACTACTCCATATTCTTGCCAAGGAAAACCCCATGGACATTATAGTCCATTGGTCATGAAGAGTCTGGCACAAGTAAATGACAGTTCTATCTCCTTTGAGCATTCTATTTTTCTCACCATATCTAATTTTGTTTTCATGTCTTTAGCGTTTTGAGTCAGCATCAGTTTATTTTAATCTCTAATGCTATAATCATGTGTCACATATTTGTATTTATCAACTATTACTTTCTCTTATTTCTTTGCATGTCTTGAAAACAGTAACAACAAAAAATTCTTGTTATTAATGAGGACTTTGCTCATCTACATTGGTATTTTTTCAATAGCTATACTTTTTCTTCTTTAAATTATTTCTATTTATGTCTTTAGAATTATATTCCTCTCTAAGTCTCTTTTCTCTGTATTATTCCAGGTTGTGTAATGCCACATATTCTTTCTCAAAATAATTTGATTTCCTTTACTACTCCATCATGAACTGAATGACTGTATCCTATTCCTTTGTCCCCACAACAAAATTCTGAAATTTTCTATTTCAGCAACCAATGCCTTATTGTTGGTTACCATCCCATTCAAAAATGTTACCTTTTTAAAACAATGAAATCACCATTCATTTAATTCAGGAAATTAATGACTCCTTAACCTTTGGTAGAGGGGACTTTTTAACAAGAATCTGTTAAAAGTGAAACTAGTTCATTTTAAAATATCTGGCACATGTGTTATATTTCCATCTGTTTGTTGTTTCCATCTATTTGTCTTGTAAATGGTCTTGGGATGATCTGGTTTGTTAGATCTCACACTGTAATGCTAATGAGAGTTAAAGATCTTCTCCACCCATTAATGGGAAGCTTGATTAGGGGGGATTGTTTTATGTTGGTGTTGTTGTTATTGGAAGGCTTATATCTTTGGTATTTTTTAATGAGGCACTGGTTTTCAAGAGTTGTGTTACTCTCTGGTTCTGAAAAGTATATACATACTCTGAAGTGAAGTTTTTTTGGAAGTGTTTGTTTGGCCAGATGAGATTCTTGGTAGCCACTAAGGAGCCCCTGGCTTTGAAAACCCAGATGTTGATGCTTCTCTTTCTGGTAGCTATGTATGTGTGTGTAATGGTCAGGCAGTTGAATATGTCTGTTGTTCTGTGATGTATGTATTGCTTATGGTCAGACAGCTTCAAGATCAACCTGTCTCGATCTGTTTCTCCGTTCACATTTTCTCTGAGGTTCAGGTTGTTGACTTTCTCCCCGAGAATGAACAAAAAATGGACCTGATTAAAGTGATTATTCACCCCTGCTTTCCTTCTAGAAAAGCAGATCTAAGAACCTGTACAGCATTCCCTCCTTTGTATGTCAGTGTCCTTGATGTTACACCTCTCAAATTCTCTGTCAAGATATTTCTCTTCACTGCTTTTATCTATTGTGTGAGGTAATGACTCTAGTCATTTGCTGTATTTTCTTATAATATTCTAGAAATTCATTTGTGAAATAAACATGTTGCTCCTGTCTAGCATTGTTACTTGTGGCTTTCCTCTCTTCTAAAATCAATTATAAAATCCAACCAATGAATTTGGTAAGGAGATCAAGTGTTCACTGACTGAGGTGATTGTGCCCCTCTTTGAACTCCTCTTTTTAGCTACTACTTTGCATGGACTAAAGTTCTATAAAAATCAGTAATAATCAGTCAGTATCTACTTTTGCCGATGTTACAATTTTCTGAATCTATAGCTTGCTCAGTCAATTTGGGTTGGAGCTATTATAATCATATCACTTCTAATATTTAGTCTATCCTATAATTTGTTACGGGTATTGATCTTTAATGGATTAGCAGTCTTGTACTGAGATAATCAATATGGAAAAGACTGTCCAGCCAGTAGCAAGTAGCTGTGGCACATCACACCCCAGAGAAACCATCTCAGCAGAAGACCAAACCAGACTGCAGACAATCAATACATCTGAAACCTGGTGGTGAGTTAGGGGAATGTCTACTCCAATTGTGTGAATATTTCTTTGAGTAGAATCAGCAGATGAGAACAATTTATCCCAAGAGTGAAGCTGAAGCAGCTGCTATCGACCATTGAGATCTTGCTTAGACATCAAAGGTCATCTTTTTTATCCCAGACCAACACCAGTCATCTTGACTTTTGTCTTGTCTCTAGACTTCAATGACTGTGGAAGTGTGAGACTGATGACTTTGTGAAGCTCTGTCTCACTTAAATCTAGTTTTTGTGCAAGTCAAGCCATCCCCCCTTGAAGCTATTACTCCTCTTTTAAAATAGAGAATGAAGAACTCAATTACATTATATATTTAGTAATGAATTCTCCCCATCATGGACTACCTGTCTGATTTCCTTTGTGCCTTTCTGGTGCATCATGCACTGCTAAGTGATATATTTAAGGTAATTTTGCTTGTGTTTTTTTCTTCCTTTTGGAATGTAAAATCCCTGGTTACATTGTAATTTATGTCTTGTCCGAGTGTTATGTTTCCTTTAGTGTTTTGTTTTGTTTTGATGACTGATAGGAAATACATATTTGTGTTTTTTTAATTAACTAAATGTCAAAATCTTTTAAGTTCTCATTCAAGATTTTACACAAATTTCCCATCTTCCTCCCACTATTTCTGTCTGTTTATCATATGGTTCAAACTATGCCACAGTCAGCTCCTCTATCCCATGAGCTGAACTTTTCATTCTCTATTTTCATTCCTAATGTAATTATGTTTTCCTTAGATCATCTACACTTCCACTCCACACCTAAAGAACTTTTGCCTTCTTTTAAATCTGTCAAATGCCTCTCCTCCAGTTAAGTCTTCCCTGATTTTTTTTTACTTAGTAAATTGTTTTTTTTACTTGATCCTCTCCAACAACTTTACAAAATAGTATTTCTGCATTTTTGTTACAAGTTTATGCATACTTTTTACCCTATTCCTTAAAGTGAACCTTATGAAGGCCCAAATTATGTTTTAAGCACACACATATACATATTCATATGTGTGTTCTCATTGAGAAAAAAAATTATATATACAATTTCTTCTATCGCTTAATGTGTGGCTAAGGAGACTCGGAGTAGTGCAATGGACATATGTTGACTTTGGAGCTCAGACAATTTGGGACTTGGGAAAGTTATTGATTCTTTCTAGAAGTCAGTTTTCATATGTCTATAATGAGGGGATAAACTACATGGCCTCTTAGGTTCATTCAACATTAAATCTATATTCTTGTGTGTTGTAGCAAATGGGGGTTACTTGAATGTTGAGTTGTTTTTTTTTTTTTTGTTCCAGTTGAATATGCAATTTCAAGTGTAGAATACTGTGACAGGAATCTATGTTACACCATTGTACAAGATCATTAGTGTCTTTAAAAGAACTTCTTTTTAAAATTTGCCTGACATAACTTAGCATTTAGTAAGATGACAGATTGAAATAAATGCCTTTTATAATGTCATCAGGCCATCGTGACACCAAAATGCTTGATATTGTATACTTTCAAAAAATCATGCTTTGAAAGTATTTTGAAATCTTGTCAAAATCCACAAAATCAAGCTTTTCTTTTTTACCTCAACATCTTAAACACATTCAGTGACATTGCTTCCACAAATAGATGTTGAATAAATGAAGAATGGACCTACCTTCTCTCTTCCTGTCTCTTGCTTTCTAGTTTCCCTTTGTGGTTTGACTTTCTCTGTTGAAGTATAAATTTCTTGAGCTAGTCTCAAGAAACCATCTTATTTTCTTGTACATTATATCTTCTCTTAGAATAGCACTTACTATATAGTAAGTACTAAAGAAATGTTCTTCCTCCCTCCCTTCCTTTCTCTTTCTCTTTTTTCTTTCTTTCTGCTTAAATTCTGTGCATAGTTTATTTTTCTCAATTAGATGATACATATATATGTATATACATCTATATATATGTATGTATATGCTTTAAAAACCTTAAATTGACAGTATTTTAAATATGAGCTATTAAATGCAGACTTCACTGCTCTCTTCTTTAGTTAAGAGAGCTTTTGTTCTCAACATTGGCATCAGAATATCAAATCTCCTTATAATTTATGGCTTATATGTAATTTCAAACCAAAAGAGCAGAACCCATTTTATAGAACATTTTCTGTCTCTTTTCCAGGTCACTGGCTTGAGCTGATCTCTGCAGAAGCCTCCCTTTAACACCAGTGAATTACCATATTGAAATGGGAGATAAGTGCCAAGAAGTCTAAATTCTTACCTTAGTTCCATCATCTTAATGCTCCTTGTTTGACTCTTTCTCAGGAAATTACCATGGCTGAAGTTTGGTTTTTCATAAGAAAAGGAAAAGCTTATCCACATTTCATATACATATACATGTATATTATGTGTGCATGCACACACATATGTGTTCATTTGTGTGTATGGATGTATACAGGTACACCTGTGTATGCATATATGAAATTCACTTTGAAAATTATCACAAATACTATTATGTGGTGGAGAAATTAGAGATCCCACCTTCAAATCAAGAGAAATGATAGCAAATTTCCCCTTTTATACATAGTGTGGTTATATTACCTTTGGGCTAGTTATTTTACTTCCAATGCTCTAATCAATTTTTTATGGCTGTAAGTTGAAGTTTCCCATCTTCATTGGTGGAAGTTAATTCCTCAATGAGAGTGGACAATGTCTATGAAATTACAAAGTAAGATCCATAAGAATCTCTCTCTGTCTCTGTCTCTCTGTCTCTCTGTCTCTCTCCCTCTCTTTGGAATATACACATATTGACTGATAATTGTTCTGATCACTTGCCTGGCAGTTCAGAGCCAGCACCTCTGAGAAACTTGAGAGATCTTTGTCTGGATGAGCTTCCCTGCCTCACCAAGCAAGACAAGAAATGGGCTTCCACAGATTTCAGTAGAACACTAAAGCCATCATAATGAGGAGAGTGCTTTACTTGTCCTCATAACTCACTGAGATATATTCACAGGGAAGAAGTTCAGGTATAGGTCAAGTCCAACACTGAAGATGAAAATGTCACACTTCTGCAATAAGGTAACAAATTAAAGTTACTTGGATAGCCTATGAAAACTAATAAATCTCATCAAGAGTCCTGGCTGCCAATGGGATTTTGGAGTCCACACTATAAAAATGTCGAACATGATCATCATTTCCCTGTCTAGTGAATAGCCTTTACATTACAACCTTGCTAAAAGTCATAGAGTTAAAAGCAAGTGACTGTGAAAGTTCCATAAAACAACTTTAAGTCATGGAAAATAGCAAATGTGACAGGGATGATACACTTTTAGATAAACAATGCTGCTGACTCCATCTTCTCTTAACAGTTTTAGGAGAAAAAAACAACACACTGCTGTAAGCTTACACTGGCCAATGTGCCAGACCACTGAAATTGAAAACAACAAAGCTAATATATATTCCATATAGTTCTATCTTTCCTCTCTGAAGTAGCTTATCTTTATTGATATAGGGAAGTGAGTTTCAATATAGAGACAGTTCATTGCTTCTTTAGTCTTATTCTAGGACCATTAATGGAGAGAATGATGCCTGAAATTTGCCATGGAAATGGATTTTCATTCAGCTGTCATCAAAATAACTGGGCACTCCTTTTAATTCAGGCATATGGGTGACATTTATACAGACATGTTCCAAAATGATTGTTTGCATCATGTGTGCCCAATGATGTTTGACAACTAGGACTCTGAAAAATATGACAAGGATTACCAAAGTGTCAGTGTGAGATGGAATTTGAACCATTCAATCATGTGATCAAGCACAGTGCTGATCTATGGGTAAATTTCCCAGAATACCTCAAATTCCATTGAAGCTTTGCTCCATGTGCCATGTCCATTGCCTCTTATTCTGGTTTAAAAACATATGTGATAAGAAGTGGTGATTTAAGGATATATATTGTCTTGTAATAATAAAATGATAAATCAGGCTCCTTTATTGCCCAATACACATGAATTGCATTATTTGATACAATTAACACCCTCACGAGTTACACAAGCATCAAATTTTGAACTGAAAGAAACTTTAAACACCATTGAAGTTTAAAAAAATGACTTTGTAGGATAATCATCACTATGTGCATTTATCCATATATATTTTATTCATGTTTTTTCCCCTACTCAGATAGGCATGATATGCATGTTCATACTCATCACCTGACATCTGAAGTATTGCAATAACCTTTTGTTTATCCTCTTTGCTTCAGTCAATTCAATCTTATTCATCCTCTACTGTACTGCATCTCTTTATTCAATAAACCTCATTGCTTGGTATTGTCTCTAAGACCAAGTATAAATACTTTGTTTGCCATTTAAACCGCTTCATAATCTGGCCACCTTCCTATATTTTCAGTTTTATACGTTACTCCACTCTACATATTTTATGGTCCAATTTAATAGAACTACTTGCTTATCTTTCACATTATCCTTCTTCTCCCAATTCCATTCCTTTCCATGGGCTGTCCTTACTAGTCAACGTTCTTCTTCCTTATTTCCACCATTTGTCTTCTGTGGTCCCCTTTAAAACATAGTTCAAAGCCTTGAAGAAGGAACTTTGGATCATCTCCCTTATTGCTACTATCTTCTTTCTGAAAATACTGCGTATAATTTATATGCACAGCTATCTGCATGCTGTTTCCCCTTTTATAATGTGAGCTCACTGAGAGAGGAGATGACTTTTTGTTTGTTTTTATTTCTTCTTTTTCTCTACTGCTTCTCACAGTGTCTGGAACATAAGAAGTGCTCAGTAAATGACTGCTCACTGTCTGATTTGGCTTCTCTCTTTCTTGAATTACATGCAGTGTCTATCTTCCCATTGTTTGCTCCAAGGCTATCTCCAAAGTGAAAGTGAAAACTGTCAAAGCTGTAACACTATCACTGTTGTAACAGCACTGGGTCCAGATCTTGCAATACTTTGCAACACCTCCAAACAACCTTCATTGTGTGTAGTCACAAATTAAAAATTCACACCACTAGGTTTTGAAACTTCTCCCTATGAAAGGAAATCTAAATACATTTATCTAAAATAAATTCTAAACAAATTTGATTAGTTTTTCAGGTATAACTTCATTTCTGTCACTGATAAAATAAAACAAAGCAAAGCAAAAGCATGAAGTATTATTTGGCCCAGGACTGAGATGTTTCACTAAATGCTACCTTCAAACATCCAACACATTTGAAATCTATCCAGCTATATAAATCTCCAGAGTTTCAAATTATCTTCTGATTATGAAAAGAGACTATCAAAAGCTCTGATGAAATTCCAGGACAATATACCTTTGACTTTGACCTGATCAACCAATCCATTATTTCAGTCTTTAAAAGATCTTTGATTTTGCTGATGTTATTATTTCCTCCAGTGACTCTAATGACAAACTTTCTATATTTAATAAATGGTCTTTGAGAACATTTGTGGCCTCAAAATTCATTATCCTGAAGGTAATTTAGTGATAACTTTCTGTCAACTTAGCTTGGATGACCCAAGACCACAGGTATGCAGTCTATCATCAGAAATATCCATTTCTGTCTTGGAAATATGTCAGCTTGCACCTTGGTGTGAGAGACTTCTGAAGTTTCTTGAAGTCCAGATCACTTCTGTGGTATGAGACACTGAAATTACTACTCTACTGATAATCCATTAACACTTGCAAAAGAAGATATAAGGTTGATCTAAAGACTCAAAGATAAATTTCAATTTCCTTTCTGAATTATCATGGGTATTTCTTCAATAAACCTTCTATAAATTGGTAGGGAATGAGATTAATTCTACCCACCTCTCTTATTATGAAAATATATGTGAGATTCTGATTTTGTAAAATTTATCTCATTTTTCATTGTTTTTGTTAGATCAAGACCACAAAAATCATATTGATTTTTTTGTCATAGTGGAAGGAAGGAAAGAAGGGAGGAAGGGAGAAAGGAAAGAAGGGAGAAAGGAAGAAAGAAGAGAAGGAAAGAAGGGGGCAATGAAGAAAGGAAAAAGGAAGGAAAGAAGGAAGGAAGGCAGGAAGGAAGGAAGGAAGGAAGGAAGGAAGGAAGGAAGGAAGGAAGGAAGGAAGGAAGGAAGGAAGGAAGGAAGGAAGGTAGAAAGGCATTATGCATTCATTTAGTACTCTCAGGCACTGTGCAAACAGAGAACTTTGTATGATGTAGGTGGTTTGTCCTGGTAAAAATCATACTGGGTAACAACCTCCTCCTCCCCACCCCAAAAATATAAGGTAAGCTTGATACGTTATATAGGTTTTAGATATAAACAAAGAAGTTTATGCTTGATCCTAGAGGCAATATGGAGCCACTGAATTTTCTTCTTTAGGGGAGTTGCATTATGAGACTTACATGTTAGAAAAATTATTTTGGCAGCTTAAATGAGGATGGATTAAAGACTGGAAGGATTCAGAGCAACTAGATAAATTTAATCATATTTTGTATGACAATTATTGCAATGGTGCTTGCAAGAAATAAGAAAATCCTGAATAGAGTTGTTGAATGAGTAGAGAGAAAGATAAATTTATAGAGATGTGCATTTAGAAATAAGATTTAGCCACTGGATATATAAGTTGAAGGAGAACAAGGAGTCAAAAATTACATAGGTGATCAGTGGAGTGATGGTAAATAGGGAAATTTGAAAAAGGATGGGTTTGAGAAAAATGTTAAGTTGCGGGTTTTTATGGGACGTCTGTTTCAAAATATGAAATAGGCAATGATTTGAGACAGAAACATAGGAGAACACAAATTGGGTATTTAATAAATGATTACAATAATGCCTTACAGAAATGTTGTAAGGATCAAATGAAATCATATGTATAAAGTTTTGTTATTTTTTTTATAAACTTAGAGACATGTACAGTCATATATGTCTATATGACTTGGGTAAATTGCTCTCTCAGGTTTAGTTGCTATATGTAGAAAATAAAGATACTTAAAAAGAAAAAGAAAATTTAAGGGCCTAGAATTAATGTTCTTATGTTTTCTTTTGATTTCCTGTGAGCTAATCATAAAGTTTGACTGTAAATCTGTTGTATTCATATTAATTCATATTGGGTATTTCTAATAGGGATGTATTCTTATAGTTCAGATGGATATGCATTTTTACTGGCTATTTTTTGTGCTCTATAGTTAATCGACAATGTTCTAAATTGTCCCCTTTACTATGATCCCTAATGGGACAAAAGGCTAATAAGGTGTATGTGTGTGTGTGTGTGTGTGTGTGTGTGTGTGTGCGCACCAGGGCTGGCTAACAAGATCATGACCTGGAAATGGGAAGGGAAAGGAAGAGGGAATGAATATTTTTATGATGCATAGCATATTCCAGGAAATATGGTGTTTTTAAAATAAATATTATCTGATTTGATTCTCATAACAAGGTAGGGGGCTCTTATTAGCCCATGTGACAATTGAGGAAACTTAGGCAGAGGTTAAGTGATTTGCCCAGGGTCACAAAGCTAAGTATTTCAAGTTGAATTTAAACTAAGGTCTAACTCCAGGCCCTAAACGCTATGCCACTATCTGCCCCAAAGATACCTCAGGTGATGGACGTCCCTGAAAATGATCTAAGTCTGAGGCATAACTGCAAGGGACAGGATCCCAGGGATTTTTTCTAAGCTAGAAAAAATAACCATCTAATGCATGTAACATATTGATTTATATTCGTCAACCCACTATCACTTAAAAAAAATAGATGGATTTAATACCAAGGCTTGGTTTTGAAAGCAGGCTCCTACATTTACCACCATGTATGGCCAGAATCATCACGTCATCTTTCTGAGATTCAGTTTCCTGTTTTGTAGAATTATGATGATGGGTAACTGCTTATCTCATAAGAACATTGGTGAAAAATATTCTATAAGCCTTATTTTTAATAAAAATATTAGCTCTTATTAAATCTGAATTCAAGACTGATAATGGATATTCCAATATTGTGACAAATTGTATAAAGAAATATTAAATAACAATCTCTGTCTTTTCTACTGTTCTTACAATGGAGTCTGTTTCATTTTTGTCTTTCTTTTTCCAAAGCATGGTGCTTGGCACAAAGTTTGAAATTAATAAATTCTTATTGATTGACCCAAAATAAAGAACTGGAAGGTACTTTAGAGGCCATTGGATATAACTTCATTTTACAAGTAAGGCTAATGAGGTCTAGCAGGGATAATTACTTGTCCAAAGTCACAAAGGTAGTTATCATAAAAATGAGAGTTGGGCCTACATCCTCAAAGCAAGAATTTTTTAATCCCCACACCTTGCCATATCATAATGCGTCAGGTCTTTGGTTTCTTCATGTATCCTGTTAAATCAAAATATGGTTTTGTACTGTAACAGGAAACAGCAGAGAAAGATGGTTAGGGAGGCTTTGATTATCTTAAGCTAGAACAACAGAAAGGTGAAAGGAGAAGTTATCCTTGAAAGACAGTTTGGTATATTTGAAAGATTTCTAGATTTAAAACTACATGATTTGAATTTGAATTTCATTTGCTATTTATAGCAAGTAAAAATGTTGGTGAAATTTATTTCTTTCTCTGGGGCTCAATTTCTCCATCTGTAAAATGATGGAGCAAAATATTGTCTCCCTAAACCAATAATCTGTGGTGCCATGATCATGTCCTTTTCTGCCTTTTAAATACTTTCATGCCAGCTCCATCACATCATTCCCCTTTCCATCCTTAGTGTACACATCCCAGATTCATTCTTGGTTCTGAATTGCAAACAATTGCCTTTGGAAATGTATATGAATTGTTCACTTATCCCAGCAAGGGAAACTGACTAAAATTTGGACTTATTTCTTGACACCTACATAAAAACAATTTCTGCACAATTTTAAAAGAAACGACGTAAAACATCTCTCAGTGAGGCTACCTAGCACACTAGCTGAAGCAGGGTCAACTTCTCTTTCAAAAATTATCTATAAATAAGTACTGTAGGAGTTTCTGAAGGACACAGGCTTTGTCTTGTGAGTTCTAAAGAAAACACAAAACAAACAGAAAATGAGTATGGGATATGATTGAAGGCATGAAGGTCAGAGATACTAGATTCTCCAGTTTTACATCATGTCTATTTTGTAATTTAGTAATTTTCAGTCATGTCAGACTTTTTGTGATCTCTTTTTTAGAGTTTTCTTGGTAAAGATAGTGGAGTGGTTTGCCATTTCCTTCTCCAATTCATTTTATAGATAAGGAAACTGAGTCAAACAAGGTTAAGCGCCTTGCCCAGGGTCATATAGCCAGTAAGTATATGAGGCTAGATGTGAACTCAGGTCTTCCTGTCTCCAGGTCCAGCACTCTATTTACCCCCGCATCTAGCTGCCCCATCACACATATGAAATAAAATGAAACAAAACAACACAAACTTTAGAGACAATGGTAGCCAGGGCAATACCATGACCATGCTGTCTACTTTGCCACTCAATGGAATATTCCTTTCTACTCAAGTGTTACATAGAGCCACAGTGTGTTTCTAATGATCTTTATAATGCATGTCTGATAAATCTATTTGAATTAAATTAAAAATATAATTTCAGCAATGCCAGTAACCTATACCCTTTCTTGTATATATTATCCAACCACTTACCTTGCTTGTTTTTATTACTAAAGCTTTCCCCAAAATTTTTATTTCAAGTTTGGTACATTAAGTAACAAAATTAATTAATAAGAAAATAAATATTGAACCAATAGAAGAGAAAAATAGCTTAACAAGTTGAAATATTCATATTTACTATGATTTGAGGAAACTATCTTTTTATTGCTGTTAAACACAGAATAAAATTAGGAGGGATATAAATGCTTCTACCTAAAGCATGAATCCTGTCTATGATATTATCATACACTTCCTCATCATCAGCACTTAGATTAATACATATTAAGCTTTGGGAAAATATTTGTATATGTTATCTAGGTTGACTCATATAATACTATGAGATAAGTGCTATTATTGTCCTCTTTTTACATAGGAGAAACCAGAGGCTAATAGAAGGTGTCATTTAGTCAGTGTTACGAGATTGATACTCAGTTTTTTTCTGACTCTAAAACCAATAATCAACCCACTGGGTCACTTATCTAATATCCCTCACAAATGTTGTTCCCATTATTGGTGGAAGACTTCAGTGGATATAGTGGTACCATATCTCTGTAAGACCTATGGAAACTAACTCCAAAATTTCAGATTATAAGAATATTTTAATGAGATTTAGTTTACAGCACAAGATGGTGTGGAGGGTGAGTGGTTGGAGCCTTTGTGTACTGAGTCTGTATTAGATTTAGCTTAAAAATAGCTAAAATTTGAAGCATATATGAATTATAATTTAATCTTCAGCCTATATATGTAAGCACCATGCTTATGGGCTTCAGGAATTTCTAGTCTATAGTTCAGTTTCTGGCACATAATATGCATTTAATAAATGCCTGCTGACAGGTTGACATTCAAATGTTTTTCTTAAGAAATTTTTAATCATTATTTGCAATTTTCCCTTTCATTGAAAAGAATTAAAAGAATAAAGAGATCATTGCTAAATTGATAATATTCCCTTTACCCATGGATCATAGATGCAACATGTAAAAGACATCTTGGAGATTACCTATTTTACATCAATCATTTCAGTTTACAAATTGAAGAGAAATAACTCACCTAAGTCATATGGGTAGTAATGACTTCCAATATGATGGAAGTTTATACAATGCGAGCAGTCCTTAGCACCTTAAGGAAAACAAAACAAAACATTTCTGCTAGTATAGTGGACCATTTCATGTCTGCAGTTTCAAATTAAATCTCTTCGTGGAAGTTAGCCATGTCAAAGAATTGTGATATATTATTTTGATGCTCTAAAACTTTAATGGATCTGGAATTACAGTGATATGTGCATCCAGTGGTTCATTTTTCACGTTCTCTTGTTTTGTTTCTGTCCTGCTAAAGACTTTCTACTGAGGAGTCATTCAGTGTGCTAAGTAGTCTTCCTCTGGGATGTCTTGGTGTTCCACGGGTACCAATGGAGCACATAGGTGCTCCCATTCCTACTCTTCCTTCGTAACATAGGAGAAAGCACCCTGAGTTTAAAATCAGAGGATTTGACTTTGACTCTTGCCTCTTGATATGCGCATAATCTTAGGGAAATCATTTGACTTCTTTGGGCTTTAGTGAGCTCCTCTACAAAATGAGACTGGCATACTACCTGACTTTGAAAAATGTTTCCCAGCTTTAAAGCTAAGAGCCACCTCATCTCCTAACGAAATATCACTTTTATAAAATAATTTGCCATGTTTTTGGTGGAAGAGTCTTCATTGATGATAAGTGGCAGCCTATTCATTCCCACCTTACATTTGCCTTTTGATGTTTGGATGACTTCTAAAACATCAGTTTTTCAGAGATTGGCATATTCTATGTATTTATAAATTCTTTATATCTATAAATTCACATATACACATATTTATATATAAGTATAGGTATGTATATGTATACATGTACATGCATGATATATACATATTGTATATGTGTATACATATATATGTATTGTTTATGTGTTTATAATACCCCAAATATTTTGTGTGTAAATGTTTATATGTATACACACAGATATATATGCATATATATAATTTTGAAATATACTGCAATCTATAGCATTCTAACTGATTAACAAGGCCTGTAGTGTAAGAGTCAATGGTCTTAGAAAGAAGGTGTTGGGAGCAAGATGACTTGAATAGGGAACAACTTTCCTTTCAAAATTGGACAGGTTCTTTTTTTGATTTATTGAAATGTCAGCAGGACCTGTAATTTCACTGATACAGTGAACTCTTAGGTATGGAAACTCTCTCTACCAATTTAGCTCATAACTTTCTTGTAGTTTATAGTCTTAAAGTGGTTACCAGAGGACCGAAAAGTTAAATGACTTACTTGGGTTCACCCAGACATTAGGTATCAGAGGTGTGACTTTAGCTCAGGTCTTCCTGGTTCCAAGAACATCTTTTGATCTGCTACTACATAGCTCACTCTAATTTATAATGTAAGTTAATACCTAAACTAAATGCAGAATTGGCTTTTATTATTGAATCACAGCACTCAGATTTTGGAGGAAATATTTGCCATCCAGATCTTATAACAGGTGAATAGACTTATAAATAGGTTACTTTAAAACTATACTCTGCATGTAGGTAGTGTATGGCAATAGATGATCTTGGACAGAGCTTAAGGTGCTTTCTGGACACAAACACACAGATATACACATATGCATATGCAGTTGCATAAGTATATATATGGGCATTTATTCATACATATTTATATTTGTGTATATACAAACAAATTTGTGACCTTGAAGTCTATAACATTATATATGTTTGGTTAGATAATGCTTAAGCATATAAGGAATGTTAAGTATAGGTAGAAATATTGTGTGCCTGTGTCTGAATTCATTGTCTCATTGATTTGTCTGAGTCATATGAGAGTATTATGAATTCTGCCAGTATTACAGTATCATAGTATTGGGAGAGGAGGAAGAAAAGAGAAAAATTAAAATCTACCCCTGTTATTATAAAAATTAATGCTATAGGGAAAGAGATTATTTCCACCCCATACCCCTAAAAGGAACCCAGAGATCCACTCCATCTTTTTCCTAGATAAACAGACAGATGACTCAACGCATGATGAAGTATTAGAGTATCCTAACCTACTTTTCTAAGGGAATGAGTCTTGCTCATTCCCTTCTTATAGAAAATGGCATAATTGAAGACTGTGACAAAGAGTGCTCTCTCTCCCACCAACATAATTTCTACTCATTTTTTAGAGGTAGATGAATATCAAATAAAAATTTCAGTTGTGAATGTATTGGGTTTTTTTTTAGGAAGAAATTGAATGATGATTGCATTTAATTGTCCACACTCAGGATTATAAAATAATTATTCAACTTATCAAGCTTTTTTAATAAAAAATCTACTGTGTGCAAGACATTGTACTCAAGACCACCGAAAGAGTAACATGATGGTACTCATCTAGGAATCCTTAAAGCTAGGCTAAGAAAAAAATTTCTTCTGTAGACAATTATCAGTTACAGAAAACTGAGAAGAGACTATCAAGGTATGGGGAGAGGAGTGGAATAATATTGGTCAAGCAAAAACCAACCACTTTTTAACCTTCATAAAGTTCCTTTCAGGGCTCTCATAACAAAATATTACTTCCTCCCTGTGGAGAAATTCAGCAGACTTTCTTCCATTACTAAAAGGACAGAGATATGGATCAATATGATTTCATATTGATTTCAGTGAGAGAGACAATGATGAAGACCTGGAGAAGATAAGCTCAGCCCTCCTGTGGGAGATGACTGGTACAACTGGTAAGGCAAAGTAAATTTCATCTAACCCACTTCTCCTCCCACTCACTCCCCAACTTCATACACTTTATTAAAACCTTGCAAACCTAGAAGGACCTACTAGGGACTTTACTGGCAATGTTCAAGAATAGCAAGTTCACCTTCAAGGTACAATCTGGTAATTGAGAAGTAAGGTATTAGAGGAAGTATTAATGGAGGCATTTATTTTACAGTTAAATCAAATGATATAGGTATATCATCAAATAATATTAGTAGCTAGCATTACATTTAGCATTTGCTAAGTACTTCATAAATATTATCTCATTTTATCCTCACAACAAGCCTAGGAGGTAGCTGTTATTACTTTACAGGCAAGGAATCTGAAGTAAATTGAGTTTCAGTGACTTGCTTAGAATTATACCAAGCCTGAAACCAGTTATAAACTGACTCCAGATAAAACACTATCCACTGTGCCACCTCACTGCCAAAATTATGGGGATTGATTTATATACACACTTTGAACAGCTTATTATTATTTGTTTTAGAGTTAGAATGTACCTTGTAGCTTACCTAGTCACCTTAACCAGGAAACTGACTTCCTGGCTAATTGACTTACCAATTTAGATATGGATTTTGACATTAATGTTTATATCAATACTTATACACATATACATCTATTGCCTACATATTGCATATATATATATATATGCTACCTATATGTGATGCAAATGTCCATATCAACAATGATATACATTTATATACATGTAATCTATATATTTAGATATAGAAATATATGTGTATAGCTATGTATAAATATATAAACATATATCTTCTATATGGAGCATGCATGCGAATATATATGCATATGTATGCATATGTATTATACAATTATGTGTGTATATGTATACACATTCAAAGGTGTGTTGTAGCACCACTGTGTTATTTACAGTGCCTACTGTTGCCATGCATATCTCTATGGAATTCTGAATTGCGAAATACTACAGATTCTTCACATGGAAAGCAGAACCAAAACATTTATTCAGACACCAGAAAGCCAAATCCACCACAGTAACAAAAATCTATACAAAATAACAATGCAAAGGACAATACCATCCCCAAGCCTTCCCCCTGATAGGCTTCCCACAAACCAGTTCCATTAAACAAATCACAATAGGCTTCCCTTAAGCAAAATTACAATCACTTCACTCACACTAGCCAGCAGCCTGCTGGCCTGGATCCTGACTGCCTTCACAACTACCTTCCTCTCAGCTCTGCTGTAGTTCTGCCTCTTCCCATTCCATCAATTCAGTAAACTCCTCCAACCACAGGCTACATGGGACCCAGGTGGGCCACACTGGACCTGCTAATGAATATGAAAGATCTCCCCATTTTAAATTACCGTTACTTGTGTGTGTAAGCAGAAGGGAGCTTGTAGTTTATTTAATATGTTTTTGCAAGTATGTATATGTGTGTATGCCCCTTCTCATCCTAAATATACAATTCTATGATTTTCATATTTAAAAGTTCAAACTCTGCAGGTAAAACAAGTCTCCTTAATATTGGTTCCTAGATGGCACAGTTGATAGAGTGCTGTATTTGAGGTCAGGAAAAATTCAGGCTGAAGCTAGTTTCAAAAAATTATTAACTATGTGATCCTAAACTTGTATAAGTATCTATAGCAATATCTGGCTTAGTTTAACTTCCTAATTTTATAAATGAGGAAAATTATGCCCAGGAAATTTAGTTGACAGTCAAGATCATGCAGGTAGTAAATTTCTGAGTCTTGTGACTCTAGGACTAGCATTGATATCCCTCTATTTCATATCCTGATTTTTTTTAAAGAGGATACTTCAGCCTCTATTTTAATCCTATCCATCCCCCAGATTTTCTCATCAGGCAGACATATTTTCACCTTCACACATATCATAGAACTGTTTGCTGCCTGAATGACTTTTTAACACCCTTCCCTGCCTAGTTCTGGGCATGGCTTTTCCATAATCAGCCAGTGTTCAGATGGCCATCTCCAACCTGTGTGACAACCAAGCATTACCAGCGCCATGGTGTTTCACAGTTCCAGCAGCTCTACTCATGGTCCCAACGTATCATACTGTTCCTTGCTGCGTGACTGCACTGCCTTGCCGTTCTTGAAAATTCCAGCCTCAGTACCTACCCACTGTTCTAGTTTTAATCAATTTCATTGTTTTCATTTGTTTGTTCTTTTGTTTTAGTTTTTCCAAGCTGGAGTCACCAGTTCTGCATCTTTAAAGATACTGCTTCCTCTTCTGACACATTTTCCAAAGGAAAACTTCTCTAGCCTAAAACATCTCTGCTCTACTTTTTATTAATTTATTTTAAACTTAAGATTATGTTATCATATATTCACTGGCCTATCCAAGTGTCTCAACAGCTCAATGGAAGGAAAACATAGCTTCAAGGGAGAAGTTATGATGTCTATCAAACCCTTAAAAACAGTTCTGTATACAAAATCAACCTAGCTCCCTGAGGCTTGAGGAAGTCATATTTCCCCCCATTCTATGAGATTCTATGACTGAGTTTATTTTATTCACTGCTTTTAAATGTCACTGTTCCTTATTCTGTCCTGGCTTTACCTTACCCACACATTCCAAAGCAGGAATTGCAGACAAACTTTGACCATTGGAAGAAATGTGGGAGTGGAATTGCTCTCCATGAGAGTCCATTTCCTTCAACTTATTTTCACTATATTCATTCAGACCTCAAGTTTTCATTAGCCTTATTGCAACAGCCTCCTAGTCTCCCTCCGTGGTTTCCCAATTCTAACCCATTATTCATATAGTTACCAACTCAATAAAATTTAAGACCGTTAAGAAAAAATAGTCCGTATCACACACCTCCCCCCCTTCCTTCTAAGTGCTCCACTGACTTCCCATTGTCTCTAGGATCAATCCTCTGCTTCCCATTTAAAGCTCTTCACAATCTGGTTCCTGAGTACTTTCCCAGGTTTGTTGTACAACCTCTTCTTCACACACACACTCTACACTTTAGCCAGACTGACAAGCTTGCTTTGGCCCATACAGCACATCCTAGCTAAAGCCTATGTCTCTGTACGGGCTGTCCCCTGTTTCTAGTGAACTCTCCTTCATGCCTTCCTTCTGGACTCCCCAGTTTACTTCAAGGCTCAGGTGAAGCCCTCCAGGAAGAAGCCTTTCCTGACTTCCTCCACAACATACTCCTCCTCCCACTTGCTAGTGCCCTGTCTACCTGAAATTATTTATGTATATGTTGTATTATATTTTCTGCAAATACACCATATTTTCTCCTAGGAAATCTATACTCCTGAGCAAATAATATTTACATTATGTGTGTTATACCTAGTATCTTGCATAGTACCTGGCACATTGTACATGACTAATAAATATTTATTGATTGATATATCCAGGTAATCCGCAATCCTAAACTATCCCATGAAATTTATTTTTCTATGTTGTCTAAACTAAGGATCTTATCACTGTTTTTTTTTTCCTTCTGTGGGGCTTTCTTGTCCATTACTGTATGTGCAAAATCAGTTGGGGCGTGAGTGTAGCACAGATCTATTCTGTATATATCTTGTACGTACATAACTATTTACATGTTTTCTCCATTAGAATGTGAGATTCTTTGGAGCAGATGCTATATTTAGCCTGTATTTGTATCAATATAGACAATTATTTATAAATACCTACTAACTGACTCTTGGTAAAATAAATATTGCATATCTTACTTGTCTGAAAGATTGGTTCACAAGCTTTCCATTGGTTGGAAATTTAATATATTTTCCCATTTGCATGGAGATTCTGTAACAGTTTTATTGGGAAATTGTGTTATGGAATGTTTGGGTTCATATTAAAACACTCTCCTCCTCCCAACCCCCTGCCCTGACAAGATGAATTTTTCTCACACAAGACTTCTTCTCTCATTTTAGGTTTCAAGCATCTCCCTTCCTCTCCACTTCTACAATGAATACTCAGCCTTTCCTTAGATTCTCCAAATAGTGTTACTGTGAGTACCTAAAATCAAACAGGCAAGAACTTAAAATAACAAAGGAAAGGGAAACAAGTTACAAAATTCTAAGAAGTCTTCAAAGTATTCAGGAGTAGAGAGAGGAAATTCAAATGGGGCCATGCTTTGATCTCTCTTAGCTTCTCTATTCACAGAACCATTTTTACTGCTTCCCTGGGGGAAGCCCTGCACACAGACCTGTTTCTTCTTTCATCTTTTTTCTTCCTGAATCAGAGTCCTCCTGGAATTCACCCCTCTCTTTGTAAAGGGAAAAACCCTTCAGGGTCTGACTGAGCAAGGGAGAAGTGAATCAGCAGTTTATAGAGAACACTAAGGCAGGGTCATTTGCATTTCAAACAGAAAATCTACACTAAAAGTCTCTTTTTCTGTGCCCTCCAGATTCTAAACCAGAAGGATCTCCTAGGCCATTTTGCTCATAGGACCTATATTGTCTTGTGCATATTGGAGTGCTTTCTGGAAATATAAGCCTAGACTGCATACATACATACTATTGTAGCAGAAGCTCAGTATCATAAGGAGCCCTAAAAAGAGCAGTTGATCCAACATAGAGCTGAAAAACAACATCCCTTTATTTGTCAAAATCCTGCACATGTTATCACTCACTTTTTGCTGAAAGATCTTCGAGGAGGGGAATCCTTTACTTTCCAAAGCAACTCATATTCTAATTTTGAATACCACAGTAGGGTTCTTTTCCCCTTAAATCGTGAATAAACCTACCTCTTTGTAATCTTTGTCCATTGCTCCTACTTTTGTCATGTCATTGGGTGCCAAAGAAAATAACTTTACTTTCTCATGCCTCTGATATCCTTTCACAAACTGCCTGATAGGAATTGTTTGACCTGCCTTGGCTCCTCCATCCTATCCCTAAGATTTGTCTTTCCCGCCTAAGTGTTCTCAATTCCTTCAAACAGTATTCACATGGCATGAATTCATGTTCTTTACCATCCCAGGTGACCTACACTGAGCCATCTCCAGGTTATTAATCTTTTGTCTTAATTGTGGTGTCCACACTGGAATAAAATACCCTATATATAGTCAGACCAGGACAGAGAATGACATGCATAAATCCTGTGCTTCAGATATTTTTCAAACTTTAGGAATGAATGAAAGGTATGCACTCCCCTCATTTAGGAATCTTCTTTTCAGTGTGTTACCATAATTCAGCTATTAATTCATGTGCGTGAAGCTAAAGTTGGTGAAATGATCTTCAGATTTAGAATTGCAAAAGTCTGAGACTAGAGGTTCTTGGTAAAAAATTAAAAAGAAAGTAGTTTTCTTTTTCATATTTTAGAGATTTACTTTCTCTATTCTTTCTTTCCCTTTGTATCCCAGTTCTTGCTTCTCTCTTTTCTCTTATGAGAAATGAGCCCAACAAGCCCCCACATGTGAGAAAGGTGCTCAGCTTAAATAGAACAATACTTGCTGTGAAATCGGAAAAGTTTTTATTAATTTCTACATTCATTTCCCCCTGACTGAATGGGTAGCTCCCAAAGGAGCTTCTTAGAATTAAATGAAATAATACTTGTAAAGTGACTAGCACAATGCCTGGAATGTGGTAGGTCACCCTAAAAATGTTGTGGTTGCTGCTATCGATAATATTGTGGGTTTTAGCGTTGTTCTTCTTGGACTTCACATTATTATTATGTGCTTTTGGGGTACCATTATGGGGAAAGTAGCTATTAAAATAACATTGTTTGATCCATTTGAAAGAATTATACCTTTTTTTTTTCTGGGTGTCTCTCAGCGTGTCATTGATGACAATCTTTGAAAATTCTGCCATACAGCATGAATTGATGAAAGATGTATCAAAATAACTTTGATGATATAGTTAACTTGGATAATTTTACATAAATTTTTGTTTTTCAGGTTTTTTCTTTCACTTGAATAGGTTTAATGTTACTTGTTTTTACTGTGTAAGAATAAAATATACATTGAATAAAGTTGGAATAGAAGCATTAGATTAATCTGATTAACTTTGTTAAAAAAATATATCAACCTCTTCTTGAGTGAAAATTTAAAAGGTGGAAGTTGTTAGAATTGACATTCAAACAAGGTTCTACAGTGCATGTGTGCTATATTTTTTATGGTTATCACTGGTGATAACATTTGATTGCCAGTACAATGTCTTCTACAACTTATAATAGTAGCAGATATATGGATTTTACAAAGTAATTTTTCCCATTATCTCAAACAGTTCATTTCCCAAAGCGTATGCTTCACAGAATTCATTTTTCTGCTCAGTCAAATCTGACATCAACAGAATAATGTTTCCCATGGATATTTTGAGATGGGATCTTTCTTAAACATTAGGTTTCCCTTGAAAAGTTTAACATTTTCATGTTAGAAAGTTGATTTTTATTTTTTGCTACTAAAATTACATCAAGAGAAACAAATACTAGGGGACTTAAAAAAAAAACTTTTTACTAAACAGATAATATTACTTCCATGTAGAAGGCTTTCTAAGCTCTCCTAATTTTATTATTCTTTCCAAAGGGAGGGCTATTTTAACATTTTCCCACCATTATTCTTTCCCCTCCCTCTCAATCAGTTATTCATATACTGCAGTCAAATTATGCTTCTTCATGTATTTAACAGTGAGTGATTGCACTGTTTCAAAACCTTCAATTGATCCACCAGCATACAGGACTCTGTGATTGAATAATATGTGGCCTTGGGTAAGTAATGTAATTTCTAGAGCCCATGTTTTCCAGCTGTATAATCAGAAGTATACATGTGATCAGGAATTCTTACTCCATAGACTATTGACTCCTATGTTTGTGGACAGTTTTCAGTAAGCAAAATACTTGGATGGAAGAAAAATTATTTTCACTAACCTGTAAGTGAAATTTCATAACTCCTTCAATTATAAAAAAAATGATCCTGAAAATTGGTTCATAGGCTTCACTAGACTTGATTGGTATATGACACACAAAGATAAAGAACCTTTACTATCTCATGTTTAAGACTCCTTTCCAACTCTGAAATCTTAAGATCCTTGGACCTTATATTCTCAGACTTTTCCTACCCTGTTTCCTTTTGGAGACTATGAGTTCCATTGAAATTTGACAACTCAGGAAATTGAGTGAAGAATTTCCTAAGAATTATTCTAATTGCCTATGAACCCCAGATATATGTTGCAAGCCTTTATCTCTGCCCTGCCCAATATAGTTACCCATCTTCAAAAGCGTGCTGAATATTTACATCGTAATATTCTATTGTCAGGTCTAACATAACATAGCCAAAATTGAATTTATGATAATTTCATATAATCTCCAACTGTTTTCGCAAGCATAACCATCTTTTCCATCACATGCTTTCCTAATTTTAAGTTCATCTTTGACATTTGCTTCTCCCCCACCATCATATCCAATTAATTGCTGATTTCTAAAGTTGATCACTTCACGCTTTACACTTCCTGACTTCCCTGGCTTCATTCAAGCTTCAGGTTAAGTTCTACTTTCTGCAAGAAGTCTTTCTGTGTCCTCTTTGAGACTACTCCTAATTTATCTTTTATATATTTTGTTTGTACAATGTTGCTTTCATGTTGTCTCCCTCATTCCACTGATAGTTTGAGCAGGAAGTAATTTTATTCCTTGTTGTTGGTAACTTTCTTAGTATTCTGATCTCCTAGCGCAGTACCTGGCAGTTGGTTGGCACTTAATAAATGCTAGTTGCCTGCCTGACATTGTCTTTCACTACCCATCACCTTCTTTCCAATTACATGTTCTTTTCATTGTTCTGGAATTTATGATTTTCCACAGCCTTGCTCCAATCTGACATACTAGCCTTCTTTCATATCACTTCCATTTATCCCTTTGTTATTTTAACCAGACTGAGCAAATAGCAGTTTCCTGAATTAGACATGTTGTCTCCCACTTCCATGCATCCTCATAGATCCATTCATCCTATGCCATGAATCGCATCCCTTCATATCTCAACATCTATGTATCCTTATCTACCTTTAGATTCAGATCATTCGCCACCTCATCTACGGAGTTTTCAATAACTCCATAGCCCAACTGAAATTCCACTCCAGCCTTCATTTTCCCTCTGACAACTTGGGGATGTGTTTCTTTGGCCCTCTCTGCTAGTTACCTTGTATTTTGTTAACAGTTTACTTGTTATATTTCTCATTCCAATCACCAAAATAGTCTTTAAGCTCTATTAGGGAAAGAATTAGGTCAATTTTCAGCTCTATATCCCAAGATCTTATCAGGGGAGGAAGTAAATGGAATAAACATTTATATAATGCCTAATATATACCAGGAATTGTGCCAAATACTACAAATATTTTGTCATTTGATCCTTACAACCTTATGAGGAAGATGCTATTATTATTCCCATTCTACAGTTGAGGAAACTGAGGCAAATGGTGGTTAAGTAACGTTCCCAAGGTCGCATACCTAGTAAGTGTCTGAGGACAGATTTGAAGCAGATATTCCTGAAGCTAGGTCCGATCCTCTGTGAATCATGGCACCACCTAATGACCACTTAGCACAACATGTTGCATGTTTTAGGCACTTTAGTGAAAGATTGCTGAATGAAAAAAGTGAACAATCTGTGGGTTTCTTTTGATGCAGTGTGCTGACTTCATCATTCCATCTATTCTCAAGTCTTAAAGGAGATCTCTCTTTAAAGCCTATCACATTGCCTACAAAGAATGGAAATTTAGCAAACTGCTAGTTGAAATGAAACAGATCGAATTGTTGATTGATTCTGTGATGTCAAATGGAACGAATATTCAGTCAATGATGATGTAATGCCACACAATGAAAATCAGTTCTTAACATATGTAGCATTACCACTTGTGTTTTCTATTTTATTTTTTATTGTATTTGAACTAAGTACTATATTACACCACCATTAGTTCTTTGAAGGAAGAGAAAAATTCCCTTGAAAAACTGTGCTGTAAATTTGGATTCTTCATACTAAATACCTTAAATTTAAAAGGTAGTACAAATTCCCCTTTGGGAAGCTAAAATGAAGAATTAATTGGAAAGCCATTTCTCAATATTAATTCATAAACTATTTGCTCTCTTCAAGTTTTTCTATCAAAATGGATTTTCTAGGCTACACAAAACATTTCTCATGTCACCTTTGCAACTTTTCCTGAATTTCTAGTGCCCTGTCACTTTATCACATGTGAAATGAATTCTGAAAGTGAAATAAAACTTGAGTTGTTTTGATTAATTATTTTTTCCATTTTCCCTTTCAGATTGTTTCTTTTCTGCCATTCAGATAGGCAAATTGATTGTTTAACAAAACCCTAAAAAATGGTTTCAGAAAACTATAGAAGCAGTTATGCTTTTCAGTAGAAACAGTTCTTGGCCTGGAGTCAGGAAGTCTTTAATTCAAATCAGCCTCAGATATGAGTTTTGTAACTCTTGAGTAAGTTACTTAATTCTCTCAGGCTCATTTTCATCTTAAAATGTTGTACGTAATGGCATGTACTAGGGGCACTGTTGTGAGCGTAAAATAAACTAAAACTTGTAAAACACTTAACCCAAATCCTGGCACAGGATAAGTACTTAGTGATTTTTTCCCCTCTATCCTCTATTGTATTCTGAGGAAAAGAAAGGCACTGAGTTCTACCAAAACCATCCTTTTGGGGGAAAAATGGAAACAAAGTAAATAGTCTCTATCTACTTCTCAAAAGATTTTATTTTGATGAAATCACACGAAAATGAACATTAATGTCATTTTTTAAAAGAGAAGATATCACAGAATCCATTTGAGAAATGTGTCTAAGGAAGGGCTAAAAGGAAGTCTTATGCTATTTGGAAGGTGTTGGTGGAAAATATGGACCACGTAGAGATATAGTATTTATGTACAAGGTTCACCTCTTTCTTTTTCCATTCTTTTAAATCAACAGTAGCTAAAGCTGCCTTCTTTTTTCTCAGTGATTACCTTCTTCTTGCATGGCCATGTAGGCCAGGAGAAGCAATAAATGAAGTATTTTTTAAGCACTTGCTGTCATGCATTATACTAAATATTTTATAGATATCATCTCATTTTATCCTCAGAACTCTAAGAGATAGGTGCTATTGTCATACTGATTCTACAGTTGAGGGAATTAAAGAAGGTTAACTGAGAAGTTCTCTTCCCAAAGTCACACAGTTAGCAAGTGTCTAAAGTCTGATTTGAACTCAGATCTTTCTGATACGAGGTCCAGCACTCAATTCTTTGGCCCATCTAGCTGTATCTACAACTATAGCATTTCCTTCCATGTTAGGGGCAAATAATAATTTAATAAATATTGAAGTATAAGAGAAGTAGTTTGCATTTCATAATAAACAAGCCCATTGTGTAGACACTTGTATTTTAGCTGAATTAAATTTTACGTCTAAGCTTTGCAGAAACAATTTAGATTTCTACGGTGATTCTTGCTAACTTTGTTTTTTCTGCCTAGATTTTTGAGTTACATACCATAACATGCTATAGTAGACCCTCTGTTTACAAAGTCACAATACTTCTCCTTTTTAGCAGCCAAGATATTCAGTATGACAGGCTTTGAATTCTGTCTTTTTTTCTCCTGATAATATATACCTGACAATAAATTTTAGATAATTTATTTTTTAAGTATAGATATCTTTTGCTTTAACCTTTGATTTGACGTTTCCCTCAGATACACCATTGTTTATAGCACTGTTTTAGTAGTCAGTTATTCAAATACATAGCTCTGAGCTCTCATCAACGTACCACTTTACTAGAATAAGCCAAAGGAAACACTAATTAAAAGCTAATTTATTTAATTAAATGGAAACATAGGGTTCAAAGCAAGGAATGGAGTGAAATAGTAAATGTTCCTGGCAGCAATATACAAATGGCTTCCACACCAGAAATGTGTTCCAACAAAATCAGTCGACTCCCAATTAATTCCTCTGTTTGCCTAATTCAACAGGAGAGTGCCATCCATTTAATGATGAAAAGGAGTTAGGATTTAGCATGTTATTTCTTCTCAGCTATTTCTCTTTCCATCTTGGAATTCCATTAATGTGGTAAGCATTGGCTTCCTAATGCAAACATTGGAAGGTTTTTGTTTGTTTTATTTTTTTTTGTTGTATAACAGCAGGAATTGGAGTACTACTGATTCTTTTCAAGGAGAGTAAAAGTCTCATTCCAGATCTCTCTATTTGTCTCTACAACCCACTTATGAGGCCACAGCATAATATGCATGTGCCTGCCAGTTTTTCCAACTCCTTCTTTACTGAAACTTCCCCATTCTTGTCAGCCTGCACTTCACCACTTTCATAAGACTTCCCTTTTCTCTGTATACTATAAGGAAATAACCAATCAGTGTGTGCTAGTTGATATTAACAGGAGGCAGAACTCCAGGTTCCATACAGACCTCTCGGATATCTAGTGATTTTTCACTAATGAATAAATGCCACTCATCCCTAAGCACTATGAAAACAGTAGGTGCATGTACAAGTATAATGCACTAAATTAGAAAACTTTAAAATCATTTTTGCCTCGGTAACTCTAGTCCTAACTATTTTCTTTTAGTTACTTTAAAATAAATATTTTTTTTGTACATTGTTTTCCTTTAAAATTTTGAGTTCCAAGTTCTCCCACTCCCTCCTACTCCTAGACAGACCATTGAGAAGATATGCAACTTGATACCAATTATACGTGTGAAATCTCAAAACATACGTCTATATAAGCCATATCAAAAAAAGAAGAAAAGTAAAGCAAGAAATGATCCTTTAACTTGCATTCACAGTTCATCAGTTTTCATCATTACAATGTTATTAGACACACTGGTCTGGTTCTTCTCATTTCATTTTGCATCAGTTCAAATAGGTCTTGCTATGACTGTTAGTTTATTTTTTCATGACCATTTCCTAACTATTTCTTAGAGCAAAACAATATTTCATCAAAATCACATGCCACGACTTGTTCAGCCATTCACGAACTGATTATCAACCCCTAAATTCCATATTCTCCAATAACACAGAAAAGAACTACTATAAAAATATTTGTATATAGAAGTCCTTATGCTTTTCCTTTGATATCTTTGGGGTACAGACCTAGTAGCGGTATTCCTAGGTCAAAAGGTAAGCACAATTTTATAGCCCTTTGGACATAGTTGTAAATTGTTCTTCAGAATGATTAGACCAGTTTACAACTCCACCAAGATCCTAACAGTATTTGTTTCTTGCAAGTGTGAGATAATACCTCAGAGTTGTTTTAATTTATATTTCTCTAATCAATGGTGATATAGAACATTTTTTAATATGATCACAGATAGCTTTGATTTCTTTTGAAAATTTCTTGTTCATATGCTTTCACCATTTTTCATTTGAGGTATACCTATTATTTTTTATAAATTTGACTCAATTTTCTAGATATTTGAGAAATAAGGCCCTTTTCAGAAAAAATTGCCCTTAATTTTTTAATATTACTTCATAATCTATGGCACTTTTTAGCAAAATGTACTTTCTCTGTTTTTTTTTCTTTTAGCTAGCTCTTTGTTTTGCTTTTGCTTTGTCAAAGATTATAATTGCTATCTCTACCTCTTTCTTTTTACCTCAACTGAAACATAATAGATTACCCTTATTCCTTATATTTTAGCTCTGTGAACATCTTTCTGTTTCAAGTATGTCCCCATAAAGAAAGACAAAGCAAAAACAAAAACAAAAACAAAAAAAACAACCAACCAAAAAAAAAAAAAACCCTTAAAATTATGATCTCTATTCTGCTATCTACTTCCCTTTTATGGGTGAGCTCATTCCATTCACATTCGGTTACAATTATTGTGTATTTTCTTCCCTCCGTTATATTTTTTTCTATTTATTCTTCTCCTTTTTATCCCTTTTTATTCTTTCCCTCTTCAAATTTGTTTTGTTTCTAATGACTCCCTAACCTGCCCTCCTTTTTATTATTCTCCCTCCATATATCTTGTTTCTTTCTTCTCCTGTTTCCATATAGGATAAGTTGATTTTTATACCCCAGTATGCATGTATATGTCTGTGTACATATACATATACATGTACATATACACACAATTCTTGGCTTTGTCTAGAAATTCAAACAATACTATGCATGCAATGTTTTTCTTGTTTATCTTCTGCTTTTGATATTACAATTGTGATACTCAAAACTAGGGGAATATTAATCATATCTCCGCTTATAAATTCAAATCTTTTCTTTTGATATATGCCTATATATATGTGTGTGTGTATATTATAGTACTTTTCTTATCCATGAAAATTGTAGTGAAACTGTTGCCTGATCTGTCCTATTTTACCTGTAGATCATTTGATTACAAGTTATTATTTTCATTTTCCCTTTCCTATCAAATTATTTACTCCTCAAAGGCAGGAACTTTTCTTTGCATTTCTTTATATTTCAAGTCTTATCACAGTACCTGACACATAGTAGGCATCTAATAATCATTTATTGACTTAATAACTGACATCTCCAAAAAAAATGAACAGTAGAATAGGAAAATGAGTAGATTACATTTTCTCACATGTAAAAAGGCACAGTAGATAATGATAATATCTTTGAAACACAGCTGAGGTCATCAATGTATTTCATTTTGGATGGCCAAAAATCACTAAAATGGATTTAAAACCTAGAAGACATAACTAAGATACCATACAAAGTGTTACTAATCCCTTGAATTAACCACACAGTCATTTTTTCTTTTAGTAGTAATTTTTATTTTGAAATTGAAGTTGTTTTGAGAAATATTTGAGAAAAGTGGAGAAAAATACCAATAAAAACAAAAATCATTGAGACCATGTCCAGGGCTCACGATCCCCGGTCGACCCTCCCGGTGAGTAGTAACCCCTCACTCTGCTTCACGCAGCTTCAGATGTCTCTGGACCCGTCCCCGGAGGCAGGAGCATGGGTGGAAACCAAGCACGAGCCAGAGTGGTAGAGCAATGCAGATGTTTATTCAGTAGTTCACATCAGCCTAGTCCCCACGAACCCCCTCAGAGCATTGCCTTATATTCCTTATTCTTTCCGGGTTTTGCTGTCCGACTCCTGATTGGGGAGTTCAGCCTGCTGTCACCCCAGCCCCCTCCTCTTTGCCAGCCGTGCCCTATGGCGATAGGGCAGGGGTCTCTCTGGACCTTCCTTCCCCACTCGGACCATCTGCTTGGTCCTATCACAGGTGGCCAGGTGTGTTTTACTCTTACTGGGGCTCCCTCAGCACCTCCCCGAGGGCGGTATCGTGCCTTGTACACGAGCCTTCCCTGCACCCTTAGCCCGGAAGTCACGGGTGAGGCGCATGATTGCCGGGGGGGGGGGGGGGCGTGGGGGGGGGGGACGGGTATAGACTCCTGGCCATTACCTCTCTGCCCAGGAGGTCCGGGACGGCCCCTGACAACTCCCCCTTTTTGTTTTATAAAGGTAAGTGAGAGAATAGGTCATGTGGCCTGTCTCCATGTCTGGTACCGAAAGTGGGCAGGGCCCCTGTCTTAGGCTATGTGGGTGGCTCCCACCTCCAGCATTTCTGGTAGGTGGACCCACAATAATCCCGTCATTGGGTACCTCTGCAGCCAACGGGTCTCCAGGTCATGGAGCCACAATATTCCTGTAGAAAGCTCATTATTGATTATAGTGGGGCACAGGGATGCTTTTGGGGCTGAGGCGAGGGTTAGCGTCTCTCTAAAGCTGTGATCCAAACTTGTGGATTAGAGTGATTTGTCAGGGAGCGGAGAGCCCACGCGGTATATTGCCGCTGTTGCGTCTGCCTCTGCCGAACCTGGCGTAGGCAGAGCAGGAAGCCCACGGCAAGGAGAAGGAATAAAGAGGCGGAGCCCACATAGCTTTTCATCCAGGTAGATAGAGTAGAAAAGATAGAACTAAAGGTAGTGGTAACAGCGGGATCAATTCGGGTGGCATTAATATTGGCAACCTGGTGCCGAAGGATGTGGAGGGTGTGCTCAAAGTTGTCGGACCAATTTCCTGTGAGCATCTGTGATAGTTTGTGGGACAAATTGGCAGCATGGGAGAGGTTTTGTTTGAATAAACACTCTCCCTACTATCTTTGGACCTATACATGCTTGTACAGAACAATTCTGGCATGTAAAATTGAAAATTCCTGTCATGTTCTGATATATCTCTAGTTTAGATCTGTAGTCTCTGTCCCATAGAAATATATGTGTGTTCCCTAGACATACTTCACCCATTAAAGTAATGTTGTTAGCTTTCTTTGGTGATGCTGCAGCAGGCATTCCCTGCACTGTTTGTCCTCCCATAGCTAGAATAACTTTGTCTAGTCCCTGAACAAGTCTTTCAAACTCAGGAGACCCTTTATAATTGATGTACATTTGTCTAGGAAAGTTTGCTGCATATTTTCCTCAAGTAAGTATGTAAGATTGTGACATGAATATAACATTTCTGTGTAGTTTCCCGTAATCAATTCTTTCTCCTGACAAGTATGTGCGTGACAGTTCTCAAATGGTAAAAACCCCGTATACAGATGCCAAAGGGTTACATTTCTCTTCTTTTGTAAGTTACAAAATGGCCTAAATTTCATCCCACAAACAAGTCCCACAAAGTCCTTGTCTGACCAAACTACTATTGTCCCATTTATCCTCCAGGTGAACAGATTATAAGCGTGTCATGTATCTTCCTCATCCAATGTCTCCTGTCCGTCCACAATAGTGGCACACCAGGGATACCCCTCTGTTCCATTCGCCTGTGTGTATTTAAAACCAAACCCATTCCAATTCCCAGAAATACCCTTCTATAGACAAAGTGAGAAACCTGTGACTAGTCCTGAAAAGTTAGTGTCTCTGAAAGAGTCCCATTATTATCATAGTCTAGTCCATCATCTTTAAACATGTGAGAAATATTGCCTTGGATGATAAATTTGGTTATTGTCTCACTCCATGACATCACCCTTAACCATGGTGGATTCGTGAGGAACGCCCATCTCTGTTGTTCCTTCGGTGCTGGGTCGATGGACGCAGTGTTCTTTGAGTGTCATGATAAGTACAAGAAAAATGAAAGGAGTCATTGTGACCTAGTTGATTAAGCTTCTCCAGAAGTTTTTTTCATCCGCCGCTGATAGCACCTCCTCACTCCCATCCTTTTCACTGGAACCCAAACTTCTTTATTATCATCTGTTGAAACACAAACATACCCTTTTCCCCACGTTAACACTGTATGAGGACCAAATCAATTTTAATTCTCATCGTGCCACATTACTTTACTGGCTGCTTTCAGGGCACTTTTTATTGCTGATTCATTCTTTGCAGACTCCTTATTAGGAAATGTTAAGAATTTCATAGCAGCCAATAAGCCATCATTATAGAATTTTAAATAATTTAGAATATAAACAGCCAAACAGCCAATTGTAATTTATCATCAATTTAGAGTATAAACAGCCAATTGCAAATTTATCAACTCCTGGTTCAACTCCTCCTTTTCTTTTTGCAAGTAAGTGTCCAGGGATCAATTTGCTCGTTCCACTATAGCTTGACCAGTGGGATTATGGGGGATTCCAGTGACATGTAAAATGGAAAATTCCACCATGAACTGTTCAATGGCTTTACTGACATAAGCTGGACCATTGTTTGGTTTAATGCTTTCTGGTACTGCATGATTTAGAATGTGACCGAGTGTGTGTGATATAAAATATTGTTGTTTTGGCCCTTATTGCTAGTTGAACTTCCATAGTTATCTGTTTAATACTATCTACCCTATCAGGAATATAGGCTGACTCTACTCTAGGTATCAATGGTACTGTATACTTTCTGTCCTATTAACATCCTTACTCTCTTCACTGCCTTATGTATGACTTGGGCTACCAGCACAGCATAAGGCACACAAGCTCTGTTCTTTATCTGAGCCAAATGTACCCACTCAATAATCCCTTGTTTTTGATGTAAAACTCCAGTGGGTATTTTTTTTTTTTAGTGAATAAAATTGTTACTTCCAAGTCCTGTGATTCTCATATCCTGCTAATAGTACACCCCATAATCTTTTCCTGCACTAATTTCAAACATTCCAGTGCTTCATCTGTCCATTCTCTGCATGAGTTTAATTGAGAAGGACCTTTCAATAAATCATATAATGGTTTCATTTGATCTGTTGTAATTCCCAACTGTGGCCTATACCACTGAATTTCTCCTATCAATTTCTGAAAGTCATTTAAGGTTGTAACCTTTGTAGAATCTGTGATAGGTGATTTCAAACTTAAGCCTTACCACCTTACATCATTGTTTCACAGGGTAGTTTCTCCTTCTCTGATTACATTTACTCTGAAAAAGAAACTTTTTAGAAATTAAGTTGTTAATAAGTTCAAACACTAAATTTAACTTTTGCTTAAGCCAAGGAATGACTACAAGTTCAGATTAAAAGAGCAAGATCTTTTCTGCTTCATAAACCATTACATATTAATTTATCAATACATTGTCTTGAAAATGAAAATTTAAAACCGTTTAAAATTTCTCCTGTTGTTAACAGTCACTAGACTTTTACAAAAAATTAGTTGAAAACCTTCAAAATAATAGTTTTCTTCTCTTGATCTAATCTGGAATGATAAAAGTTACAATTCACTGTAGACCCAGCTGAATGATGAGTTGGGACTGCAGGGCAAAAAATCTTAATGGTTCCATCCTTTACTCAAGTAAATTTTATTTCTGTGTCCACTCCTTAAGAACTTTCTTGAATGAGAGGGTTTTTGAATTCCTCAGCTGAAGGGAGGGAGACTTCTGGACAACTGCCCAGTGGCGCCAAGTCTATTCCATTCTGCTGGAGAGTTTCAAAAGCTTTATCTCTGCTGAGGTGTCCCTTTAAGATTTATGCATGTTTCCAATTTTCCTAGTGCCAAATAATATAACAAATCCTGATCTGTTTTAAACATCCAATTAGGAGTGACACGTTTCACTTAAAATGTGAACAGAATAACTACCTTTTGGTTACTTCTCATTATACAAAATACTTTTCTTTTAGGTGAGATTTAGGTGAAAATGCTGATCAGCCTGCCCCAGATCTCCTCTCATCTCTCTCTCCACCCTCACAATTTGGCCAGAATTGGAGGGTAAAGTGAGAGAGAGTTTAACCAAAAACTTTCAAATAATTCCCAAAACTTTTATGCTTTCCTTAAACTTCATATCCATGTTGTTTTCCTAATGGGCTTTGATTAAAGCCCCCTTTAAAACTGCACAGACACTATGTCCCTGCATTTCCCATCCAAGACTACACCTTGCAATCACATAAACTAAATAATATAAGATTAGTTCCTCTCTTTCTCTCTCCCATACTTCTCCCCGATGCTGCAGTCATCAGAGAGAAGGGAGGAGGGGGAGGGAAAGAGATAACTTTCCAAGGTCCAGCTACCATGGAGCTGACCGTAATAACTCACAAACACACGCACACAGAACATGTAAAGACAGAACACATATACAGACAATAAAAGAATCCAAAAAACTGAGAAAAATTGTCAGAAATCCTCTGTACACATTATAACTCTGGCTTAATTTCTATCACTGTGTCCGGGCTGCTGAATTCGCCACTGTGCCACAAATCCTGGGCAAATTTTTTGCTGTGTCACAAAACCAGGCCCTGGGCCAACTCTGGATGTATTTCCTGGTTGAATTTCTGACTGCACCAACTCCCTCTTTCCTCTCTGTCCTATCTGGTCATGATTGTCTCCTGAGCTCCCAGACCGCCAAGATTGTATGACTGTCTGTACATAAGCAGAGCCGGAGCTGTATTTTGCAGCGGCCTCTTTAAGATCTCTTATAAATTTATAGGACAGCGGTTTATGCACCCTTTGAGGCTGTCCGCCCTGTTCTGTCTGAATAAACACGGGGACTAGGTTGGCCCCTTCCCAATCTACCTCCTCTCTATTTTCCTGCTGTTCTATTAATCGCCAACGGGTCGGATCAATTCCTGTATGCTCTACCCATGGACTGATGGTTATTATTTTCTCGACCCAATCTCGGCAAATTCTTATGTGTATTTTTATCCCATTCTGCTTGCAGAGTTCGTACACTTGGCAAGCTAGAATTCCTTTGTCCTCTGGCTTAATCTCTCCTACGGACTGTGTTTGTCCCATTTTTTAGTTCTGCCTTCGGGGAGCCTCGGGTAAATTCTTAACTTTTGCTCTGCTCAGGCAATCCCCGGGTGCTTGGCCCTTCTACCCCCTGCCAGCAAGGGATAGGCGAGTTACTCACCTCACCACGTCCGTCCCTGTTGGAGGCGCCAGTTGTCCAGGGCTCACGATCCCCGGTCGACCCTCCCGGTGAGTAGTAACCCCTCACTCTGCTTCACGCAGCTTCAGACGTCTCTGGACCCGTCCCCGGAGGCAGGAGCACGGGTGGAAACCAAGCACGAGCCAGAGTGGTAGAGCAATGCAGATGTTTATTCAGTAGTTCACATCAGCCTAGTCCCCACGAACCCCCTCAGAGCATTGCCTTATATTCCTTATTCTTTCCGGGTTTTGCTGTCCGACTCCTGATTGGGGAGTTCAGCCTGCTGTCACCCCAGCCCCCTCCTCTTTGCCAGCCGTGCCCTATGGCGATAGGGCAGGGGTCTCTCTGGACCTTCCCTCCCCATTCGGACCATCTGCTTGGTCCTATCACAGGTGGCCAGGTGTGTTTTACTCTTACTGGGGCTCCCTCAGCACCTCCCCGAGGGCGGTATCGTGCCTTGTACACGAGCCTTCCCTGCACCCTTAGCCCGGAAGTCACGGGTGAGGCGCGTGATTGCCGGGGGGGGGGGACGGGTATAGACTCCTGGCCGTTACCTCTCTGCCCAGGAGGTCCGGAACGGCCCCTGACAAGACCATAAATTCATACCTTCAGTAGACTTTCACTGACGATCTTCTATCTTTTAGTCACAAATGATAAAACAAAGACATTTTAGGAGTGTCTTTTTTTTAACCTTTTGTGACTAGAATATAACAAGCTATTGATGAAAGTCTGTTGGATGAATGAATTTGTCATCTAAATTATTTTTGTTTTTGTACGGATTTCATGGAGTTAGAGAAGGAACGGTAATGTAAGGTTGAATGTAAATTAAGGAAGGTACAAAGTACTACAGCAGTTCAAATGAAGGAGCAATCACTTCAGGTTTGGGAGAGCAAGGAAGACTTTATAATAGTCAAACCTTGAAATGAAAGCCTATTTATATTTCTCAACTAGAATAATCTAAAAAACGAGGAATGTAGTCTTTATTCTTCTGTCTTCTGGGGGGAAACATTTTCTCCTTCAGTGAAATTATGATTCTGCTACTAAGAATATTGCACATTATTGTCAAACTATAAAGAAGCGATTGTATTGATGCTGATGATGATAATGATGGGAAAACAAAATTTGAGGGAAAAATAATTGCTACGCTTCTATTCTGACTCAACTCTAAAGATGAGCTGAAAAGAACTGATTCCTGTTGAAATGTATAGATGACCTAGTTTTGCTGCAATGTTTCTCTTTTTTGTTTTTGGCTTTTTTTTGTTTGTTTTTTCCCCCCTAGATGATATACAGTGTCCTACTAATTTATCTACCTGCATTAAATCTGGGGTTCATGTGCCTTTTATCAGTGCTATGGAATTTTAATTAGCTTTGGATGAAACATTTTATTTTAAGTTTATGTAGGGAGAATTTCTAAACCTACAATTAAATAGAATTTTGCTTTTTCCTCTTCAAATGGCAAAGTTTCAAAAAACTGGTATAAACTCATTATTAATGGCTTGATGTATTGTTTATTTGATTAGTGACTTAAACACTAATAAACATTTATCAAGAATCTACTAAACACCATGAATTATGCTGAGCCCTTGAGATACAACAAAATACAAAAGATAATCTCTGCCCCTGAGCATTTTGTAATCTAATATATTTATTCTATTTATAACCTATATATTTATCTATCATCTATCCCTCTTCTCTAGCTCTCTCTCCATCTATCTTTCAATCTGTCATCTTTCTAGCTATCATATTTTCTATCATCTATCTGTTGGTAGTTGGCTACATAGTAAATTAGCTAGATTAAGAAATCCTGAGCATGTTCTGGAGATAGTATCATTCTTCCCTCAAATGTTTTTTGACTGAATGTCCAACAACAGTAATTAGGTACTGAAGGAATCATGGTCATTTTTTCAATTCACTATGTAGCACTCTATGTCTACCTACACATAAATATATGGGATCAGAAAAGGTATCTATGCCAGCAGGTCATCAAAAGCTTGATTGATGAGTGGGAAGGGTTACAAAAAATAGGCTTTCCTTTCAAAGATTAAATATAAGAAAGCCTTTCTTGCTTTCTCCAAACTCAAAGTGATTGCCCCTTCATCTGAATTGCCATTGCATTTTATACCTCTGTTAGGCAGCTGTACTTATCATATAGATAGAAACCTTAATCTAACAAGATGAAATACTAATGAATCCATATTTCCAAAGATGCAGGTACTTTGACTGCTGAGTCACAAATGCTCATTCAGTATGATGCTTGTCTCTGCCCTTACATAAATCTTCCATAGATAATTATCCCAAAATGATGGAGACATTTATCTGGTTATCTAACATTTCACAGATACCAGTGCTATGCTCAAGATGCACAGACATTATGCTGTCTTCTACCTACATGACTGCCCTAAGCTACTTGTTTTCTTATTGGTCTCTACTCTCTCCCAACTCAAATGAGTTATTCATTCATCTGCCAACATGATTTTCTTGGTGCATGTCATCTCCTTAATAAAATTATTTTGAAAAGGAAGAAAGAAACCAACTAATAAAAACCTTCAATGACTCTGTATTACCCCTAGGAACAAACATAATGTCCTCTCTTTGACAATTACAACTCTTCACCATCTGCCTCTACTTACCTTCCTGGACTTCTTGCACTTTGCTCCCTTTTTGCCATTCTTCAACCAAGTCATTCCATTTACCATCTCTTAACCTTCATACTGCCACCCCCGCCATGCTTATGATATCACCCCTCCTCAGCTATTCATTTTGGCATCATTAGCTTCTTTCAGCACTCCACTCAAATACTTACTTCTGCAGGAGGTTGTCCTATTTCCCCCAAGCCATTTGATGCTTTGTCTCTAGGGATGCTTTCCTTCGACTCCACTAATTACTAAGGCAACAAGTACTAAAACTACTATGCCTACTACTGCAATGATGACAACTACCGCTAATTAATCTTTATCCTTTATTATATTGTGTTATATGATGCATAACGCATATAATATACATTACATATAATATGTATATTAATCTTTATTCTTTATATGCTGTTTAAGATGTGTCATGTACTAGGCTAAGTATATTACAGTTATTATCTCATTAGATACACATAACAAGCCTGAGAGGTAGGAACTAGTATCATCTTTATTTTAAAGTTGAGAAAACTGAGGCAAACAGAGGTTAAGTGACTTGCCCAGAGTCACACAGCTAGTAAGTATCTAAAGCTGGATAATGAACTCAGGATTTCCTGACCCCAAGTCCAGTGCTCTATATACTGAGTCACCTAGTTTCTCTATATTTTGTACATACCTATTTCTTCACATTTTTGCATCCCCCATTAATATACTTGATAGTACTTAAAGATAAAGCCTGGGTTTGTGTGTCTGAATTTCTTTGTATCCCTGGAACTTGGTAGTTTTTGATTCATAGGAAATTAAAAAGTGAATGTCAACTGATTGAGTGGTTGATTGCACATGTAGCCCTTATCATAGTTCTTTTGTATATATTAAGTGCTTAATGCATGCTTGTTCATTCCTTCATTCAGCTCAAAGGAACCTCAGATCACATTTGGTCCAATCTGTTCTTTCTACCAAAGAGGTGACTGCCATATTAGTCCTCTTACATATCGTATTTCCAGAATAAACAGATTATTCACTTTTCTAAGTAAACTAGGAGCTATTTTTAATTCAATTCAACAAATATTTATTAGCCACCTACCATGAATGAAGGTCTGCCCTAGATGCTAAATACGCAAAGATGAAAAAAGTCATCCACCTGTGGGCCTCAACTGTTCTTATTCCTTATCCCTATACTATTCTTTCCCTGAAACTTCACTTCTCATAGTTCTTTTCACTTTGTAAAATATAACTCAAATGAAACTTGAAATTATGGGTAACAGGGTAAGAGATATAAGTCTGAACCTCCCATTTAATGGAAACTGAAGCCTAGAGAGGTGAAGAAAACTGCTAGTGTCACAGAAGTAGGCTTTCTTGATCCCCTTTACCAGAATTGATTATTAATTCTTCTAAATTTCATCACATATCTTAACATTTTATATATTGCTACTCTTTGTCTTTAAATCATAGTTATTTCAAATCCCACCTAAGATTTCAGCATTGTTGAAGATAAAGAAAAAAGAGATGGGATGATCCATACTGTAGTCACTCTATCCATCTGACAAAGTCAGATTTCCACTTAGTTATTCCACGTCTAGCTCTAGCCAAATGAAAATAATTATTTCATTACTATCTGACAGCATTTATTTTTCTTCTATTTGGTCAGCTTGCATATTAAAACTCAGGCTTATCTATGGATTCTTTGGAAAGTATGATGAAGTTTTTCTTCTACCGAATAGCTGTTTATTTTTTTTTTAAATGTTTAAGCTCAGCTTTGCAGATATATAATTTACAGGGGTTAATTGCTTGTATTACCAAATTTTACTTACATCATTTCTGCCCAACAATTCAGACTGCCACTGCGGCAGCACGTATATGAACTACCTGGTACCATAGTCTCCTGCTTTTTTATGTCCAGGAAATATATTCCAATAAAGATTGACATCAGCCAAACCCCATATAACTCCTAATAATCCCTGTAACTACTGAAGCCAATATATTCCTTCCTTGAGAATACTCCTTTTGTGTTTTGACACCTAATATTGAAACATAGGCTTCCAGAGGATGGGGGGCCTTTTGCTTTTAAATATCCACTACTTACCATTGTGTTTGGCATATAGTAAGCCTTCAACATCTATTTATTTATTAAGAGCATTGCATCCTCCTTTCTAAGTTTTACTTCTTGTAACTACTGAGTGACCTATTTTTCTGATTATTCTCCTTAGAATATGATTTTTTAAAACACATTTAATTTTTTTTTAAAGTTTATTAGTGTTATAGTCTTAAAGTTTGACTATATGTCTTAATTAGCCGAAGTTAGTAATGTAGTTTTTGGTGTACTATGAATTCTCCTTTCTTTGCTAATTAGTTCTAATATTTCTAGATAATTTTTGTGTGATAAAACAATAATTAGGAGTGATTTTGTAAGTAAATCTGACAATCTAAGTGAAATGGATGAATATATAGAAAAAAGAAATTATAAAAATGAACAGAAGAGGAAATAAAATTCTTAAATAACTGTATTTTAGAAAAAAAAGCAATTGAATAAGTCATTAATGAATGCCTTAGGGAAAAAAAATCTCCAGTTCCAGATGGATTTTTCAAGTGAATACTACCAAACATCTAAAGAACGATTAATTTTAATAATATATAAATTATTTGGAATAATAGACAAAGAATGAGTCCTACCAAATAATTTTTATGACCCAAATATGGTGCTGCTACCATAGCCAGAAAGAGCCAAAAGAGAGAAAGAAAATTACAAAAATTTTACATTAAATATTTGCTAAGAGAATACAACAATTTATCATGAGGATCATTTGCTATGACCAGGTTGGACTTATGCCAGGAATTCAGGAAATCTATCAGTATAATTGACTATATCAATGAAAAAAACCATCAGAAATCTTATGATTTTCTCAATAGATGTAGAAAAAGCTTTTGAGAAAATACAGCACCTATTTCTATTAAAAACATGAAAAAGTATATGAGGGAAGTTTTCCTTAAAACAATAAAAAAACTAAATATTTTAAGGAAAGCTCCATAGAAAGCTATGCTTTCTAATATTTTTAGTAGGTATGAGTGTGGTATTTTGCCAGGAATTTTGTCTATATCTATCGAGATTTGATTTTTCCTGTTTTATTTTATTGGTTGTGTTGGTTATTTGGTGGTATTTTACTTGATATGATCAATTATGCTGATGGTTTTCCTAATATTGAACTAATCCTGTATTCTCAGGGTAATTCCCACCTGGACATAATGCACATTTCTTATGATACATTGTTTAATTTTTCCCTAGTATTTTATATTTAAAACTTTTACATTAATATTTTAAACCATATTTTATTTATTTATTTTTAATTTTCAGCATTCACATTTGTAAGATTTTGAATTCTCTTTTTCCTCTCTCTCTTTTCCGCTTCCTAAGTTGACATGCATTCTGATATAGGCCAATCATGGATAATCCCATGAAACATATTTCTACATTGGTCAAGCTGTTAAAGTATCAGAACAAAAGGGAAAACCATGAGAAAAAATATAAAGAGAGAAAATTTTATGCCTTGGTCTACATTCGGATTGCATAGACAGTTCTTTCTCGGAAAGTGATTGGCATTTTCTATGATGAGTCTTTTGGAATTTCCTTACATCACTGTATTGCTGAGAACCAAATCTATCACAGTGGGTCATCAAACCATATTGCTCTTACTGTGTCCAATGTTCTTCTGGTTCTATTGACTTCACTCAGTATCAGTACCTCTAAGTATTTCCAGATTCTTCTGAAATCCATCTGCTCATCATTTCTTATGGAGCAAGAGTACTCCATTACCTTCATATACCACAACTTCTCCTGCCCTTCCTTAATTGATGCACATCCCCTCACTTTCCAATTCTTGGTGAGAACAGAAAGCTGCTATAAATATTTTTGTACTTTTGTAATTATTCCTTTTTAAAAAATTTCTTTGGATTATAGATCTAGTACTGCTATCGATAAATCAAAGGGTATGCACAGTTTTATAGTCTTTTAGTCACAGTTCCAAATTGTTCTCCAGAATAGTTGGATTGCTTCAAAACTCTACCCAAAATGCATTAGTGTTCCAAATTTCCCATATCTTCTCCAACTGCTTCAATATTAATTTGGAAATGTGGTCTATTGTTTTCTTTTTCTGTTTGTGTTCTTTCTAATTTAGGTATCAGCACCATATCTGTGTGATAAAAGCAATTTGTTAGGTCTTCTTTTTTGCGTATTTTTGGAAGTAGTTTCTACTGAAATTAATTTTTTGTTGTTGTTGTTTAACATTTGGTACAATTCACATTTTAATCCATTTGTTCTTAGGTTTGTTTTTTTTTCCCCCCTTAGGTAGTTCACTGGTGAATCGTTGATTTTTTTTTTTTTAAGATAGAGTTTTTTATATATTCTACTTCCTTACCTGTTAATCTGGGCTATACACACAGACTCATGCACATATTAGTAAATATCTATGCATTTCACTTAGATGGTTAGATTTGTTGGCATATAATTGAGCAGGATAACTCCAAATAATTGCTTTGATTTCTTCTCAATTAGTATTGAGTTCATTTTTGATACTGATAATTTGGTTTTATTTTGTCTATTTAAAGTCAAATTAACCAAACTTCCAGGAGCCAAGATGGCAGAGTAAAGTGTAAGTGCTTGCACTCTCCGTTGTTGACCTTGGAAAAGCCTAGAGAATATTGCCCTTGAATAAATCCATAGTGGTGCCAGCAGACAGGGTAGAACAGTATTTTAGCTCTGGAGGCTAGGAAAATCTATAGGAAGGGCACTTCTTGCTGTATCTGAAGGGGACCAGTGTAGGACTGGAGGCATCCCACCAAGACCCTTGTCAGCAGACCAACAGGAGATACTGAGATCCAGGAGGGTGGAGCTAGTAAGAGCTGCAGCATTATCTTGCCTCTAGTTGAAGGAACCAGGGGCCACAGATTACAAAACCAGTAAACAGGCCCCCGGCTCCCACACAAGAAATATGGGGTAGAATTCTCTTTTCCCCAGAAGCAGAGATGCACTTTAAAAGCCAGGAAAAAGGCAATCACCAGGAGCAAGAAGCAAAATTAGAAAAGAGGATATCATATAATCTTATTATTGGACAGGAAAGATCAAAACACAAATTCAGAAGAGGACAGCATTGACACTATATCCACATCTGAAACCTCAAAATGGAATATGAACTGGTCTCGAGGCAAAAGAGCATTCTTGAAAGAGCACAAGAGGATTTTTAAAAGCCAAATTAGAAAGGTAGAAGAAAAATTTACCAGCAATTTTAAAAAAAATACAATCAATTCCCTAAAAAACAAAATTGGCCAAATGTTTAAGGAGGTATGAAACCTAAGTGAAGAAAATAACTTCTTAAAAAGGAAAATTGGACAAATGGAAAAGGAGGTACAGGAGCTAACTAAAGAAAACAATCCTTTAAAAATTAAAACTGATCAAGGAGAAGCTAATGATTCTTTGAGGCATCAAGAATCAGTGAAACATCACGTAGAGAGCTAAAACATAGAAGAAAAGGTAAAATATCTCATTGCAAAAGAACTGATCTGGAAAAATAGATACAGGAAAGAAAATCTAAGAATTATTAGAAAGAAGAAAATTTAGAGCCTCCGCTGCTGAAGCTTTACTATTTTTTCTGTGATTCATTTATCTTTTCCTTTAAGAATTTGGATTTTGTTCTGTATATATTTAGTGTTGATATTACTTTAGTGTCTATGGCACCTTCTAGAAAGATGTAGTTTTCTTCCATATCTCTTTAATTAGATCTATTTTTGCTTTTCCTCTGTCTGATTGCTACCTCTGCTTTTGTTTTTAATTACATCAGCTAAAACAGAATAGATTAGGCTCCATTCCCCTTCTTTTATGACATCCATTTCTCTTTGTTTTAAGTGTTTTCTTTTCATATAAACACCATATTGCAGGATTATGTTTTTCAAACCACACTTCTTTTAGATTCCATTTTTTGAAGTTAGTCTTGCTGCTGGCTTGGCAGGGCACAACCTGTACTACACTCCACACCACAATGATATAAACCTAGATGTTCACATTTTAAGTTGTCTTGGGCTGTAAATTGTTTCAACCAATCCTGATGTTAGCTCTTCCAATTCACAATTCATAATGTGTCATTATTTTAAAGTTTTGTGGAGGTGAATTTGGAAGACCTTTAGGCAAGTATTTGACTTTACTGTACCGTTATGGCTTTGCCCTCCCCCTATATCTGCTTTGCACTATAAATCACAGAAAAGAAGTGATTGTGCTGAATTTTTCTTTGTTTCTCCCATCAGCATCCAACATATTAATTCGTGTAACAATTTGTTAAATGAATTAAAAATGTGCAGTCTTTCAGACTTTCTACCCAGAGTTATAACTCTCTAAAAGTGGGAATGTCTGGTGTAGAAGTAGACTGTTGTTCAAGATATTAAGATAAATCCCTTTAGATATCTCCCCTCCAGCACACACATTTATATCCCCCTCAAACCAGAGAGTCAGCTGCCCACTGACCTCCATAATATAGCCAAATCTGTTAAAGAGATTGTTTTTCATCTCAAAATATAAATTTGAGCACTATGACCATTCAAAGACTTATATTTCTTTTCTTCTTTAATATGATCACATTTTTTAATCAGTGCCAAAAAATAATAGAGTTGCAAAGTTTCTGAGGCCTAAGCAAACCTGTTTGGACAATAGTGTAATACCAGTCATGATTCATATGCTACAAAATTCTTTGAAGCAAGAACTATTTGGTTCATTGAGAGACACCTTTTTTTAGACTAACAACCCTAATTTATTCCTGCTCCTGTCCACCTTCAGGCACTGAGGAGGGAAAAGGGAGTCAAAGTTTTTAATATCACAATCACCTTGAAACAGGAAAGAGCAAAGTAATCCCATAAGGAATAAGGACATGATTATTGTTAATATACTTAGACTTCTTATGATTTAATGTCTCAAACAATGCTTTTTTTACTGAAGAGTCCAGCCCTGGAAGGATACATCAGATTGGTGCTGAATAAAATTTTGGGGCTATGGAGTCATTCTCTTTCTAATGTCATTGCCATGCTCTAACTAATTTAATTTGCCAGACCAGTATCGTGTATCAGCATCCTTAGTAAATAGAACTAGGTGTGAATGATGGAAGGGGTTAAGGAAAGAAGCAGTGAGAGACACCCCTCCCCCCCCAAATAAACCTGAACAGTTTGGAAACTGAAGAGTACTAGGTGTTGTGAGACAGATGCAATGATGAGAAAAAGCACTGGTGATTGGGTGGCTATTTAGATTACAAATAGCAGCAGCAACAGCAGCAACAAAAACCAAGCAAACAAAAAATTCCCAGTGTTACAATTCAGAAAAGCAGTTTGCCTTTCTATATTAATAATCTCGTGAAAGGTGCTCTTAGTACACATTTAACTGATTTTGATAATTCTATAATGATTAAAAACTAGACAGTTGCTATTCTCATTTTCATATGAACTGATATCTTTCCAGCTCTCCCTGACATTATTCTTATGAAATTAACCATTTGAAACCATGTAAGAGTTTATATTTATTATTAGTGAAGTTAATGATATACTTCAGCCAAACATCTCAACTTTTTAAGTTTTCTTTTTTCTTTCCAACTTTATTTTACTTATTAGGTATTACAGTGCCAAAAATGAACAACAATGAACAAAATGAACAGCAGTTTATATTTTTATAAAACTATTGATACAAAAGTGAAAGGGCACAAAGTCAATTGAAAAAACCCTGGAATATTCCACTGGAAACCTGAAGTTGAAGAATCTTTTTATCAACTATTTTTTGTTTGTTTTTGTTTTTTATTTTTTATATATTAATTTTCAGTGTTCTACAATCACTACCATGTAACTTAAATTCTTTTCCCATACCTCCCTTTTCCCTCCTTGAGATGGAATACAATTTTATATAGGTTCTACACATACAATCCTATTAAATACATTCATGCTGTAGTCATGCTGTGTGGAAGAATTATAATGAATGAGAGAAATCATATACCAAACCAAAATATAAACACACACATACACACACACACACACACACACACAATGATCTGCTACATTCTGCCATTGAATTCTACACTTTTTTCTCTGGATGTTGAAGGCATTTTGCCTTAAGACTATTCGGAAATTTTTTTAAGTCCTTACATTGCTACAAAGTTCCAAGCCTACCAGAAGAAGCTCTCACACGCTGTGGTCGTTGCTGTACACAAGGTTCTCCTGACTTTGCTCCTTTTGCTCAACATCAGATCACATAAGGGTCTCCAGGTCTCTCTGAAGTTTTCTTGTGCATCATTTCTTATAGTGCACTACTATTCCATTACATTCTTATACAATAATTTATTCAGATGTTCCCCAACTGATGGGCATCCCCTTGATTTCCAGTTTTTGGCCAACACAAAGAGCGCTGCTATAAATATTTTTGTACATTGTGGGACACTTTCTCATTCTTATGATCTCTTCGGATACAATGTTCATATGGTCCCTGGGACTGTTTTGGCAAGTAAACTCCCAAATATTTTATAGTGTCTACCCAAGTTTTAAATGGTATTTTTCTTTTCATCTCTTGCTGTTGGGCTTTGTTACTAATATATAGAAAAGCAGAAGATTCGTGTGGGTTTATTTTGTAACCTGAAAATTTGTCAAAGTTGTTTATTATTTCAAGTAGTTTTTTACTTGAATATCTGGGATTTTCTAAGTATATCATCATATCATCTTCAAAGAGTGATAATTACTTTCTTCTTTGTCTATTCTAACTCTTTCAATTTCTTTATTTTTCTTTTCTGATTGTTATAGCTAACATTTCTAGTACCATATTGAATAATAGTGGTGATAATGGACATCCTTGTTTCACAACTGATGTTAAAATGCATCTAGCTTATCTCCATTGCACATAATGCTTGCATCTGGTTTTAGGTAGATACTGCTTATGATTTTGTGGAAAGTTCCTTTTATTCCTATGTTCTCCAGTGTTTTTGATAGGAATGGGTGTTGTATTTTGTCAAAAGCTTTTTCTGCATCTGTTGAGATAATTGTGTGATTTCTGTTAGTTTTTTTGTTGATATGATAGATAATGCTAATAGTTTTCCTAATACTGAACTAGCCCTGCATTCCTGGTATGAATCCTTCCTGATCATAATGTACTATTCTCATGATAAGTTGCTGTATTCTTTTTGCTAAAACCTTATTTAAAATTTTTGCATCTATATTCATTAAAGAAATTGGTCTATAATTTTCTTTCTCTGTTTTATCTCTTCCTGGTGCAGGTACAAAACCATAATTGTATCACAGAAAGAATTTGGGAGTACTCCTTCTTCCTCAGTTTTCCCAAATAGTCTATATAACACTGGAAGTAACTGTTCCTTAAATGTCTCAGAGAATTCACTTGTAAATCCATCTGGCCCTGGAGGATTTTTCCTAAGGAGTTCATTGATGGCTTGTTCAATTTCTTTTTCTGAGGTGGGGGTGCTTAACTATTCAACTTCCTCTTCTGTTTATCTAGGCAATTTGAATTTTTCTTTTTTTATTTTTTACTTAAATTTATTCATTTAAGTTTTCAACATTTATTTCCACAAAATTTTGGGTTCCAAATTTTCTCCCCATTTCTCCCCTCCCCCACCCCAAAATGCCAAGCATTCTAATTACCCCTATTACTGTCACGGGCGAAAGTCCCTAATCGACCCTCCCGGTGGGTAGTAACCCCTCACTCTGCTTCACGCAGCTTCAGACGTCTCTGGACCCGTCCCCGGGGATCGGAGTTCCAGCAGAAACCAAGCACGAGCCAGGGTGGTAGAGCAAAGCGGGTGTTTATTCAGCAGTTCACATCAGTCCAGTCCCCCCGAGCCCCCTAGGGCGTTGCCTTATATTCCTTATCCTTTCCGGGTTCTAGCCCTGCGTCTGCATTGGGTCTTAAGATCGGGTCATCTCTCAACACCTTGCCTTCTAAGGTCATAGTTGGTCATGTCCCATCATGATTGGTGTGGAGCCCCTTCAGTACCTCCCCGAGGGCGATGCCGTACCTTGTCCACGAGCCTTCCTTGCGCCCAGAATAAGGAAGTCACGGGCTAAGCGCGTGACTGCCAGTTAGGGTGGGTATAGACTCCCAGCCCTCACCTATCCACCCAGGAGGTCCGATGGCGGCCCCTCACAACGGCCCCTCACAACCACCAATCTGTCCTCCCTTCTAACATCCCTGCCTTCCCTTATCCCTATCTTCTCTTTTGTCCTGAAGGGCAAGATAAATTTCTGTACCCCATTACCTGTATTTCTTATTTCCTAGTTGCAAGAACAATACTCAACAATTGCTCCTAAAATTTTGAGTTCCGGTTTCTCTTCATTCCTTCCTCCCCACCCATTCCCTTTGGGAAGGCAAGTAATTCAATATATGCCATATCTGTGTAGTGTAGCAAATGACTGCCATAATAGTCATGTTGTGTAGGACTAGCTATATTTCCCTTCATTCTATCATGACCCCTGTTTCTTCTTTTCTCTCTTTTGATCCTATTCCTCCCCCAAATTACTCCCTCCTCCCACTGCCCTGCCTCCAATATCCCCCCCACCTTGCTTATTCCCTTCTCCCCCACTATCCTGTATTGTAAGATAGGTTTCCATACCAAAATGAGTGTGCATTTTATTCCTTCCTTTAGTTAAAATTGATTACAGTAGCTTCATGTTTTTTTCTCTCATCTCCCCTCTTTTTCCCTCCACTGAAAAGTCTTTTACTTGCCTCTTTTATGAGAGATAATTTTCCCCATTACGTTTCTCCCTTTCTCTTCCCAATATATTTCTCCCTCACTGCCTAATTTCATTACTTTAAGAAATGGTCCCATCCTATTCAATTCACCTTTTGCTCTCTCTCTGTCTCTCTTTGTGTGTATGTGTGTGTGTGTGTGTGTGTGTGTGTGTGTGTAATCCAACCAACTACCCAGATACTGAAAAACGTTTCAAGAGTTACAAATATTGTCGTTCCATGTACAAATGTAAACAGTTCAATTTTAGTAAGTCCCTTATAACTGCTCTTTGCTGTTTACCTTTTCATGCTTCTCTTGATTCTTATGTTTGAAAGTCAAATTTTCTTTTCAGCTCTGGTCTTTTCATCAAGAATGCTTGAAAGTCCTCTGTTTCATTGAAAGACCGTTTTTCCCCTGAAGTATTATACTCAGTTTTGCTGTGTAGGTGATTCTTGGTTTTAGTCCTAGTTCCTTTGACTTCTGGAATATCATATTCCATGCCCTTCAATCCCTTAATGTAGAAGCTGCTAGATCTTGTGTTATCTTGATTGTATTTCCACAATACTTGAATTGTTTCTTTCTAGATGCTTGTAATATTTTCTTCTTGACCAGGGAACTTTGAAATTAGGCCACAACATTCCTAGGAGTTTCTCTTTTTGGATTTCTTTCAGGAGGTGATCAGAGGATTCTTTCAATATTTATTTTGCCCACTGGTTCTAGAATATCAGGGCAGTTTTCCTTGATAGTTTAATGAATGATGATGTCTAGGCTCTATTTTTTTTTTTGATCAAGGCCTTCAGGTAGTCCCATAATTTTTAAATTGTCTCTCCTGGATCTATTTTCCAGGTCAGTTTTTTTTCCAGTGAGATATTTCACATTATCTTCCATTTTTTTTTCATTCTTTTGGTTTGGTTTTGTGATTTCTTGGTTTCTCATAAAGTCATTAGCCTCCATCTGTTCCATTCTCATTTTGAAAGAACAGTTTGCTTCAGTGAGCTTTTGAATCTCCTTTTCCATTTGGTTATTCTGCTTTTTAAAGCATTCTTCTCCTCATTGCCTTTTTGAACCTCTTTTGCCAATTGAGTTAGCCTATTTTTAAAGGCGTTACTTTCTTAGCATTTTTCTGCGTCTCCTTTAGCAAGGTGTTGACCCACTTTTCATGCTTTTCTTGCATCTCTCTCATTTCTCTTCCCAATTTTTCCTCTACCTCTCTTACTTGAATTTCAAAATTCTTTTTGAGCTCTTCCATGGCCTGAGCTCATTGAATATTTATTTTAGAGGTTTGGGGTATAGAAGCCTTGACTTTTATGTCTTTCCCTGGTGGTTTAGCATCGTTATTCTTCATCCAAAAGGATGGGAGAAGATATCTTTCACCAAGAAAGTAACCTTCTATAGTCTTATTTTTTTCCCCCTTTTGGGGCATTTTCCCCAACCAGTTACTTGACTTTTGGGTCCTTTGTCAACAGTAGGATATACTCTGGATATCTGTGAGATCTCAGTTCCTCCAAGGTGGTACAATTAAGCATGTACTTGTCTGGACTGAGAGAGGGATTTTTGTGCCCAGAATCTTAGCAGTAACCTCTCCACAGCCTCCTGGCCTCCAGTTCCACCAATTAGCACTGGGGGCTGATTTTCAGATAAGCTGTGGGGGCAGGGCTGCCATTCAGTGTGAGACAAAGACCAGCTTGCCCAAGGCCTCCACACAGGGCTGAAGTAAACTCAGCTCTCCAGTGCCCCCAGGGGTTTTTACACTCCAACAATAGAGTGGTTCATAAGGGCTGCTGTGCAGCCTCTGTGGCTACTTCCTGCTGCCAGAGCTTTGGGAAAGTCCTTCTCCCTTCCTGGACCACTGAAAATACCCTCTCACTGATCTTTGGTGCCTGTGGGTTGAGGGATCTTGGAATCTGCTACTGCTGGGACTGGGAATTTTGCCTCTGCCCCCAAGGGCTGTTCCTGAGCAACACCTCATGGCCAAGGCTGGGCTGGGCTGGGCTGTGTGTCCGGTGCAAATGACATTTCCAGGGGGTCTTTCAGGTCACCCTGGGCTGGAAATCTCCTCCATTCTGTTGTTCTCCACTTCTGGTGCTCCAAAATTTGTTCAGAGTCCCTCTCTATAGGTATTTTATGGGCTGTGTGGGGAGACTCTGCATATGTGTGTCTTTCTACTATGCCATCTTGGCTCCACTCCCTGGCAATTTGTATTTTTTAAAATACTCATCCATCTCACTTAGATTGCTAAGTTTATGTGCATAAAGTTGGGCAAAGTAATTTCTAATTATTGTTTTGTTTTCCTTTTCATTGGAGGTGAGTTTACCACTTTCATTTTTGATATTGATGATTTAGTTTTTTTAATCAAATTGACCAAAGTTTTATCCATTTTAATAGTTTTTTTCATAAAACCAACTATTAGTTTTATTAATTAGTTCAGTAGTTTTCATAATTTCAATTCTATTGATCTTTTCCTTTGGTTTTCAGTATTTTTAATTTGGTATTTACTTGAGGATTTTCAATTTGTTATTTTTCTGGCTTTTTTAGCTGCATGCCCAAGTCATTGATCTTCTCTTTCTATATTATATTCATGTAGACATTCAAAAATATAAAACTTCCCCTAAGAACTGCTTTTGCAGTACCCCATGAGATTTGGTAGGTTGTCTCATTATTGTCATGCCCTTGAATGAATATGTTCATTGTTTCTATGATTGGTTGTTTTATCTACTCCTTCTTTTGGATTAGATTATTTAGTTTCCAATTAATTTTTGGTTTATCTTTCCAAGACCTTTAATTACATATAATTTTTGTTGGATTATGATCTGAGAAGGCTGCATCACCTATCTCTGCCTTTCTGTAATGGATTGTCAGGTTTTTATGCCTTAGAACATGGTCAATTTTTGTATATGTGCCATGGACCATGGAGAGGAAAGGTATATTCCTTTCTATTCCCATTCAATTTTTTCCAGAGGTCTATCATACCTTTTTATCCACAGTTTTATTCACATCCTTAACTTGTTTCTTGTTTATTTTAAGGTTAGGTTTATCAGGTTCAGAGAGGGGTACATTGAGGTCCCCCACTAGTATAGTTTTGCTCTCTGTTTCTTCCTGCAACTTCCCCAATCTTTCCTCTAAGAATTTGGATGCTATATCACTTGGAGCATACATGTTTAATAATGATATTGATTCATTTTCTATGGTACCTTTTTGCATGATGTAGTTTCCTTCCTTATCTCTTTTAATTAGATCTATTTCTGCTTTTGCTTATGTAAGATTAGGATTGCTACCTCTACTTTTCTTACATCAGCGGAAGCACAACATATTCTGCTCCAACTTTTTACCTTCACCCTGTGTGTATCTCCCCATTTCAAATGTGTTTCTTGTAAACAACATATTAGTTGGATTATGGCTTTTAATCCATTATGCTATCCATCTTTGTTTTATGGCAGAGTTCATTCCATTCATTCACAGTTATGATTACAATTTGTGTCTTTCTCTCCATCTTCTTTCCCTCCATTTGTGCTTTTAGTTCTCACATCTCCCTTCCCCTCCTCAATAGAGTTTTCACTTTTTACCACCACCTCCCACAGTCTTACCTTCCTTCTTTCAGCCCCCCTCTAATTTATGCTCTTTTGCCCTTATTACTTCTTCCCCACTTTTAGCTTCTCCTCCCCTTTCTTCCCCCTTCCCCTCCTACTGCCTGTAGAGGTAGTTAGATTTATATACTTAATTAAGTTTATTGTTCCCTCCTAGTACCAAATCAGATGAAAGTATCTCTTAGACAATGCTACTCTCCCTCCCCTCTTTCTCTCTCCTACAGTATAATTTTGGACTTCTTCCTGTGATGTAATTTATCATTTTCTGCTTTCTCCTTTTTTATCTCCTGTAACAATCTCTTCACATGCTTGAATCACATTTTCGTCATCACATCATTTACTTTATACCCATTTCCTCTATCTGTGTTTATCCCTTTTATTCCTCATAATAGATGTACAATCCTCAAGATTAACATGTATCATCTTCCTTTATGGGATGGAAACAGTTTGCCCAAATTGAGTAACAAGTTTTTCTTTTCCCCTGCTTATCTTTTTATTCCTCTCCTGAGACCTGCATTTGAAGATCAAATTTTCTATTGATTTCTGGCCTTTTTATTAGGAAGGGCTGGGATTCCCTTATTTTGTTGAATGACAATTTCCTTGCCTGAAATGTTATGCTGAACTTTGATGAGTAATTGATCCTTGATGGTAGTCCCAGCTCCTTTGCCTTACTCAATGTCAGATTCCAATTCCTTCTGTCTTTTAATGTAGAAGCTACAAGGTCCTGTGTTACCCTAACTGAAGATCTTTGACATTTGAATGGTTTCTTTCTGGCTGTCTGTAGTATTTTCTTCTTCACTTGATAATTCTGGAATTTGGCAACAATATTTCTTAGTGTTTTTAGTTTGGGATCCCTTTCAGGAGGTGAACAGTGGATTCTTTTGATGACTATTTTGCCCTCTAAATCTAGCATTTCTGGGCAGTTTTCCTTGATGATTTCTTGGAAGATATTATCCATACTCTTTTTTTCATCGTGGTTGTCTGGTAGACCAATAATTCTTAAATTTTCTCTCCTGGATCTATTTTCCAGGTCACTTGTTTTTCCAATTAAATATTTTACATTTTCTTCTGTGTTTTCATTCTTTAGATTTTGTTTGACTGATTCTTGATGTCTCATAGAGTCCTTAGCTTCTACTTGTCCAATTCTAATTTTCATCAAATTGTTTTCTTCAGGTAACTTTTGCATCGCCTTTTCTATCTGTCCAGCTATTCCTTTTAAGCAATTATTTTCTCCAGTAATTTTTGTATTTCCTTTTCCATTTGTCCAATTTTCCCAGTTAGGTTTTGCACTTCCTTTTTCATTTGTTCAATTTTCCTTTTTAAAGAATTATTCTCCTCAGTGAATTTTTTTTTCATACTTTTAAAATCCTTGGCCATTTTTTCTTCTATTTCTTTCTTCAAGTGTTCCAGGAATGCTCTTGGTGCATGTGAGCAGTTCATAGTCCTTTCTGAAGTTTCCAATGTAAGTACAGTCTCAATAAGGACCTTTTGGTCCTTGTCCCCATAGATTCTATGGTCTTTTCCTTCTGGCTTTGTTCCTTCTTGCTCATGATGGTGAAGCTTTATGTGTTGTGGCTTCTGGTTCTTTCAGTTAGAAAGTGGAGAATCTGTTGTTGAGCTGCTGGTGTGGGAAAACTAAGGGCAGGTGCCTTTGCTTTTCCTTTTGTTTTGTGTTTCCTGGCTTAGCCCTGGGCCTAGCTTGTTAAGTATGGGGTGGGGTCTGATCCTGGGTGATCTCCTCAGTTGAGCTAGAGTAAAGTTCATGTAGAGTAAAGCATGCTCAGCTCATACCTGGTTCCTAGTGCCAGTTTCCACCCCCTCTGGGGCTCCTTTCCTTCTGGTTAGCCTCTGCCACAGTGCGAGGAATCCCCCTTAGCTTTTTTCCTAGGCTCAGGTGCTACATGACTGTTTGTCCCTTCAGCTGTTCCCACTGATTCTGGATTTTTCTGGGGAAATATTTTATGGTTCTTTTGAGGGCAAAAAAGGGAAGGGGAGAGAGCATTTACCACTCACTCTGCCATTTTGGCTCCCAGAAGATCAAATTGGTTACTTACAGAAGTTTAATCTGAAAGTCTTGAGAGTGGCTGTAGCTGATACCTGGGGCTCAGGGGCTGTACTATTTTCTTTTTTAAAATTTATTAATTAGGTAGTATTTAATATTCATTTCCATAAAATGTTTAGTCCAAAATTTTCTCCCCATCTCTCCTCTTCGCCAACCACAAGAGAGTGTGTAATTTTATATAGGTTCTGAATGTGCTATGTTTCAACAGCACAATTGTTAATCATCTTTTATTTACAGTGGCTCAAAATTTCCTTCCATGTTATATCTACATGTTGATTTTGGTCTTGTCCCCTGCAGTGTAGCCTCTAAATGTATGTGCATGTGTGTGTTTATGTGTGTGTTCGAAGACATTTGGAGGTGTGACTACATGGCACAGTAGATAGAGTACTGGACCTGGAAGCAGGAAGAACCTAATTCACATCTGGTCTCAGATATTTACTCTCTGTGCCATCCTAGGAAAGTCACTTAAGCCCTTTTTACCTCATTCTTTTCACCTATAAAATGGGAATTATAATAGCATCTAATTCCTGGGGTTTTTATGGTGATAAAATGAAATAATATTTCTAGTCTTAAAGTAGCTATTATATATGTACATTCATGAATATACAATATATACATATACCATAGTTTAATGAAAGATTAACTTCATATATTAATAAGCCTTGTGTTTTCCTCATAATTTATGTTTTCAATGTGTAGAGTTCAACTCATGCTCATTTTAATCCCTTGTATTTGAATTTGATTGAACCAGTGTGTAAGTTTAGACAGAGGCATTATAGCCTAGCCCTATGCTAAATATGTTCAGTTTTCCTTATAACAAATCAGTGTGTTCACCTATATATCATTATCTATATCCTAATCATGCAAATATTTTGGTTCAAACATCCTAATTGGTTATTATACCAATTTTTGTTTTTACTCAAATGTCTCTTCACATAGAAAATAGATGAATCACCTCCAACACAACCAAAAAAATAATTGGGCAAGGAAACTTTCTTAACAGAAGATATGAGTTTTTATAACCTCTGTTACTTAATTCTTTTTGGAACTAATCCCCCTACTCCCCCCATGCCTGCTTATGCTCAAAGAACATGCTAGCCTTTAAGTTATTATTTTACCACACAATTGTCCTTTCATTCTTTCGTTACATCACTTTAGAAAAGCCATTTCTTTAGAAAATGCTGTCCATTCAAAGTGCTGAAAATGGGAAGACTGGACTTTCACAAAGACAAGTCACAGCTGAGTAATAACCTCATATAAAGTATATGTGCACATCTGGGCATAAATGTATGGGTAACAAAGCTGTCAAAACAAACCTCAAAATGACATTGTATTATTTTCCCTCCTATCCTTCACCTGTTATTAATAAAGCTTGGGGAATGTAGGATGCCAGCCAAAGGAATGGCTAGTGCCGAAAGCTGAAGATTTATTTGGTCCCTGCAGCACTTTTACTTTATCTGTTTTCATTTGAACTTTCATGTACCTTTTACTCGTTAAACAGTTCTGCAGTCATGAAGAGATCTGCCCATCGCCACTGCCTTTGGGCACAGCTAGAGATAAACAAAGACGAATTGTTAGAAGCAAGGTAAGACACCTTAATCAATGCCTTCACTTTCACTGCTCTGCCACTCAGCTAAGATGAGATCTCAATTTTACAACACTCAAAAGGAAAATCTATATGGGAATCCTTTTAAAGTGGAGTAGTTAAATAGTTATTGACAACATTCCTGTGGACAGATGCTTCTGCACAATTGAAATGCTGGTGCTAATACGCAAATATATTTCAATAAGAGCCATACATTTTTCCTTACAAGATAAATGCCTCTGTTGCATAATAGCAACAACACTGACTCTTGTGGTAGCTAACCTGAGTTCAAATATCTCCTACACAGCTAACAACCACTATGACCTTGGGCAAGTACCTTAATTTCTTAGGACTTCAGTTTCCACAACTAATATGAAGAGTTTCGATTATATGACCTCTGAATTTCCTTCTAGCTCTAAATTAGTGATCATTTGGAATTCCAATGAATTGAAGAATAACATGGAAATTGACTCATTTTCAAGAATCTTAAGTATAAAGAATTTAGGGAATAGAGCACATTATACTTTAATAGTCATAATGGAGTATGATAAATCATTTTCATTCATCATACAAAGAATAGGTCTAGAATATATCTTTCTAACTCTAAGATCCTTAGATTCTAAACTGATCCAAATGCTGCAAATACCCAATCAAATTAATACACACTAAGATATAAGAGGATTGTAAATATAGTCACAGGTAATGAAGAAACATTTATGGCTTTTGGAGGGTGATAGATAAGTCACTAGAAAACGGAAAACTTAGAGAGGAAAAAAAGCTGAATAAGAGGATGTGGCAAGGTTACTGGTGGTAAAAGAGCTGCTTATGAACTGGTTTCATCAAATATATATTCCAAAATCTCCTGTAATAACCCTCCATGTCCAAACAGAATGAGTTTTGTCTCCCTCCCATAAGACACCCTTTGAAAATTTCTGGACAATGATTAATCACCACCTCAAAGTCTCTCCTCATGAAAAAAATTTCCCAGTTCCTTCCAGCTTTCTTCACATAGAATAATCTTCTCTCCACATACCGTGCTAGTTGGGTTTTTTTTCTGCTTGTCCCTATATTGTAAATTTCAATTTGAAAATATGTTGCGCAGAACTGAATACACCCCCTGTAACTGATATGGTTAAGTTTCTTGGTATGAAAGATCATAAGATCTAGAACTGAAAAGGACCTTAAAGATCATGTAGCAAAATTCCTTTGTTCAAATGAATAAACTGAGGGACTAGAGAGATAAAGAGTCTTATACAGACACACAGTCAAGGCCATGGATTAAAACATACGTTTTGTCAACCAAACTCCAATGTCTCCATGTAAATATTTTTTCAAAGTTAACTATTTCAGTCATACATAGATTTCCTCGTTGAATTTATATAGTACTTGTATTATCAAAATTTTAGCTTCTCCCCTGGTTCTTACAAATTAGAAAGTATTGCAAGAAAGGGGAAAAGAAATCCACATTGCAGCTTAAATTCTTTCAAGTTGAATGGTAGTGAAGAGAATCACCTAGCAAGGATCGAGTTGTTAACTAGGAGAGTAGGAAAGCCACCCTAGACCCAGAAAAAGTGTAGTATAGGCAAAGTCTATTAAAATCTTCCCGCTATTTCTCTTATGACTTTTTTCTCTGTTGTGTAACAATAAAAGATTATAGTCTTAGCAGCCTTTAGATTTAATACATATTAACCCCTAGAAGATTCCTGATTTACTGATATACAAAGCTGTTGATAGTAATATATCCAGGTATTTGAGTGGTACAAATGACTGAACCAAGCATTACTTAAAAGAAAAACTTCCTTAGGTGGAAAAGATTCATTTATTAAAAACAGATAATGGATATGTAATTTTAGTCTTATTTCTGTTTCTGATGTGTGCTGATGCCCCCATGACCCTATTCTTCATTCGATGAGGAACCCAGCAAACCTGAAAACATTGAGTACCCAGTAGTACTAGGACTAGTACCACTTTGAACTTAGAGATCAAGTCCAATTTCTTAATTTTAAATTTGAGGCAACTGATTTCCTGTGGGGCAAAATGACTTGCCCAAAGTCATACAGTGAGTATTGTCAGATTGAAACCCAGGTCCTGTCCTTCAAAGTTCATATTATTTCCCCTCTAGTTCACTGTTCTGTACTTGGGAAGCTCATTGTGGACAGGGCTTCAGTCATCCAAACTTTGTATTACCACTAATGAATACAACTCACTACACACGGTAGTGACTTAATGAGTTTGTTCATTTTAATTGGCTAGGTTAAAGTTAGTTAATGAGGAAAAAGAAAAAAAAATGATTTTCCAAATTGGATTCCACAATAATACTTTTCACAGAAATAAGAAAGTCAAATAGAAGAACAAGTCTTGGAGTAAAAACTATTTGTTTGGGAAAGTTTGAGTTTTAGATACTATTGGAATATTCAGGAGACAATTATGTAATAGGCAGTTGGGAATGAGGGTTTAGAACTGAATAGGGAGGTGTGGGTTCAAAAAGGTATGTCAAGTAAAAAAAAATGTTAAAAGTAAAGGTTCAATTGTACTAAGGCTATTGTCCAATGCACCAAAAATCAAAATCAGAGACAAAATGGGATCGGTCTTATTTAGACAACACAATATGATCCTTAGAATTATGACTTTTCAATGACTTGTGCCGTTAGATGGAGAAAATGTTAATCATTCCTTTTGATTTCAGCTTCAAGCATACCTAATCCATACTTTTTTTTTTTTTTGCTTATTAGTCAGATTTATAAATAACCTGTCCTCATCAGAACCATTGCACTACATGAAAGGCATGATCAAAAGGAAGAGCTAGATATCATCTTTCACGAAATTATCAAAGAAAATTGCCCTGATACCTGGAACCAGAGGGCAAAATGGGTACTGAAACAATCAATCAATTACCTAATGAAAGCCATCCCAAAGTAAAAACTCCAAGGAATATTATAGACAAATTTCAGAACTATGAGGTCAAGGAAAAATACTGCAAGTGGCCAGAAAGAAGCAATTAAAATATCCAAATATAGGGGAACCACAATCAAAATTGCACAGGATCTATCAGTTGCAAAATTAAAGGATCAAAAGTCTTGGAATACAATATTCCAGAGGGCACATGGTAGGACTTCAACCAAGAAGCAGCTACCAACAAAAATCAAGCATAATACTTTAAAAAAAAATGATCATGCGGTGAAATAGAATGATTTTCAAGCTTTTTGAAGGAAAATAACAGATTTGACAAAAAAATCTTGACCTCCAATATCAAGACCCAATAGAAGCCTACAAAGGTAAAAATGGAAAAGAAAATATAAGGGATTCAATGCAGCTTAACTCTTTATATCCCTACATTGCAAGATGATACTTGGTAATTCTTAAAAATTTTAACACTAAAGATATAGCTCATAGGAATATACATACAGAGTCTAGGTATATGGTGAATTTGAGATTATGGCATAAAAGTTAAGGAATGAAAAAGAGGAGCATAAACAGTGCAGAAGGAGGGGAGAGAGAGAAATGATTTCACAAGAAAAGGCACAAAAAACCTCTCATAGTAGAGAAAAAGTTGGATGGATGGGCAAAGGGCATTCCTTGAAACCTACTGTCATTAGTATTAACTCGAAGAGGGAGTAATATAAAAAGTCGGTTGAATATAGAAATCTACATTATATGACAGGAAAGTAGGAGGAAAGGAGACTATGTAAATGTGGGAAGGATTGACAGAAAAGTAGGCAGACAGGGGGAGGTGATAGTCAGAAGCAAAACAGAGGTGAAAAGAGAAAGGATGAAAGGAGAGAAAGTAGAAACAGGAGGAGAAATAGATAGAGGAAAATACAGTTAGTAATCATAACTGTGAATATGAATGGGATGAGCTCTCATAAAATGGAAATGGATAGCAGAGCTAATAAAAAAAAATAATCCTACACTATGTTCTTTACAAGAAACAAACTTGAACCAGAGAGACACACAGAGAATAAAAGCAGGAGTTGGAGCACAATCTATTATTCTTCTACTGAAGTAAAAACATCAGAGGTAGCAATCCAGGTCTCAGATGAAGCAAAAGCAAAAACAGACCTAATTAAAATGGATAAGGAAGGATGCTACATATTGCTAAAGCTACAATAGACAATGAAGGAATATTACTGCGAAAGATACATGATACCAACTGATACAGGACCCAAATTAACTTTTTTTTCATTTTTATTTTTTTAATTAATGAATTTTTCTGTTTTGAGTTTTCTAAATTCACTTAAATATATCTTAAATTTTTCCCCTTTTTCCCTCCTCTCTCCTCAAGATGGCATGAAATCTTATATAGGTTCTGCACATACATTCTTATTAAATACATTTTCACTTTGGTCATGTTGCATAGAAGAATTAAAATGAATGGGGAAAGTCATGAAAACAAAACAAAACAACACAAGAGAAAATGGTGTGCTTCATTCTGCTATCCAATTACATAGTTCTTTCTCTTGATGGGGAAGGAATTTTGCCTCAAGAGTCTATTGGGAATTTATTTAGATCTTTGCATTGCTGTGAAAAAGTAAGTACACCAGAAAATTTTCTCACACACTGTGGTTTTGGCTGTGTAATAGATTTTCCAGCTTCTGCACATTTCACTCAGCATCAGTTCCTGGCCTTCCAGGCCTTTCTGAAGTATTCCTTTTCATCATTTCTTATAGGACAATAATATTCCATTACCATACTATGCCACAACTTGTTCAGCCATTCCCCAGTTGATGGGCATCCCCTTGATTTCCAGTTATTGGCCACCACAGAGAGAGGTGCTATAAATATATTTGTACATGTAGGACACTATCCCATTTTTATGATCTCTTTGAGATACAGTTGTAGAAGCACTATTGCTGTGTCAAAGGATATGCATATTTTTGTAGCACTTTGAACATACTTCCAAATTCCAGAATGTTTGGATCTGCTCACAGCTCCACCAACAATGAATTAGTGTTCCAACTGTCCCACATCTTTTCCAATATTTAAAATCTTCCTGTTTTGTCATACTAGCCAGTCTGATAGGTGTGATGTATTGCTTCAGAGTTGTTGGAATTTGCATCTCTCTAATCAATAGTGATTTAGAGCATTTTTTCATATGACTTTCCATGGTTTTAATTTCTTCCTCTGAAAACTTCCTGTTCATATCCTTTGACCCTTTATCAAATTGGGAATGACATCTCTTCGTGTACATTTGACTCAGTTCTCTCTATATTGTAGAAAGGAGGCCATTATCACAGATACTAATTGTAAAATGCCTTTCCCAGTTTTCTGCTTCCCTCCTAATCTTGTTTGCATTCAGTTTGTTGGTGGAAAAACTTTTTAATTTCATTTAAAAATCTATCCATTTTGCACTTCATAATGGTCTCTATCTCTTGTTCTGTCAGAATTTTCTCCATAAATTCCCAGAAATCTGAATGGGAATTCTCCATAAATCTGACAAATACACTATTCCTTGCTCCTCTAATTTGTTTACAGCATCTGTCTTTTTACTTAGATCATGTATGCATTTGGAATTTATTGTTATGTACCATATCAGACATTGGTCCTTGCCCAGTTTCTGCCATACTGTTATTCAATTTTCCCTTCAATTTTTGTCAAACACTGAGTTCTTGTATGAGAAGCTGGGGACCATGGGTTTATCAAACAGTAGATTGCCATATATTCATTGATTACTGTGTCTTGAGTAGTAACCTATTTCATTGGTCTACCTATCTATTTTTTAGCCAGTATCAAGTGATTTTGATGATTTCTGCTTTACAACACAATTTGAGATCTGGTAGGGCTAGGCCACTTCTCTAGTATTACTTTTCATTATTCCCTTGGTATTCTGGACTTTTTGTTCTTACAGATGAATTGTGATATTATTTTTCTACCTCTAGAAAAAAATTATCTGGTAGTTTGAATGGTATGGCACTGAAAAGGTAACTTAATATAGGTAGGATTGTCATTTTTGTTATTTAACTTGATCTGTCTATGAGCAGCTTATGTTTTTCCACTTACTTAGATACGACTTTAATTGTGTGAAAAGTGTTTTGTAATTGTGTTCATATAGTCCCTGTATTTGTTTTGGCAAGTAAACTCCCTGATATTTCATAGTGTCTACTGTAGTTTTAAATGGTGTTGTTCTTTCTATCTATTGGTTCTGTGTATTGTCAATAATATATGGAAATGCAGATGATTTATCTGGGTTCATTTTGTAACCTGCAACTTTGCCAAAGTTGTTTATTATTTCAATTAATTTTTTACTTGATTCTCTGGGATTTTCTCAGTAAATCCTCATATCATCTGCAAAGAGTGGTAACTTAGATTCTTCTTTACTTATTTTTATTCCTTCAATTTCTTTTTCTTCTCATTAAAGCTAACATTTCTTGTTCCATATGGAATAGCAGTGGTGATAATGACCATCCTTGTTTTACCCCTGATTTTATTGGAAATGCATCCAGTTTATCCCCATAACATATAATACGTGCTGATGCTTTTAGGTAGATCCTGCTTATTATTTTGTGGAAGGCTCCATTTATTACTATTCTCTCCATGTTTTCAATAGGAATGGATGTTGTATTTTGTCAAAGACTTTTTCTGCATCTATTGAGATATTCATATGGTTTCCGTTAGTTTTATTGTTGCTATGATCAATAATGCTGATAGTTTTTCTAAGGTTGAACCAGCCCTGCATTCCAGGTATAAATCCTACATGATGATAATGTGTTATTCTCATGATAAATTGCTGTATTCTTTTTGCTAATATCTTATTTAAATCTTTGCATCTGTCTTCATTAGAGAAATTGGTCTGTAATTTCCTTTCTCTGTTTTGGCTTTTCCATGTTTAGATATCAGAACTATATTTGTTTTATAAAAATAATTTTCTAGGACTTCTTCTTAACCAATTTTCCCAAATAGTCTATATAATTAGAATTTACTGTTCTTTAAATGTTTGATATAATTCACTTGTAAATCCTTCTGACCCTGCAGATTTTTTTCCTAGGGAGTTCATTGATGGCTCATTCAATTTCTTTTTCTGAGATGGGGTTATTTAAGTATTCAAATTCCTCTTTTGGTCATCTGGGCAATTTATATTTTTCAACATATTCATTCATCTCATTTAGGTTGTAAAATTCATGGGCAAACAGTTGGTCAAAGAAATTTCTACTTATGTTTTTAATTTCCTTTTCATTGAAGGTGAGTTCACACTTTCCATTTTTGATACTGGTAATTTGACTTTCTTCTTTCTTTTTTTTTTTAAAATCAAATAGGCCAAAAGTTTATCAAGTTTATTTTTTTTATTTTCATAAAACCAATGCTTAGTTTTACTTATAAGTTTAATAGTTTTCTTAATTTCAATTTTGTTAATCTCTCCTTTGCTTTTCAGTATTTCTACTTTGGTATTTACTTGGGTATTTTCAATTTGTTCTTTTTCTAGCTTTTTCAGCTGTATGCTCAATTCATTGATCTCTTCTTTCTCTCTTTTATTCATGTAGGCATTCAATGATATACAACTTCCCCTAAGAACTACTTTTGCAGTATCCCATAAATTTTGGTCGGTTGTCTCATTATTGTCATTCTCTTGAATGAAGTTACTGGATATTCACTTTGTTTTTATTTATCTCACTCTTTCTTTAGGTTTAGATCATTTAGTTTGGTTTTTTTTTATTAATTTTTGATTCACCTTTCCATGGCCTCTTACTACATATAATTTTTATTGCATTGCATTTATTGCATTTTATTGACTTTAGAAATATGTATTCACTTTCTATGGCTTTCTTCATTTGATCGTGAGGTTTTTATGTCATGTTACATGATCAGTTTTTGTATGTGTGCCTTGTACTGCCAAGAAAAATGTACGTTCTTTTCTATCCCCATTTAGTTTTGTCTAGAGATCTATTATATCTAAATAATTCAGAGTTCTGTTCAACTCTTTCCCTTCTTCGTTGTTTATTTTGAGGTTAGATTTATCAACTTCAGAGAGGGAGAGGATGAGGTCCCCCAATAGCACATTTTTGCTTTCAATTTCTTCCTGTATCTCCCTTATATTCCCTTTAATAATTTGCGTGCTATACCACTTGGTGTATTTATGTTTAGTATGATATTGCCTCAATGTCTACGGTTCCTTTTAGCAGAATATAGTTTTCTTCCTTATTAGATCTATTCCTGCTTTTCTTTTGTCTGATATTGCGATTTCTATCTCTGCTTTTTGTACATCACCAGATGCACAATTTATTCTGCTCCAACTTTTTACCTTTGCCCTGTGTGTATCCTGCTGTTCCAATGTGTTTCTTTTAAACAACTTTTTGTTGGGTTAGGTTTTTAATCCATTCTACTAAGCACCTCTGTTTAATGGAAGGGTTCATCTTATTTACATTCACAGTTATGATTACTCTCTTTTTTTTAAAAATATAAATTTATTTGACTATTTACATTCATTTTCACAAAATTTAGGGTTCCAAATTTTCTCCCCTTTTATCCCCTCCCCCAACCCCAATACACCGAGCATTCTAAATTTCCCTATCACCAATCTGCCCTCTCTTCTATCATCCATCGCTTCCCTTGTCCCCATCTTCCCTTGTGTCCTGTAGGGCCAGATGACTTTCTATTCCCTATTAACTGTATTTCTTATTTCCTAGGAGCAAGAACAATACTCAAGAATTGTTCCTAAAACTTTGAGTTCCAACTTCTCCCCATCCCTCCCTCTCCACCCATTCCCTTTGGGAAGGCAGGCAATTCAATATACGCCTTATCTGTGTAGTTTTGCAAATGACTTCGATAATAGTCATGTTGTGTAAGACTAACTGTATTTCCCTCCATCCTATCCTGCCCCCCTTGCTTCTATTCTGTCTTTTGATCCTGTCCCTCCCTGAATATTGACTTCAAATTGCTCCCTCCTCCCATTGCCCTCCCTTCCATCATCCCCCGCTCTTGCTTATCACCTTCTCCCCCACTTTCCCACACAGTAAGATAGGTTTTCATACCAAAATGAGTGTGCATTTTATTCCTTCCTTTAGTCAAATGTGATGAGGATGAACTTCTTGTTTTTTTTTCTCAGCTCTCCTCTTTTTCCCTCCACTAAAAAGTCTCCTGCTTGCCTCTTGAATGAGATATAATGTACCCCATTCCATTTCACCCTCTCTCCTCCCACTACATTTCTCTCTCACCATTTACCTTAATTTCTTTTAAGATATGGTCCCATCCTATTCAATTCACTCTGTGCTCTCTGTCTCTGTATGTCTGTGCATGTGTGTATGTGTGTGTGCCTGCATGCGTGTACATATGTGTGTGTGGTCCCACCAACTACCCAGATACTGAAAAGTTTTAAGAGTTACAAATATTGTCTTTCCATGTAGGAATGTAAACAGTTCACTTATGGTAAGTCCCTTAAGATTTCTCTTTGCTGTTTACTTTTTCATGCTTCTTCTCATTCTTGTGTTTGAAAGTCAAATTTTCTTTTCAGCTCTGGTCTTTTCATCAAGAATGCTTGAAAGTCCTCTGTTTCATTGAAAGACCATATTTTCTCCTGAAGTATTATACTCAGTTTAGCTGGGTAGGTGATTCTTGGTTTGAGTCCTAGTTCCTTTGACTTCTGGAATATCCTATTCCACACCCTTTGATCCCTTAATGTAGAAGCTGCTAGATCTTGGGTTATCCTGATTGTATTTCCACAGTACTGGAATTGTTTCATTCTAGCTGCTTGCAAGATTTTTTCCTTGAGCTGGGAGTTCTGGAATTTGGCCACAATGTTCCTAGGAGTTTCTCTTTTTGGATCTCTTTCAGGTGGTGATCGATGGATTATTTGAATACTTATTTTACCCTCTGGTTGTAGAATGTCAGGGCAGTTTTCCTTGATAATTTCATGGAAGATGATGTCTAGGCTCTTTTTTTGATCATGACTTTCAGGTAGTCCCATAATTTTTAAATTGTCTCTCCTGGATCTATTTTCCAGGTCAATTGTTTTTCCCATGAGATATTTCACATTCTCTTCCATTTTTTCATTCTTTTGGTTTTGTTTGGTGATTTCTTGGTTTCTCGAAAAGTCATTAGCCTCCATCTGTTCCATTCTAATTTTGAGAGAACTATTCTCTTCAGTGAGCTTTTGAACCTCTTTTTCCATTTGGCTCATTCTGCTTTTGAAAGCATTCTTCTCCTCATTGGCTTTTTGCACCTCTTTTGCCAATTGAGTGAGCCTATTTTTCAAGGTGTTATTTTCTTCAGCATTTTTTTAGGTCTCGTTTACCAAGGTATTGACCCGTTTTTCATACTTTTCTTTCATCTCTCTCATTTCTCTTCCCAGTTTTTCCTCCACCTGTCTAACTTGCTTTTCAAAATCCTTTTTGAGCCCTTCCAAGGCCTGAGCCCACCAACATCCCCCTGGGATGTCTGGGGTACCGAGGCCCCGCCCTCCACATCTTTCCCTGATGGCAAGAATATGTCCTCGTCATCAGATCCGAAAGTCAGGATCATTTGCATCTGTTCAAAAAAACTCTCTATAGTCTTATTTTTCTTCCCTTTTCTAGGCATTTTCCCAGCCAGTTACGTGACTTCTGAGATTCCTGTCCACCCCCGTCTAGATCTGTCCAGCTAGTGCTTGGAGTCTGAGATTCAAATGTCCTTTCCCCGGCAGGCGTGGCTGCTATTCAATGTGAGTTTTAGTTCTGGTGCTGGGGTGGGGGCAGGGCCACCTCCCAGGCTCAGTTCCCTCAGGGGCTTTATGTAGAGACCTTCAGTAATGGGGCGGGTGGGGGCAGGGCCACTTCCTAGGCTCAGCTCCCTCAGGAGGTTTTTGCAGAGGCCTTCAGTAATGAAAATCCTGCCTGGTGCTGGGGGAGTCCCAGGCTGCCACCGCTGCCTCCGCCACCACCCCTGCCTCTGCTTCCACCGCTTCCTCCTGAGGGGGCCTGAGCCACAGAGGCACCGCCCTCCTCTCTTGGCCAGCCCAGGCGTGTCTCTCACTGACCTGTAGCTTCTGTGGGCGGAGGGACCTTCCTGGCCGCCGGAGCTTCCGTCCCTGAAGCCTGCTCGGATCAGCTTCTCTGGGGCCGCGGCCAGGGCAGCGCTGGTGTGGGGTCTGCTTTCTGGGGCACAACGGACCCTGGGGACGGCTCTCCAGGGCTCTCTGGAACGGAAATCTCTTCCACTATGTTTCTGCACATGCTGCAGTGATCCAGAACTTATGGGGAGCTCTTCTTACATTAAATCTATGGTCTGTGGCTTCGGAGCTTGCATACGTGCGTCTTTCTACTCCGCCATCTTCAAAAGGTTACTTTCTTGTGAAAAGATATTTCTTCCCATCCTTTTGGATGAGGAAGAACAATGCTTGCCATCAGTGAAAGAAATGGTAGTCAAGGCTTCTGTATCTCAAACATCCAAAATAGGTATTCAATGGGCTCAGGCCATGGAAGAGCTCAAAAAGGATTTTGAAAATCAAGTTAGACAGGTGGAGGAAAAACTGGGAAGAGAAATGAGAGAGATGAAAGAAAAGTATGAAAAACGGGTCAATACCTTGGTAGACGAGACCTAAAAAAATGCTGAAGAAAATAACACCTTGAAAAATAGGCTCACTCAATTGGCAAAAGAGGTGCAAAAAGCCAATGAGGAGAAGAATGCTTTCAAAAGCAGAATTAGCCAAATGGAAAAGGAGGTTCAAAAGTTCACTGAAGAAAATTGTTCTCTCAAAATTAGAATGGAGGTTAATGACTTTATGAGAAACCAAGAAATCACAAAACAAAACCAAAAGAATGAAAAAATGGAACATAATGTGAAATATTTCATTGGAAAAACAACTGACCTGGAAAATAGATACAGGAGAGACAATTTAAAAATCGTGGGACTACCTGAAAGTGATGATCAAAAAAAGAGCCTAGACATCATCTTTCATGAAATTATCAAGGAAAACTGCCCTGATATTCTAAAAATCAGAGGGCAAAATAAGTATTGAAGGAATCCATCGATCACCACCTGAAAGAGGTCGAAAAAGAGAAACTCCTAGGAACATTGTGGCCAAATTCCAGAGTTCCCAGGTCAAAGAGAAAATATTGCAAGCGGCTACAAAGAAAGAATTCAAGTATTGTGGAAATACAATCAGGATAACTCAAGATCTAGAAGCTTCTACATTAAGGGATTGAAGGGCATGGAATAGGATATTCCAGAAATCAAAGGAGCTAGGACTCAAACCAAGAATCACCTACCCAGCAAAACTCAGTAAAATACTTCAGGGGAAAAACTAGTCTTTCAATGCAATAGAGGACTTTCAATCATTCTTGATGAAAAGACCAGAGCTGAAAAGAAAATTTGACTTTCAAACACAAGAATGAGAAGAAGCATGAAAAAGTAAACAGAAAAGAGAAGTCATAAGGGACTTACTAAAGTCGAACTGTTTATATTCCTACAGGGCAAGACAATATTTGTAACTCTTGAAACTTTTCAGCATCTGGGTAGTGGGTGGGACCACACACAAACATTCATGCACACACACACATACACACATGCATGCACACACAGAGACAGAGAGCACAAAGTGAATTGAATAGGATGGGATCATGTCTTTAAAAAAGGAAGGTAAACAGTGAGAGAGAAATGTATTGGGAGGAGAGAGGGAGAAATGGAATGGGGCAAATTATCTCTCATTGAAGAGGCAGGAAGGAGACTTTTTAGTGGAGAGAAAAAGAGGGGTACTGAGAAAATAACATGATATTTACTCTCATAACATTTGACTAAAGGAAGGAATAAAATGCACACTCATTTTGGTATGAAAACCTATCTTACAATACAGAAAAGTGGGGGCGAAGGGGATAAGCAGGGTAGGGGGGATGATGGAAGGGAGGGCAATAAGAAAAGGGACCAATTTGAAATCAACACTCTTGGGGAGGGACAGGATCAAAAGAGAGAAGAGAAGAGATGGGAGGCAGGATAGAATGGAGGGAAATGTAGTTAGTCTTACACAAAGCGACTATTATGGAAGTCATTTGCAAAACTACACACATAGGGCCTATACTGAATTGCCTGCCTTCCCAAAGGGAATGGGTGGGGAGGGAGGGATGGGGAGAATTTGGAACTCAAAGTTTTAGGAACAACTCTCGAGTATTGTTCTTTCTACTAGGAAATAAGAAATACAGTTAATGGGGAATAGAAAGTTATCTGGCCCTACAGGACACAAGGGAAGATGGGGACAAGGGAAGGGATGGATGATAGAAGAGAGGGCAGATTGGTGATAGGGGAAATTAGAATGCTCTGTGTATTGGGGTGGGAGGAAGGGACAAATGGGGAGAAAACTTGGAATCCAAAATTTTGTGAAAATGAATGTAAAAAGTTCAATAAATAAATTTATTAAAAAATAAAAAAATAATTAATAAATCCAAAGACCCCCCGAAAAAGAGAAATTTAAGCTTCATATCAAATCAGAGCTAACCAAAATAGAAATGGAATACTTCAGGAAGTAGTAGCTTCTGCCTCAATTTAGTATGTATAATCACTAGTCAAGTATTTTTAGTGTATATTATTTCTCAGATATCATTTGGCCTACTTGACCTCTGTATTTCCTTCCATCTCTGAATTTCATTTTTTTTTCCTGCAGTAATTATCTGATGCTAGTAGACTTTTCTGACAATGAGACCAATCATCTGAGCTCAACTCGATATTCACCATACAGATGTTATGAAAAAAATGACTGCAGTTTCTGGAGACCCTTTTGTTTGCTGCTATGATGATGATCATCTTTTATGTCCCTTTTCCTTAGTAGTTATTGATGTGTTTATGTGCAGCCCTAGGAATGTAGGCACTTATTTGCTACCCTTCTGGAGAATTAGCAGTGAAAAGTGAACTGTCTTCAAAGTTTCTTAAGTACTTTGTTTTTTGAAATTGCAGATGCCAGACCTGTCATTTGCTCACTTCATTAAGCTGTGGATTGGAAGAAAATTATAATTTTCATGATTAACTCACTACTCTCACATCCGTTTCTCAGTTTGGAATTCAGAGAAAAAGTGCTGAAGTGTTATCTCTCATCAAGATTTTCATTGTTCATCTATAAAACATACCAAAGATTTTTCTATGTGCCCTCCCACAATCATTTTGTTCACTTAGAAAGTGTGTGCTGGAGGGGAAAGGAAGTGATCAGTAATAATTTTTTTTTGTCTTTTTTGAGCCAGTAAATGAATTGTATTACTGAATGTTCCACATTCAGTTTATTAATGAAATATTCTTTCCCTTCACTGACTAGTAAATATTGATGTAAACAATATTAAATTAAGGACTCTCACTGCAATTTATTTTTACTAATTAGCTTAAAGTCACCTTCATTTTTCCAAGAAATGGAAGGGTCAGCAATCTTAGTTGAAATTTTATGGGCTTCTGTCTCATTGTTCCATTTTTTAGAAACACAGCATTATAAGTCTTTATATTAGGCTAAGGTCTGAATTTTAGCTTATATTGTGAAACATAATCTGTGAATAGTATTGTCACTATTAGTGTTATTAACTTCTCCTTCACAATGTTTGCACGTTAAAAAATGGGTGGTGGTGTTACTTTTAAGACTATGAGATCCTTTTCAGTATGAATATTGATACAGGATTACAATTACATTTAAATATTCAAGTGATTTGACCAGTTTTGATCAAATTGACCAATAAGGAACTGACCAATTGATCACTTTCCAACTGAAAATCTTTAAGCTAGCATTATTTATGTGTTAATTGTAGAGGTGGAAATAGAATCTCTTCTTGAATAATTACATCTGGAGCATTTAGGAACCTCATTTCTAAATTGTAGGAAGTAGACAAGCAACCATAAATTAACCAGGCAAAATTGCCAATTCAATTCAATTTATATTAGCAAACATTTGCGAAAATAGATATTATATGAAAAGTACCATTCCAAATGACAAGATAGATACAAACTTTAAACAAATAACTTTATTCCTCATGGAACTTATGATTTATTAAAGTGAAAGAAAAGATAAGCACTTTACAATTTAATGAGGGAATCAAGAACTCATATAACTTTTTTGTTAGACAGAACCTCAGGAGATATTTAGTTCAACTCATACTCAAGGCCTGAGCCCTATGTGTAGCATCTCTGACAATTGACCACCCAGATCCAAGTTAAACACTCACACATATGAGAATCTCATATTACCCTCAGGCATTCCATTTCATTTTTTGGTACCTCTTGTTTATAGGTTACTTATGCCTTTTTTCCTTATATTGACCTGAAATCTTCCTCCTTCTAATTTCAGTTAGATGGTCCTATCTCTTTTCTTTCTTAGGATGGGAGTGCAAGGTAGATGAATGGGCCAGTAAGATACTTTTAATTATTAATCTTCATTTTGTTTACTTTTTATTTTTATCTTTACCTTTTTATCCATTTTAATTGATTTATATAAACATATGTATTTGTATGTGTGTATACATGTGTGTACATATGACTAGAGCTGTGTTTCTATGTCATTATTACCATCTCCTGTTAGATTGCATTATTCTTGAAGATAGGAAACACAATTTTTAACTATCTTTGCACCTACTTCAGGACTGAGAGCCATGTCAGAGACAGTAAATACTCAATACGTGGTTATTGAAATGAGTTGGATCAAATTTCATGAACCTCAAAAGACTTCCTTAAACATACAACAGATAAACTGATCTTTGGCATGCAGGTACCATTTTCAGAGATGGAGATGAAGGTGGGAATGGGTAACAACTCATCTAGAGGGAAAATCATAGCCAAATAAAACTGTGGAAGCACAAAATAGCAGGCTTTCTTTAAAAGACTACAATTAATCCCAATTAGCTAGAGAAAAGGGTTCATGTAGAGAATGGTGGGAGCTATAAGTGAAAAGATAGATGAGGATCAGATTATATCAATGAAGGCCTTGAAGAAACTAAATATAATCTATACCTAGTTTAAAGTTATTTCAGTAAGTGATGGACAGTTACTAAAGGTTTTTGAACAGGTGAGGATCATGACTAGAGCTTCAGTTTAGGAATATTAATAGATGAAGAGAATGTGGGATGGTATTGTGGGAATGGATATGAAAGAGTATCAATTAGGAGTCTATAATAATAGCTCCAGAAAAAAAAATAAATGAATTTGTTGGCTGAAAGAAGATATACAAAGGAAAAAGTTTTGTATGAGCAGTAATATGCTGAAGTTATATTGGAATACAGAGAAACTAAAGGCCTGTTCCAACACTCCAATATTGTTATTGTGAAGAGAGTAATTTATAAATCATAACATGAACATGTGAGACAATATTTAAAGTGCACAATGCACCATGAAATAAAAAATAAAACAAAAAACACATTTTAGACAGGCATTTTCCATTTTAGTATTATCAATATTGATCAAATCCTGTGAAAATACCTAAATATTCAAGAAACTTGAATATTTTGATTCAATTGACAAAAACTGAACACTAAATACAAGAAGACTTTTAAAGTAATATGTGTCTTTGGAAAGGTAGAAGCATTCTCAAAGGCTTGGACAGAACATGATAGATTTCTGGTGGGTCTTACCAGATTGAAAAGTATTCTAGTACTGTCTTGGTCATGAACCACCTATCTTATTCAAAGACTAATATAACTAAGTTTATCAATTTACCACCAGAATTTTGATGATGTGGAAATGAACTTTTTCAGGCAGTAAGAGGAAACTTTTTCAGCAGAAAACACGAAAAAGAAAATCATCTTAGGTGAAAAAGGGATTCAGGAGAGGGTCGGTGTAAGAAGAACCTAATTTGAGAAATTACAAATCAATGAAGTGGTAATCCATTTGATGAAAGGGACTTTTAAAAACAACTGATTATTTTGTACTTAATTATACTTATGGAATATGTATACATATGTATATGTACATACATCTCAGTTGCATGATCCCCAAATTATTTCAAAGAATGGTGATTTGTAATTTCTAATCTAAATCAAATCTTATTTTAAGAACAATAAACTGAATTTTAATGTGCTATGTGTGGTGCAGGTGTTTTATGTATGTAGAAGACACTTTTGAAATCAATCATGTTCCCCCATCTTATATGAAGAAAAATAAACAACAAAGGAATAATTGCTTATGAATATAAATCTTGGAATAGAGTGCATCCCAAAAATTGTGGAGCAATTTTAAAATTTAATTTTAAAATGCCTTAAATCTTTTGGTGCATAATCTATTTAATACTCTTTTTAAAAGAGTAACTTAATTCAAGAGTATTTAAGTATAAACCTCAAGGAAATTATTTACTTGGCATTGCCAAGTTGAGGAAAAAGGTATAAAAGATAGAATGCTTTTTCCTTCCCCCTTAAAAAGAGAAATTTTCAATTAGTTTGTTTGATTTTTATCATTTCTCTGATTTGTAAGACTTAATTTGACACCACAATGACATTAACATCTTTGCTTTTTCATGTTTGAGGTAAAAGTCATTTATAGAACACAATCCCTTTATTCTGTAATCCCACAGAGCCTCAACTGTGGCAGTAAATGCTCAATTAAAAATTTTTGATGATGGTGAACATGACAGTAATTAGGACTAATTGGGGCCTGTGTAACTCAACATGTCAGTGAAAAGCATTATGGGAATCAGAAAAAGCCTCCTCCATAACACCAGCCCCTCTCTCATTTCATCCTTCGGTGGCTTTGAACATGATCTCTATATTTGTTCCCTAACCCAGAAAACAGAAATTAAAAAGAGGATTCCTAAAGGAATCCAGTTTCTACATATGATTTGAGTGTAGATAGATGCCTTCTGTCTACCATACTACAAATACAGTGGTAAACGAAATTTAGTGTAGTAACCATGTAATTCACTAAAATCAGCAAGATGAATTATTGTCATCTTTCATATCAGAAAAATGAACCTCAGAAAAGATAAATGTTTTATCAAGGGTCATAGTGCTAGTTTAATAACCCATTGTAATGTGATTAAGGTGACTGAGTTATTAAAGATCAGAGCCAGTCAAAAAGTATTTATTAAGAGTCTACTATGTTTCAGGCACTGTACTAAGGACTGGGGATTCAAAGAAACCTAATAGTCTATCACTGCTCTTAATCTGATGGTGCAGAAAACATGCAAATAAGTGTGGTGGAGAAAGATTACATATATACATATATGTACATATGTATATATACATGTATGTATGTACATATGTATATACATGTGCACATTAGACTCATACACACTGAAAAATAGATAATTCATAGAAAGATGACTAAATAGATGGATAGGCATCTGTCTATGTAACTATAACCTATCTATCTATCTATATATCATCCAGCTGAAAATGAAAATGATCAATAGAGGGAAGATACCAGCACTAAGAAGAATTGTTGAAGAAGGGGATTTAGAGACTTGAATGAAGTCAGGGAAGCCAGGATATGTAGATGAGAAAGGATAACATTCCACACATAGGGGACGACCAGGGAAAATGCCTAGTTGGGAGATGTAGTCCTTGTTTGAGGAACAACGAAGAAGGCAGTGTCATTGGACTGCAGCGTAGGCAGGGGAGAAGAGTAAATGTAAGAAGACCGAAATGGTAAGGAGTATTGGTTATGCAAGGTTTTAAACCTCCCAAAGGGTTTTTTATAGTTGATCCTGAAGGTGATAGAAGACCACTAGAGTTTATTGATTAGTGAGTGATACTGTCAGCTCTTTGCTTTAATAAGATCACTTTGACAGCTGAGTAGAGATTGGACTAAAGTGGGGAGAGACTTGAGGTAGTGAGACCAAGTAGGAGAATATTGTAATAGTCTAGATTTCAGGACATAAAGTCTGCATGGTGGTGATGATAATGTTAGATGAGAGATGTTACAAATATAAAATGGATAAGCCTTGGGAGCAGATTGGATGAGAAGGAAAGGTTGAGAGAGAGGGAGGAGTTAAGGATGCCATGTTACCTACCAGTTTGATTGACTGGGAGGATGGTGTGCTTTCAACAGTCAAAGAGAAATTTGAAAAGAAGGAGAGTTTTTTGAAAGGTAAGGAATCTAAAACCATCAGCAAACATTATGTGTAACTGCAATAAGTTAGAAGCATTTCCAATAAGATTGGGGGTGAAACAAGGATGTCCATTGTCACCACTGTTATTCAGTATGGTGCTAGCTTTAGCAATAAGAGGACAAGACTTTGAAAGAATTAGAATAGGCAAAGAAGAAACAAAGTTATCTCTAGTTTAAATGCAGTCAAGGTGGGGCAAGAGGAGAGATGGGAATAAAATTTGGAATTCAACATCTTATGGAAGTAATTCGTGAAAACCAAAAAAATAATATTTTTAAATGAAATGTAATGAGGTAGGTTTTTGACATTTTGAATTTATGCTATCTACCGGATATCCAGTACTATATGTCCAATTGAAAGTTGGAGATTTAAGACTACAGGCCAGCAGAGAGTTTGGGGATGGATAAGTCCCTCCTGAATCATTAACATAAAGATGACAATTGAATCCATGGGAAATGATGAGATCAACAAATGAATTAGTAAAGAGGAAGTAGAGAAGAGCACTGCTGCTCAAGCTCTCTTATTCTAAATCCAGCATTCTTGGCATTAAGTCTGTCAGTTTAGGGGCTTGGGATGAGAGTATTAACGTAGATGCAATTTGGCCTGAAGCTTTGGCTGAGATTGTAGCACTGAGGTTTGCTTGCTCTGTCTCTATCTCTCTGTCTCTGCCTCCGTCTCTCTGTCTTTCTCTGTCTCTGTGCATCTGTCTCTGTTTTATTCTCTCTCTCCTTGTTTCTCTCTTTCTGTCAGACTGTCACAGTCTCTCTCACTGTCTCTGTGTATTTCTTTGTGTGTATGTGTGCTATTGGTATAAAATCCACAGGAGAATTGCTGTCACAAGAAATTTTCAAGAACCCTTAATTTGAGGCCCCACTATTCCATATATATTCGGTTTCCTTGGCGATTGTTCTAAAGTTAGAGAAGCAGTCACTACAGGACTCTGTTTTGTAAAATAATTTTCTGACTCACATACACCTTTACTCAGTTTCTCTGATAAGGAAAAACAGAACCTGGATGTACCACAGTCTTTCCAAACTTCTTTTTTGCCTTTCTAGAAGATGAGTGCTTCCAAAGTTCATTACAATATTTGTTCACCATTCTCATGGTAATGTTATATCTCTAAATATTATTGAATACATAATATAGAAAAGTGGCAACTTAAGATGACTCCAAACCAGAGGAAAGACATATGATGATTCTAAGTGAACTGAAGCATATCAACAACACTGGTTTTCTTTTAAAAAGTAACAAAATAGCTTACATGAATAGAAAAGGAGGTGGCTCATTCATGTAGTCAGAGAGAGGGATAATAGATGGTCAATCTAGATGATGTGAAATGTTCTACGGCCTGTAATATATAAAATGAGATACATGAAGGCCTGTAACATATAAAAATGCTTAGAGAAGTTTGGATACAATGTCTGTGGACAATAGATTTAAGGGGCTTCTTGAACTCAAATGGAGTAAAAAGTATGGTATAGAACTGGAATTTGTAGGGTTTGACAGCTTGTTGTATATAGAAGTGAAGGAAAAGAAAGAGTCAAAAATAAATCCAAAATTATGGGGATGTAGTGAAATAAATTTAGAGTATCTCTACTCCAATCACCTATTTCATGAACAAATTCTATCTATTCTATTCTTTGTAAGTATAATGCATCAATTATATAATTTGCTATATGGAAATTTGTAAGATGCAGTAATAATGCTACTTATAAACTAAAAAATAGTGCCTAGTTATTACTGAATCTAATGTGTTTCAGGGTTTTCTTCTGTATTATTGGAGAATGTATCTTGGTGAAGATGATGATTTTGGATTTTGAATGACTATCCTAGATTATACTTAGAGGATTAGGTTAATCTAACCACAGGGAAAGGATAGAAATTAGATATGGTTACAAAGAGTTAGGCAGAATATATTATCCAGGTTTGAATTGAGTGATTGATAAGGAATGCCATATTTTCCTATAAAATCAGATACTTTTAAAATAATGAGGGTATATGGTTTGCCCTCTGAATGTGTAAAGGTTGTAGTGATTATGCCCAAAGGACTATAAAAGTGTGCATAGCCCTAGACCCAGTGTTAATATTTCTAGGGCTGTATCCCAAAGAGATCATAAAAATGGGAAAAGCACTCACATGTACAAAAATATTTATAGCAGCTCCTTTTTGTGGTGACTAAGAACTGGAAATTGAGTGAATGCCCATCAGATGGGGAATGACTGAACAGGTGCTACATGAATGTAATGAGATACTATTGTGCTATAAGAAATGATGAAGAAACAGGCTTCAGAAAAATCTGAAAAGATTTATATGAAATAATGCTGAGTGAAATCAGCAGAACCAGGAAAATATTGCACACAGTAATAACCATAGTGTGCAATGACTGACTTGAATGGACTTATCCCTTCTTAGCAATGCAAGATGTTAAAACAACTCCTAAGGACTCATGATGGAAAATGTCATCCACATCCACAGAAAGAACTATGGAGTCTGAATGCTGAGTGAAGCCGACTGTTTTCTTGTTTTTTTTGTTTGTTTTTCTTTTTCTCATGTTTCCTCCCAATTGTTCTGATTTTTCTATATAACATGACTAAAGTGAAAACATTTAATAGTGATGTACATGAAGATCCTATATCAGATTGCGTAGGGTAGAGGGGAGGGAGAGAAAATATAAAACTTAAAATTAAAAACATTCAACTTAGTTGAAAACTCGAAATAAATTAACTTTTAAAAATATAATTTTTAAATAAACTAAACAGCATAAATCCAAGGGGAAAAATATTTGATGACTCTGACATGCAGTATTTAACATAATTTGGTAGAATATCGTTAGTTTATGATTGATCATAGTTTTATATGCATTATCTAGCACACCTAGTCATGGAATTTAAAATAGATATAAAAATGTACACCTCCAAGATAAGTAAGTTTTAAGCAAAAAAGTCAAGTTCCCAAATAGAAAATTGGAGATAGGGAATGACTACACATAGATGTGAAAAAAAATGGGAGTATTAGCGGACAACTGGCAAGATCAAAATGAGTCAGGAAATAGAAATAAAATAGAAATAGTCAATATAAAAACCAGGAAAAAAAAGATGAACTATTTCTCTATATTGATTATATTTTCCTTTAGATAGATTTTATTTTTTGATGCATGGTTGGATAGTGCTAATATCATGCAATTACTAATGATGCTTAAAGTGTAATGTGATTTCCCTATTTTCTCTTTTAACCATCTCAATTTTAGTGGTAGCTTGTCTGAGCTTATAATCAATATCCATGTTCTTTCTTAAATCCTCTCTTGCCTATCTTCTTTCTTTCCTAGTTGAATTTAATGTATAGTTGCACTAACTCTGTGTGTGTTCAATGTTCTAGTTCAAATAACACTGAGGTTCATGTGACTCCCCATTTTCCCCAGCCATGTTTGAATACTTTTATTGAACCCTCTAATTATGAGGCAAGGTTTTTCCATAGTGTAATCCCTTTTTCTCTTCTTTTTATTTCCTCTTTAACATCAGTGTGACAATAAATATTTAACAATGAGCTCTACAAAATGCCAAGCACAATCTAAATTTAATATACATTGAGAATTATCTTCACCATTTCTTCTCTGGATTATAAATGAAACAATGATATAAGTCCTAATTAATTGAGCTTTCTGATTTCCCAGGAAAAAATGTTCTCAATGAAAATTTAACAATTGACTCCCATGAGCTGATAAGAACTGGCTTTGGTACAAACCTGTCTTAGTCACTTAAGATGGTGAAAAGAGAAGAAATTCCTGTTTATTCCCTCTCTCTTTGTCTTATTTACTTCCCAGTGATCCCTGAAGACATTAAGATTTCGAAAGGATAAGTATCTCTTCCCTGTGATTTAGAATGGAATTGTTCCATTTCCATTTAATTTCTTCCATTTAAAATATTTTCCTGGGTTCCTCTGAACTTTGGTTTTGCAACTAAAATACCCTTCATAGCTCTGGCCTTTGCTTCAGGAAGACTTTGTCATCTTCTATTACATTAAAACTATGTCTGTGTGTTTGTGTATATGTGTGAGTATGTAATTATATTGTTTTGTAACAAGCATAATTTTGGCTGTTTTATTTTTGTACATTTTGAATATTGAACTCTGTAATTTTCTCTCTTTTAAGTAGTTGTTGTCAATTCTTGATCATGACAATAGTTGCTTGACACTTGAAATATTTCTATCTTCCATACCAATGAAACTACCAGAAAATTATTTTCTAGAACTAGAAGAAAGAATATCAAATTTCATCTGGAAGAAAAAAAGGTCCAGAATATTAGGGGTATTAATGAAAAAAAAAATACTGAAGAAGGTGGTCTAGGCATACAGGATCTAAAATTGTATTATAAACTATCAATCAACAAAAACCACTTGATACTGGATAAGAAATAGAGGGTTAGATGAGTGTAATCAGGTATGCAAAACATAGTATTCAATGAATGTATCAGTCTACTGTGTGATAAATCCAAGGACCCAGCTTCTGGGATAAGAACTACTATTTGACAAAAACTGCTGGGAAAACTGGATAATAGTGTGGTGCAAACTGGGCATAGACTGTTATCTGACACCATACACAAGAATAAAGTCCAAATGAGTACACGATCTAGATACAGAGACCAATACTATAAAGAAATTAGTGGAGCAAGGGATAATGCATTTGTCAGATTTATGGACAATGGAAAAATTTATGACCAAAGAAGAGACTGAGAGCATTATAAATTGCAAAATAGATGATTTTGATTATATCAAATTGAAAAGTTTCTGTACAAACAAAGCCAGTGCAACCAAAATTAAGAGAGAAGTAGAAAACTGTGAAAGAATTTTTAGAGCTAGAGTCTGTGATAAAGGCCTCATTTCTAAAGTATATAGAGAACTGAGTCAAACTGGCAATAATACACATAATTCCCCAATTGATAAATGGTCAAAGGATATGAACAGGCAGTTTTCAGAAGAACAAATGAAAGCAATCTATAGTTATATGAAAAAAATGCTCTAAATCACTATTGAGAAGGAAAGCCAAACAACTGTGAGGTACCACATTTCACCTATCAGATTGGCTAACATGACAAAACAGGAAGATGATAAATGTTGGAGAAGATGTGGGAGAGTTGGAACACTAATTCATTGTTGGTGGAGCTGTGAGCTGATCCAACTATTGTGGCGAGCAATTTGGAACTATGCCGAAAGGGCTACAAAAATGTGCATACCCTTTGACCCAGCAATACAGCTCCTAGGACTGTATCCCCACGAGATCATAAAAATGGTAAAAAGTCCCACATGTGCAAAAATATTTATACTAGCTGTTTTTGTGGTGGCCAAGAACTGGAAATGGAGGGAATGCCCATCAATTGGGGAATGACTGAACAAGCTGTGGCATATGAATGTAGTGGAATACTATTGTTCTATAAGAAATGATGAACAGGTGAACTTCAGAAAAACATGGTAAGACATATATGAACTGATGCTGAACGAAATGAGCAAAAGCAGGAGAATATTATACACAGTAACAGCCATAGTGTGTGAGGACTATTTCTGATAGACCTTCACAGCAATGCAAGGATCTAAAACATGGACTCAGGGCAAAATGTCATCCACATCCAGAGAAAGAACTATGGAGTCAGAATGCAGAATAAAGTAGAATATTTTTCTTTTGTGTTAAGTTTTGTTTGGGTTTGGTTTTTCTCATGATTTCTCCAATTTATTTTAATTTTTCTATGCAAAATGACTAATATGAAAATGTGTTTAACAAGAATGTATGTGTAGAACCCATCTAAGACTGCATGTGGTCTTGCAGAGGGAGGATTAGGGAGGGGGAGAAAATTTAAAACTTATAGAAGTTATTGTTCAAAATTAAAAACAATTTAAATTAAAAATATATTTCTATATTCTTGCGGTTTGTTGTTGTTTTTTGTGTTATATTTCCAGAAATTTTCATTTTGGGTTTTTAAAACAGACATGAAAAATTTATTCTTTTTATTGTAGCTTTGTCCCCTGCTCCTAATTATTCTGATTATTTTTCACTTACAACTTCTTAAAATATGGTATCCAAGATTTAATTTTTGGTAATAGTTTTCAACAAGTTTCACTATTAAATTATTTTTCATTGTTCTGTGTTCTAGAACAATTGTTCTAGATATGAGATAACTGATATTTTGTTCTATTTTTTAAAAAATAATCTCGATTCTGTTCTCATGTTTCCTACTGTCTTATGGAGTCAAGCAGGATTTAATCTATTTTAACTATAAAAGGGTGTCTATTGTTTGTCTAAGTTTTTTCCACCTTCTGTTCTAAACTTTTCATTCTCATTTCAATTCTTTCTTCCATGGTTCTTATTTCATTCACAATGACATTTTTTTTTCTCTTTTTCATTTCCTCCAGACATTCTTGTAGTCTTTGTAGCCAAATATTTTTTCTTGAGATTTTGCTTACAGTTGTTGTCCAGCCACTAATTTCAGGTTTACCAATTAAGCATCTATGTACTCATACTGCTTTCGTGATGTCCATTATCTTCTATTACTCATATCTCAAAATTCATTTCCTAATTGGGATTTTATTTCATCGCCAGTCTCTGCCCCTTCCACAGTCTTGAGAATGTGGTCAGGAACTATTTTCTCTTGTTATTATCTCATTCTCCTGGGTTCCTCATACTGACTTCCATTTCTCCTGATTTACCTTGGTAGTATCTTCAGTTACAACTCTGTGTTTGGCTAGTGGAGAGGTTGATGACCTTGTACAAGTCTCCCTCATGCAAATCAAAGTCAACTGCAAGTCGTGTTATCATCTTGATGTCATGGTCCTCTACCAGAAAGAAGGACAAACACAAACTGTGAGTGAGTAGCAGCTCCTCTCCTGTCTTCTCCTCTCCTCCCCTCCCTCCCCTCTCCTTTCTTCCCTTTCCCTCCTCTCTCCTCCTCCCCATTAAGGTGAACTCCATGACCAAAAGTTGCCTTTCTTCCTCTGGGTTTACTGGCTACATTTCTTCTTGAATGATGAAGCCTTAAACCCAGTTCTCTCTGGAACTCTTAGATTGGAAAAGTCTCCACTCACCTAGCACAGGGTGACTGTAATTACTAAACAGTAATTTTTTTCTCTTTTACCCAGGAACCCTGAGGGTCTTCCCCTCCCAGTATGATATTTTTTTTTAGTTAAAGGATCTATCCCTTGAGTTACTTAAAGAAGCCTATTCATTCAGTGGGTGTATCTCACTCAAAGTAAGATTGTGATAAGACCCAAGCCTGAAAGGGCCAGAATCTCACATTGCATCCTGGCCCATCTCCTGTTGTCCTGATGAGTATCATGCCACTGGACCCAGATGACTCAGGAGAAGAAGGTGACTTTGCACAAGCCTCTTTCACTCAAATCAAAGTCAACTGCAAGTCATGTCATTATCTTGATGTCATGATCTTCTTCAAGAATGAAGGACAAAGACAAGACAACGTAGCTGGTTATCGCTATACCAAGTGGTGCTTCTTTGGACTTTTGGCCTCCTCCTCTGAGCTCATGATGACTTTTCTGGGGGAATATATCTATCAGTGCTTCCTGATTTTGAATATCTTTCTATGTAAACTTGAGCTAAAATGAGGGAGCTTACTGGTTTCTCTTTTTGGATCATTGCTTGATCTGAGAATTCTTAAGATCATTGCTGTAGTATCTGGAGGAAAATTGACTCTTCTGCAACATTTCACACTATGTTATTGGGAATTCCTTTTTTCCTTATATTTACTCATAATAGTTCTTCCTTTTGGAGCTGAGGTCTGTCTCTCCAAATCCCAGAGGACCACATCTGAATTCACCCTCCTGGGGAAAGGCAGTATTCTAAAAATGCATTATTGGAGACTGATTCCTTCTAAACTGATAGTACAAAAGGTTGTATGTTCATTATAGGCACAGACCACAGGCATCTCTGCCAAATTAATGCATTGATAACCAATGCATTTTTCTGGGATTTAGCAGGTGATAGACCTACTGTACTCTTTCTGATTCAATTACCTGAGGAGTACTCTATGTAGTCTGAGTATCACATTTCAGGAAAAACATTGTAAAGCTAGAAGCATCCAGAGGGCCACAACCAAGATGGTGAAGTGTTAAAAGGCAGTCATGAGCTAGTTTATATTTTTCTTCATAGTACTAAAATATTGGATAAAAATAATGAAGCAAAGTCAGCCTTCCTATAAGGAAAATATTCTTAACAATGAAATCTACCCCAAAGTGGAGTGTGTTCCTTCTGGAGACACTGAATTTCTCTCCTTAAAAGCTCCTTGTTTATATCAAGACTGGCTGATATTAAATACCCTCTGAAATCCCTTTGATCTCTAACATTTTGCTATCCTATAATATTCATTCAGTAAAACATTCCTAAAAAATCATTTTTATTTCCTTGTTGACAAGTGTAAAATTTGAAAAGAGACAAAAACGTTTAAGGGTTAAAATTATGAAAGTTGATCACAGTCTTAGGCTAGAATGCAGTGAACCAGCTTAAGGAAAATAAAACAAAATTAAGTTCTCTGTAGACACAAGAATTCACGCTGAGGTTCTTAACTGAGGATCTTAATTTTAAAAAGTGGCAATGACTGTCTATTGAAGATAGGGAGGGCATAAAGGGATTTGTAAAAGCAAACTCTGGTCTTTTTGATCAGCTTATCTACTTAATGAACAAGAAGCAGAGGTGCCTTGTTTGGACAAGAAGAAAAAAATCTGGTTACATATTTTTAATTGCTTATATCTACATATGCTCTAAGTTTTATCATGGAACCATGATTAAAAGTATCCCAAAGCATCAATAGTTCTGGAGGGCAATTTAAATTCCAGAATGTAAATATCGAGTGGCATTTTTCCATACCAGCTTATCTTCAAAGAGCAGAAGGAAAATATTCCCTCCCCACACACATCTTGCTGGTTTCTGGGAGCAACAGTTATTTCTACTGTCACAACTTCATTACTAGAGAGAATCAACACAGTGACACTGCTGTGACATTGCAAAGTCAGGACTGGTTTGAGGATTTTAAGGACAAGTTTCTCCTTTAACAAATGAAGGTATTAAAAATTGGATCTGTATATGCATGATAAATACTCCAATCAAACAAATTTTTTTCTATGGCATATATAAATAAAGGTTCAGACTTCAACTAATTTGGGAACCTGAACCATGGAGATATTTCTGATAAAATATTAATGTAAGCATCAGATATTTTAACACATACTAGTATTTTTGGAGATGCACTTATCAAAATGTAAGTCATATGCATAAGCAAACAACATGAAAGATTCCTACTACATTCAGTTAGGCAATGAGCTAATACCTATGTTTTAATTAAATTCAAAAAATCTAGATGATCTAGAATTCCTTTCATTTTAAATTGCTCTTCAAAAATGGGATATTCTGAGAATGAGAACACCAATGAAATGTTCACCTTGATAACAGTCCTTTCTCCATGCTTATAGATGTAAGGATCTTTATTTCTCATAACTACTCTGGCAAATTGTTCAGCACTGTTATCCTTTGTTCAGGCAGGAAAAGAACAGGGAGAGATTGTCAGTTATCTAAAGCCACTGTGGGAGGAGAGGCTTAGAATACGGTTACTGTGATGTCTGCGCTTAAAGTGAGCAATCTGGAAAGGCTGATTATAATCTTTTGTGATATATCTACTACAATACAGATCATTCTCAACTCCACACTGTCAGATTGAATATTGAGCTCTGAATTGTGTGAAACTTTCCCAAAGGGGTCAATATTCCCTACCAAAGCAATAGAAAATCTCTCTGTCTCTGTCTCTGTCTCTCTCTCTCTCATAAAATTTTTACAGTAGCCAATTTACCCAAAATTGTTTATCCATGCATCATTAATAGAGGACAAAGAAACTTCTTAGAGAAAGCATGCCACCTTATAGAGACTCTCAGTAATTGCCTTTTAAATTACTATCTAATACTTGCCAAAATAAAAATTTCCTCTTTTCAAACCTGCTAATTGAAGGAAAATAATCTCATAAAATCCCATACTGAAGTGGCATAGTCAAATAACTACCTTTCTCTCAGAATGAGTGATATTTACATGGCAAGGATACAGGAGATGAGGTCAGTGAACATGCAGACATGAAGATAGTCTAGAGTGACTGAGTATATATGTATGTATATCTGTATGTATGCATACATGAATGCATATATGCATACACTTACATATATACATACATATATGCATAAAACTGATGAGCACCAATTTCATTGTGCAGTATCAACCCCTATATACACATTTAAGTAACATATTCATGATACGTGCGTGAGAAGATGTTTAAGTTGTATATCGTGGAATGGTATATTTGTAGAGTATTTACTGCACTTGATTTACTTCTCAATATAAAAGAGTTTAAGACTTAACATTCTTAATCAGGTCAGTTTGAAATAATAGAATAGATGAATAGCAGTTGGTTGGAGATATCTATTGAATGAGGGCAGACACTGGGAAGATGTGGGTAGCTTTGCTGTATTCTAGTACCTTTCCTTGCCATGGTTATACTTTGTTTTGATATTAGAAAAGTATAGCTGACTACTTTCCCTTCCAGTATGGAATACATTCCTCTTCCTTAAAGTGAAGATTAGCAGTTGCCCTCACTTCCTGTAGCATTTTTCAATATGATCAACTTTATAATGATTTCTCAATTGATTTCTCTGTCTCAAGTCATCCTTGACCATTCTGTCCTATACTGAGTGAAAAACTAATATTCCTACAGCACAGGTCTGACTGTCATTCCCCATCTCAAAACAAAGCAAAACGGTGGTTCTTCTAGTAATATATCTACTCTGGTAGTTAAACCACGTCTTAACATGTTGTTTAAGCCTTACTTCTTTCATATTTGCTGTGTTTCATTGAGCTTCTTCATGTATAACATTTCATCACACATCTCTATTTCTTTACACAAATTGCCCCCCTTATACTTCTTGCTCATTTTGACCTTTTAGAATCCCTAGTTTCTTCCAAAGAAAAATAGAAGTCTATCTCCAATACAAGGTGGTTGGTGATGCCCTTAGCTGCTACTGTTCACCTCTAAAAATATTTTTTTTCCTTACCTTGTATTTGTACTTATGTAAAAATGAAGAACGATGTACTATTGGGTCCAAGGGTTATATGGTTCTTATCATTTCTTTCTAAAGGGACCCTCTAGTTATGGATCAGTCCTAACAGACTTGGATCAGTCCTGGGGAAACCAGAGCCCTACAGATAAACATTTTAATTTTGTTTCATGTTTAGGTTCTCATCAAAAGGGAATGTACAATTATTCATAGACTACACTGCAGATCAGTAATAACGTTCCTATTTATTTCTTCCACACAAAGTAATACTTAGAAAAATAAAGTACAAATTAACAAAGACTTGAATGTGAAGTGGAACTTGCAATATTTTCTATTAGGAGATTCATTCTTTAAAAAACATCAAGGAGCAATTAATGAGACTGATAGACCAGTGCTATCAAACACAAATAGAAACCAGGTCTACTAATGTCAACTTAAGAATTTTTGCAAGTGCATATTGATTTAGAAAACACATATTAACTTTACATTTTATTTATATTATTAAATATTAACCATATACAGGTTAAACTTGTTCCAGGGGCATTTAGGAATGTTCTGGGTCTCTGAAATACACATCTCACCTTCACTTGAAGGGAGGGAGGTAGGTGGTGTAGTGGATGAAGCATCAGCCCTGGAATCAAGAAAATTTGAGTTCAAATCTGGTCTCATACACTTACTAGCTATATGACCTGGGGCATGTCGCATAATTTTCTAGGGATCAAGACATAGCAAAGAAGTATGGATTCAAAAAGGATTGGAGATATTATGGGCAACTTTTTATGCTGCTAATTTTAAGTAGATTTTATTTTCCAGCCATTTCAACTTCTTTACAGGACAGAGTGCAAAGCTATTCACTTCTTTCACTCCACACATGGCTAATCATTCAGAAAGCCCGGAATTATTCTGTAGCTTGAATTTTACTTTTAAATTGATGCTGCATGGCTACACATTTAAGTCCTTCCATTTTTGGAGGGTTGTGTGAAATGCTTTATTTTCTGGTTTGTGTAGTCAACTTCTTCAGTTGTGGGTCTGGAAGATGCCCCTCTTGATGGGACTGCTCCACATCCTGGGAGCCCATAAAACATGTCACCTGGCATGACTTTGTACTTTGATACAGCTTAGCATTGATAGTGCTGCCAAATCTCTCCAATTCTTTCAGCTTATATTCAAATTCTTCTTTCTTCTCTTTTTGCTCAAACCATAAAAGGTAAGAACAGCTGTTGACTCATGACTTGGGACATACCGAGATCAGCGATGGTTAAACAACTCTGGTGGTCTGATATTGGGAATCACTTAAGTAGGCTAGTATTGTGACAACATTTTTGGACAATCTTTTCAACATAAGCTTCAGCAATTTCTTTCATCTTGGTCAAGACCATGGAAAATACTTCTTTTGGATAGGAACTTTTGATCTCTCCTTTGTTTTCTGCTTGAATGCTGAGTAGACTTGTGTCATTCACCACCCTGAAAGTTCAATACTTCATGTCTCACTGTACAATCACATCATCAACTCTACAACCAATTAGTTATTGGTCATTGAAGACTGTATTGGTAGGTTTCATTACAACTCAATTATTTGCAGGATCACTGATTAGACATTCTGTATCTGTGAAGTTGACGTAGATTGATGTGGTCCTGTTCCCTTAGTCATTAACAGTGATCTCTACTTTCCCATGTTAGAAGACTCTCACACAGGAATAAGTGGTGTTAGGATCAGTGCCAACTGTGGGTCCCTTTAATATGGTTGCTGGGGGCTCAGGAGTCTTAACTGACCAATGTGGAACAATAGGGTTGCCGCTCTGCAGTACAGACCTGACAATTATTGTCAAAGTTATGTTGAAGAGGGCCTAAGGAACTGCAGAACTTTTCAACCAGCACATTCAAAGATGATAATTGACTTAGGACAAAGAAGTCCATTGCAATACTTTTCACCTCCATCCAAATTTTATTTCCCAAGTCAGAAATCCTGACTCCCTCCTTGTCTTTAATATTTAAAAAGGACCCTGCTATTCCAACACACCCTTAGTCATTATTATTTGTTAATATTACTGTTTCTTCCTAATGAGTCTTCTACCCCATCTTCCTAATGGGAGTTTTAGGCACACGTGTTGAGGGCATCCTTTATGAAAAATTAAAAAGCAAACAGGTAGATTCTTATAGATGATTTTGTAACACAGATCACATTTTAGTCATCACAAAAAACACTAACGTGTGTGGAATAATAATTCCTGAGATTTATATAGCGCTTTTAAGGTTTGCAAAGTGCTTTATATTCATCTCATTTGAGCCTCACTATAACCCTGGGAAGTAGGTACTGCAGGTATTATTTTTCACATTCTGTTCATGAGGAGACACGAGGAAACGAAGATAAAAAGAAGTTAAGTGTGGTGACTATAGTTTCACAGGTAATAAGTTTCAAAGGTGACATTTGCATCTATATCTTCCTAACAGCAATTTAAGCATCTAAATCATAATATGAAAACTCCATCTGAGATTATTATTGTTTGTGTGTATATATGCTGTAAGTAACAAACAAATTCTTAAATAGATCAAGATACAGCCTTAAAGGTTTTTATCTATTTAAATATCTACCAAGCGTATTGTGTTAAGAGTATTAGAGAATTATTTGAATATGAACTCACAGAGATAATATATATGCATTTTTCTGAATATCAATATCAAATAAGAAAAGAGCACTGTCTCTGGATTCAGAAAGCCTGGATTAAAATCTCACTTCTGGTACTTCCTAGATGTGTGACCTTCAGTAAGTTGCTTGAGTTCCATGGGCCTCAGTTTCCTCACTTCTAAAAATAAGAAGGTTGGAATAGAGCGCTGCTACAGTCCCTTCAGCTCTAAATCTATGACCCAATAGCATGTAGCAGATATTTGCTGCTGTCAGAGACAATGACATATGTGGTAAAAATAAAAGAAAATTCCTTAGATTTGTACGAGTCCTCCAGATACTCTCATTTTCAGATACCATTGCACTGATTATATCAAGCCACAAAATACCATTCACTCTCCTTCATGAAGTCTACAGTCATATAATGCAGCTCCGTCCAATAATCCATACAGGAATGAGAAAGCAGCTAACAAATGTGCCCTGCCAGACTATGGCACACTTTAGATAGGCAGTCCACCAGTAACTAAATCTGGGGAGGGCCCTACAGATAGTTTAATCAACTGGCCCATGAAATGAATAGCAGGAGGAAATTGAACCAGATAGCATTTGTGCAGTGCTTTCAATGATGAGAGTCTTGCCTCTGCAAAATAGCTTGTATTTTCAATACTAATATTCTTCCAAGGTTGTTATGCTTCTGGGAGCTATGGGACAGCATGATCTCCAAAGAAGCAGAATTACAACAGACTCTTGGGTCAAAGGATGTTAGGTGTAGGACATCAGTGAGGAAATGTATGATCAGAAATGATGAGCCAGTCATAGCAAAACTATTCAGTAATGGATAGGTTGTCCAAGCATTCATCACACTGGAGCCCAAGGAATCAAAGCTGTGAAGAAACTTTATGACACATTTTGTAGATTCTCTCCGGATGAGAAATGCAAAGCCTTAAGCAAGAATGGTTTTAGGTCCCTAGACAGACAGATAGATGGAAAGAGAGATTGATAGAATTACTTCCAATTATGTACCAGTTGGTATTCTAAATACTTTGCAAATACTATATTATTTGATCTTTACAACAACTCCTGGAGACAGGTGCTATTATTCTCTTCATTTTACAATTGAAGAAACTGAGAAAAACAAGTATTAAATGCCTTTTCCAAAGTTATACAACTAGTGTCTGGGGCCATATTTGAACACGTCATTTGGAACTCCAAGTCTAGCATTTTAGCCACAGTGCCACCTAGCTGTTACTAGCTTCTGTAGATAGAGTAATCTATGGGATGAATGTGCCCAGGTCAATGAGATGATGGATTCATTAACATGTGTTATGGTGAGATAAGTGAAATAATTGATATGAATCAGAGGAACGGTGTTGCAAACTCTCTTTGATAAAGGAGCAAGTCAATTTATAATTTAGCCTTTTAATAATGCATCTGCTGAGTGGCAGAAAAACTCTATGCAAATCCCTGAAGATGATGGGAGGAGAGAGTCCCCCTCTCAGTTCTGACCAAAGGATTACCTCAAACTCCTACATTTCAAAAGTTAGGATATTTGGGTACCATTAGTACTGATAACAGTTTCCCCAGAGGAGCATTGGCTGGTGTCTCCTGTATCAATGACCTAGAACAAACTGTACACACCAAGAATAGACAGCCTCTTGGATCTTCAGAGACTAGAAGAGAATCATACATACAGAAAGAGAAATTCATGAGGACTTCAAATAAAGTGGTAAAGAAGTTGAGTTACTCCTTATCATGTTAATTCTCTTAGCTTAAATCCATTATCCCCAAGTACATTGTACGAGAGAGTTACTGCCAGACTATAGGAGGAATATGTTTCCCTCAGACATTTCAGTAGCTGTGTAACCCTAGGCAAGTCACTTAAACCTGCTTGCCTCGGCTTCCTCATATGTAAAATGAGCTGAATAAGGAAATGTCATGCTACTCCAGCATATTTGCCAAGAAAACTCCAAATGGGGTCCCAAAATGTCAGAGATGACTACAAAATTACTGAACAAAAAATCTGAATGTAACTTTGTAAGACATATAATATCAGAGAAGTACAGAAAGCAACACAATAGACAGAGTGCTTCATATGGAATTAGAAAGAAATGAGTTCACATCCTGCTTCACATTTATTATCTCTGTAACTCCCAGGTAAGTCAATTAACCACTCTATACATCAGTCTCCTGATCTAAAAAATGAGGAAATTGAACTCAATGTCTTCAAGGGTTCCTGATAAACTAAAAATGGTGATCTTTTATCACTAAATGCTCCTAATTTTGCTATCACATCTACAGTAGCCTGTCCTATTCTTTAAAATGAATGAGATTATGAAGACAGCTACCAGTAAATGGAGATAATAAAAAATTAAAAAAGATCAGGATATGTGGACTGTTTTATGACTTCAATAGTCATGTTTCTGGAAGAGCAGTGGCTATATGTTTACTCTGTCAAGGGCTTGAACTTCCAATTCATGCTTGGGTTATATAGCTATGTCTCACTTAATAAAATAATGAATCCTTGAAGGAGTTGCATTACTTGAATACATACTATGTTTTAGGCTGGGACCAATTAACATATCTTACATAATAATAATTTTGAATAGTATGATTTTGAATTTATTTGACCATTTCAGAGGATTTTTTATTTACACTAAAATATCTTTTCCAACTTTAGTATTCCATGATTATGCTTATGGATATCTCTTCTATGTGATACTTCTGCTCCACAGTGTTCTTGATAGGAATTCACCAAGTCAATTTAAAACTAGAGGCAGAAACTGTAAAATTATTCTTCCGTAGCCACTGGATTTCCTTAATTTCCTGCAGCAATACTTTGGCAAGTGTGTGACATCACTGGAGATTTGATAACAGTGGTCATGATATTAGGATTTGGGAGGATATTGAATGTGATGCCAAATAATTGAAAATAAATTGTGCATGTACCTTATTTTCTTTGGAGTCCCCCAAAATATAGAGAGCAGTTTTGCTATAAGATTTCATTTTCATTGGAAATTTGTGGAATAATATGTCTTTTGTGTACTTCCCTTTGACTTATTTCCTTTCACAAATATTTAGATGCAAATTAGAGAACAACCTCACTAAAATTCAGTACTTCTATCAAGGATGAATCAATCTGAATCTTAGAGGTCAGAGACTTAGTCAAACTGAAATTACAACTTCTTTCCTAGAACCAAATTAATTCAAATCTTTATGTTCAAAGTGTTTTTTTTTTAACAGGATCCAAAGGAATAATCAAAAATATTCATTATTATCATGATAACAACCCAGAGGCAGTGCTTAAATGAGTCCTTAAGTTTTTTTGCTTCTCACATTGTACTGGGCCAAAAGCACTTTGATTCAAATAATAGAATCATAGCATTTTAGTTTTGAAAGGACCCTTAACAATTATTATGGGGAGAACATTTGGAATACTGATGCAAAAAGAGTATTTCATTTTTCTGAATTAGTATTATCAAATCCAAATATGCTAATTAATAACAGAGAAGCAACATGGCCCAAGCATCTAGAAAGTACAAATTGTTTAATTCTTTTTACTTGAAATCCTAGTTTGTAGCAGTGCCTGGATCTTAGCAGGTGCTTAATAAATATTAATTGATTGAATGTTGACTTGGGAAATTTCTGAAACTGGAGCCACTAAGACTAAGAATTAAATTCTATCTATAATATCTATTGGTTCTATGCTCATAGGAAATTCACTTAATTTCTCATGCTCCAAGGCAAATATTTATTATAAGGCTAGTTAGTGCAGAGGATGGAAAAACAGACAAAGTATGAATGACTTGATTTAAAACTAATATCTCAACCACTTATTTAACTGCATTATCTTAGGTAAGTCACTTAACCTCTCTCAATTTCAGTTTCTTTATCTACAAAATTAAACCAATAATAATATCAACCATTCATTGTTGTTGAAAAGATGAAATGTGATTTGTTTGTAAAGTGCTTGGAAAACATTAAATAACTATACAAATGCTAGGGTTTTGCAATATCACTGAGATACTTTGCTATCTGAATTAGTATTCCTAAGAAATCATATATTCATGTTTTATATTGAGGAATCAAAATAAAATTGAATATACTGATATTAATGTTTCAACTTTTCCATACTATTTACATTCAAAGCAGGTTTAATATTACATTATGCTGTTTTCATATCTTTATACACACAAAGAAAAACACATTCACACACATAGCATATGCTTAAGGATCCAGAGTCTTCAGAGTAACTATTTCTGAAAGGCATTAAAACATCAAAGGCACTAAGATTAACCACATCAGATATGCCCCACAAGGTTCACTGTATTCTAAAATATAGTTTTGTACAAAATAGAACTGAAGTTCATCCCTTATACCTTTATGAGTTTCACTGATATCATACTGAAACTGAAAAAGATTTTTAAAAGAACCTGTCAATCATTCTTCCAAGAAACATTTCTGGTAGATAATGTGCAAACTCTGAATTCTGACTTGAATTTTCCAAGTAAGAAATCAGGGGAAAAAAACAAAGTAAAACTGGTCTTCCAAAGGTACCCAGGTAGTGATTTGAAGAAAAAAAATGTCCATATATCCTAATCACCTCATTTCATTTCAGCAAAATGTATCATATTCCCTAAAGTAGACTTTAGTCCTGACTGGGATACTCTCTTATGTACATAAATAGCAGACAATACCTACATTATTTCCTCATCCTCATATCCTTTGCATATCAATCTCATCTTTTTATATTGATTTCTCTAAGTATGATTTTATTCTTGTCACATTCCAAGGAAATGAGTGCAGTTGACCTGGTGGAGTTTAGAGCTCTGCCATTTATTATCCCTTACCAAATGGCATATTTTACATGACAAAATGAGTTTAATAGGGCTTAGGGAAATGCCAGAAAGGGATAAACAAGTGAACATTGCTCTCTGCAAAGAGTATTTGAAGAGGCCATCTTTAGAGTATAAATACTGTTCATTTAAATTATCGACATAGTAATCAGTCTGGTTCATTTTGTACTGAAACATTTTTATTCCCACAACCCCAATAACATTTTAAAACAAAAAAAATCTTTCAAATAAAAACTATTAAAAACACTGAAACAATCAATCATAAAACTTGGCACAATAAATTCATCTTTGAAAGGTCCACCTCACTTTGTAATTTCTATGTTCCAAAACTTCACATTGTCAATTGTGATAGATGAAATCATAATGAAGTTCATATATGTATAGATGGAGAGAAAATATAGAAAGGGACAGTGACTAACAGAACTAAGAAAAGTTTAGTTAAGAATGAACAGGTGAATCTTAGTGAAACAGCCCCCTGATTTCCCTAATACTACCCTGTGAGACTAACTAGACCCAAGCTTGAATTTGCATCAAGAACCTTTTTCTTTTAGCTCTAGAAGTAGAAATGAATTATGGACTATTTTTATGTATTCCCTTCTTTATAGGAAACTTGTATGTGTCCAGAGTTATGGTAATAATGCTTTATTTTTGGTAGTTTGATTAGACCAGTGTCATACACACACACACACACACACACATACATATGCGCGTGCACACACCTACACATGCACACGCACACACATGAACACACACAGGACAGACTTCAGCTTATACTGAAAAGAGGTAATGTCACCCATTGCGTCAAAGCAATCAAAACCTCCAATCTCTAACTACTTTTTAAAAATCATAAATAGATAAAAATTTGACAGTCATCTGATTCTATGTCATGTAAAGGTAGAAATAGTTTCTTTCTCCTTCTTAGTCTTATTGTCTGATGCTAAGACATTCCTGTTACTGTATGGGATAGGCAGTGGACAGAAATACCTCCTTCCACTGTGGGAATGTTTAACTTATTTTATGACCTTGTCCCCTCTTGTCACACTTTTCTCCTTTTCAGCAACCATTTAGAACTTATTCATTGTTCAAATGACCTAAATGAGATTAAAATAACCAACTCTATTACTGCCATTTCTTTTATATGTTGTCTTCCATAATTGGAGTTTGAGCTCCTTGAGATATGGATAAGTCTCCCTTTTTCTGTCTTGCCAGAACTTAGTTATGTGTTTAACAAATTTAAAAAATACCAATGCAATCAAGTCCATTACCTATCTAATCAATTCCATTTCCTGATTCTCCTAAATATACTGGGAGAAATGGTTATTGAGTCAATGGATATAGGCTCATATTGCCCCTATCATTAACACTTGAGGGCTAGGCTATGGCATCCTGCTTTATATATGTTCAGAGGACACAAGAGGGGCTCAAATACAATAAATATTCAACAAAATTTTTTGAAGGAATTTTGAATTGTTTAGAAATTATATGAGAAATGTTATAAATTTATTGATATTACATACAAATGATTATTTCCCCACCAGCCTTTGTAGGGAAAAGTTACATTCCATTGCAAGTAGGCTACACAACATTCAAATGAGTTCCATTTTCAGTGTGTTGAGTTTAATATTTTTTGTGAGATGTCTAGGTGATGTCCAGCAGGCAACTCGTAATAAGGACCTATAATTCAAGAAAGAGAAATTAGGCATGGAATCTACTTACCTTACTTTGGTGAATTTGAAAATGTGTCTAGCTCCCTTTGCTACAAAACAGTGCTCCTACTCTTAATACCTGTTGCCACTCAAACATATTCTGTAAAGTTTTAGGCCAGGAGATCTCTCCTGGGCTTCATTGTTTCAGAGGTTGGAATGGCTGATTGATTAATTAGTGCCCAGTGAAGCTCATTCACTATCCTTGAATTATTTTTGTAAATATATACTACCAATAAACCATTTAATCATTTTTTAAATGAGGTATTACAACTTAAAGCTAGGATAAAGGAGAAAAGTCTGATTGGGATGATAATAGTATTATGGGTTTTTTTGACCCAAGAATAAAAAACTACTAATGCACGGTATATACAATATAAAATTGTTGAAAAATTCCTTCCAGATTGAGTGAATTCCCTATGATGAACCACTAAATTTATGAAAGGACATGGTTAAGAATGAAAATTGATTGGCAGACATTGATAGCATATAATCTATATCAATAAACTATAAATTTGATAGAATATTGAAGTATTGGATTATACACATTTATATTTCTCTTTTAAAAATAGCTAAGGTAGAATAAATGAGATGAATTTATTTTCAGTCTTTGCTGGACATGCTACATTTCAGGAAAAGTAATGGAGGAGAGAATTTCAGAAAGAAAGAGGTGAAATGATCATTTTTATTGCTTCTTTTTTTGTAAAATTACTAATATTTCTAATTAACAGAATTCTAACTAATAGAATAAATCTGGCAATGGCAAAGAAGACTGATTCAAATACAAAGGTGATGGTCATTGAAGTAACATAATGAAAATCATAAATCAGCTGCTCTTTGGTGATAAGGAATATTAACTTTCTTCATCTATCCCTTTCAACTTTTTTGAAACTATATGACCTTGTTTATACCTATATACACACATAAGCATACATCTTGTGATTACATATTCATTGTATGTGTATATATGTATATGTGTGTATACATATATGAGTATGTATGTATATACACACATGCATAAATATACCCATATATACTAGAATCACCCTCTGAAAGCCAGAATGACTACATCTTTCTTTCAACACCAGTGAGGTGTTGGGGTGGTCTTTTCCCCACTGGCACTGGTTGAAGCCATTGGCAGGCTATCTCCCCATTATTAAGTAATAAAGACACACTCTAAATATATTTAACCTTTTAACATCATTTACTTTTTAAAAAATGGTATTTAATTCAGAGATATAATTAGAACAATATACAAATATTTCCCCAAATTCCTCAATGCATATTCTCTTCTATACTACCCTAGTCTCTTCAGGAGTAGTCTCACAATTCAGCCTAATTTCTCCTTAGCATTTATCTCATCAAGTTCACATTCAGATGCCCTGTCACAGTCAAATGAGTCTTCATTTCAGCTTCTCCTGGCCTGTATCCATGAGATTAGCTCCTTGTTCTTTTGAGCACAAATGCAGGGCTGGTTGAAAAACCCAGACTGTGTTCCAACTACCAGATTCTTGTGGACTTTTCTCTTGTGCTTTTAAAATTCAGACTTGGAAAATCCAATTTCCACATAAATGGAAAAGAAGAAAGTGTTTAAGAATTGTAAACCTTTCACATGACCACATTGCCTCAAAGAGGAGAAAATCTCCAAATCTTGCTCTCTACACATTGTCACTTACTAGTATCCATAAGCTCAGGAGACACATCACCAGGAAGAGAATAGTCAAAATGTTTAAGTCAAGAGGCATGATGGAAGTCTACCAGGGTCTTTTGAATCCTTTCATAGCCAGTTAAAGATGTTTCCATTCACCATCTAGTTAGCAGATTGTGACCAATTATATAATATTTGTGTATGCTATACAGTCTTTACAAAGTGCTTCCCTTACAATTCATCACTAGCTTCTGGGATGCAAGTTTCCCAGTTTCTCTACATGAAGAGATGACATTTTAGGCAATGTATTGCCAGACATGAAATATATTTATATTAATTATTAAAATTTTTTGCCAAAGTCTGGGGCAAAAAACAAACTTGAATACCACAAAGGCACAGTTTGTGTTTTCTTTACTATCATCGTTAAAGGTAAGAAAGGCAGAAGTGGGGATGCAGTTTATTAGGAATAATGTTACTTCTTTTTTAAATTTTCTTTATTATTTTTTTTGTTTATTTATTTTTATTTTTTGGTGTTCTACAATCACATCCTTAAAATTAAGATTTTATTCCCCCCGCCCCCCCACCTTTCCCCTGCTACCCCCCTCCCTCCCCGCAACAGCATACAATTCTGTATAGGTTCTACATATATTTTCCTATTGAGTATATTTTCACAATAATCATGTTATGTAGTTGAACTAAAATAAATGGAAGAAATCATATAACAAATCAAAACATAATACACTAAAACCCACATATATACAAACATGATCTGCTACATTTTGCGAATGACTTCCATATTTCTTTTTCTGAGTGTGGAAGACATTTTGTGTTAGAATACTACCATTGGGATTTTTTTTTTTAGTAAGTTCTTGCATTATTACAAAGTTCCAAGTCTACCAGAAAAAACTCTCGCACACTGTGGTCGTTGCTGTGCACAAGGTTCTCCTGGTTCTGCTCCTTTCTCTCAGCATACAAGTCCTTCGAGACCTCCCTGAAGTCTTCTTGTTCATCATTTCTTATGGTGAAATAGTACTCCATTACATTCATATACCATAATTTATTCAGCCATTTGCCAATTGATGGGCATCCCCTTGATTTCCAGTTCTTGGCAACCACAAAGAGTGCTGCTATAAATATTTTTGCCCATGTAGGAGGGACCCTTTCCCATTTTTATGATCTCTTGAGGATACAGTCCTAGTAGTGATATTAGTGGGTCAAAGGGTATGCACATTTTTGTAGCCCTTTGGGCATAGTTCCAAACCATTCTCCAGAAGGGTTGAATGAGCTCACAGCTCCACCAACAATGAGTTAGTGTTCCAACTCTCCCACATCCTCTCCAGCATTTATCATTTTCTTGTTCTGTCATGTTTGCCAATCTTATAGGTGTGATGTGGTACCTCAGAGTTGTTTCGATTTGCATCTCTCTGATCAGTAGTGATTTAGAGCACTTTTTCATTTGATTAATAATGCTACTTCTTATAAAGTGAACAGCTTGCTTAGAAGATCATGTATAAGAATAGAATGTTAACTTTAGCCTTAAAATATAGGATTAGTATACTTTTTTTGAGGATGGAATATGCATAAGAAAGAAAGATTTTGAAGAGTATATTCACTGGATATCTAAAATATACAATTAGAAAATTAAACTACAAAAGTTGAGAGGGGGAAAAATTCTCTATGAACTTCCACAGAACTAGACATTATAGGGCAAGAATCTTAACTTGGAGTCCATAAACTTTTATTTTTAATATTTAATACTTGTATTTTAGTAAAAAACTTTTTTAAAACACTAGAATATAGTGTATTTTAAAACAAGAAAAAGAAAGAAAAGAAGTTTAAGAACTAAATTTTTCTGTTAGATAATTGCTTTAATAATTGAAAAATATCAGTCAAAGCAATTTAACAGGGAACAAAATTCAGAAATGTTAGTAGTAAAAGAAAATGTTATGCCATCAAATGTCTGTACAAAATGTGCACAACAAAAAATGAAGTTTCATAAAAAGGAGGCTAATTTGACTTCATAGGTATAACTGAGACTTGGAGGGATAAATCTATGATTGAAATAATTCTGAAGAAAGCAAGGCAAATAATTTTGATAAGAACAGAAGGGAATAGTCTAATGACACTAATACATCAAACAACTCCTAATTTAAAAGATGTGTAGAAAGGATGAAAGAATAAATCGATACCTGAAAATTAATGAGATAGATGAAAAGTGTCAGGAATGCTTAGAAGAGGTTGAAATTTTGCTTTTGCTTTATTTTAACTCTATTATGAGAAAGAAAAGGATCCATGCCAAGATAGAATCATTGTTTGGGGTAGATAGGATGATAACTGGAACCAGAGAGGAGACAAAACTACTCCATTCTTAGCTTTCATCTTCCTGCCCAATCTTCCAAAAGAGATCATCAGAGAAGTCTTTTTCATTTGTAAGTTCTTACTTAAATTCAGTTTCAAAATTAAGTCTGGCAATTTACCCTACCCCTCTAAAATTTTCTGCATCAATCTTTCCTGATTTTCAGGAATCCTTTAGAGTTATAGAGTGTTGTAGAATAGCAGATAGTACAATAAACTGGAAGTCAAGGATATTTAGTTCTTGGTCTGGCTCTTTTACTAAATAGCAATATGAACTTGAACAATTCGAATCCTCTCAAGTCCATTTTTATGCATTGAAGTTGAACAAAAATGGTAAATATTTGTCTAGCACTTAGAAGTTTTGAAAGAACTCTAGATATATTATACAAGAATGCTGGGACAGTTACTATAAAAAATTATGATCATAATTTACATTATACAGAAGAGAAAATAAGTATAGGGAGATTAAATGACTTGTCCATGGTGGAAGACCTAAGTATTTTCTTTGAGTTTTGAGCTCAAACCTTCATGATTCCAATTTTAGAACTTCCACTGTGTTACACTGCCTCGTGTTTTTCTCTACATCTAAAAACAAATCTTTTTAGTAATTGTAAAGTATATTATTCATCTCTGAAGTATCCTATAATGTAGTAACTCTCAATTTATCAATCTTGGTATCAGTCAAGAGATATTTTCTAATAAAATAAAAAAAATTCTTATTCGCATAATCATAAATGCTATAATTCACAGAGCAATTTCCTGAACAAATTTTGAGATGTAAAAGAAACTATTCAAAACTTTAATTTTTTCCCATTTCATTAGAACATCATGAAGTAGGTGTACTCTGACATGAAACAAAGGGCTCTTTTACTCCCTCTTGTGGCTCCTTGACAAGGTATGAATTCTCTAGACAAAGGGAACATTGCTCTAGTTCTGAAACCGTTACTGTTCACCTACGAAACTCTTTATTTTTTCTGTCATTTGCCCATATTCACAGACAGTTCATGAAACTGATATCTGTCCTTGAGACAGGCTTTTAAACGTGAGCCTAGAAAGGGAACACCAAGCCACTGTGCAGGTAGAGGGACTTAATTCCCTGAAGAGGAACTTGTACACTCCAAATAATGATATTCATTGAGAATGTTTGGAAAGATGGATAATAAGATTGATTAGCAATGTAGGAAAGAGAAGCATTTTAGAATTTGGAGGACATACTAACATAGCCAAGGATGTGAACGGGGGGAAAGCTATTGCTTAATATTGGTAGGATAGAAGAAAACGAGATGTTCCAGACAGACGTAATTATGAACAATGATCTGTCCAATAGGAAGCCATGATAAAGAACAGCAAAATTTATTTATTTATTAACTGTTACTATGGGCCATATTGACTATATAGTTCCTGTGGGTCCTATAAAAGAACCTTACTTTCCTAATAATCCAGTGTCATATAAAGTCTCAAGGTTGACTATTACCTCAGTCTCCTGATCTGTAAATTTATGGGGTTGGAAGCAATGACCTTAAAAGTACCATCCAGTTGTAATTCTTGTTGCACACACCCTAAGCATTAGATAAGTCCCTTCTATTTCTCTCATCTTAATCTAACAATAACTAAAAACTCTTCTATTATTGTCCTTCTTTGTATTTATCACTAGCATCTGCTCATCCTGGCTTTTGATATTCCTTTGATCAGTCCCTCAACTTCTTTCTCTCATATCTAATATTTTCTAAATTGGGGAGATCAATGGTATCCAAGTGAAAAAGAAATAAGGATTACTAATCCATACATAAGAATCCTTGTGGCTTAGATATTAACTTAGTTTAAAAATCTGATATCTTTTTTATTGTATTTTTATTTATTTTATTAAATATTCTTGAATTTCCTTTTAAATATTGTTCCAGTGACTCTTGGGGGGGGTCTGTTTTCAGGCCATGAGTTTGATACCTTTTGATAGAAGTACAGTCTGTAAGGTACATTACTATTGTTCAATTCTTTCAGTCATATTTGACTCTACATAATTCATTTGGAATTTTCTTGGCAGAGATATTGGAGTGGTCTCCCATTTCCTTCTCCAGGTCATTTAATAAAAGAGCAAACTGAAGCAAAGAGGGTTAAGTAATTTGCCCATGGTCACATCACACTAAGTTTATAAGTTTGAATTTGATCTCAAGTTTTCTTGACACTATGACTTGTGCTCTTATCCACTATTCCACTTACCTGCCCCATTGTACATTACATACTTGTAATATTTCTGGCATCTCTTACTTCCTCTCTATTTCTATTCCTACCAATCAGTTTCAGCTATCTGAGCTTTATTTCATCTCAGCATTACAATAGCTTACAAATTAGCCTATATATCTCTAGTTTCTCCCTTCTATATGCCAAAAAATGTTCAAGTCTGATTATACCATTCTACTACACTAAAATTTTAGTAGCTCACTATTACCTACAGATTAAAAACCTATTTTCCTCATCATCAATTCCAAGGCCCTCCACAATCTGGCTCCAACATAACTTTACAGCCTTATGTCATGTAATTCCTTTTCATTCAGCCTACACTACATCAAAAAACATGGCACTAAGTGGACTTTTAATTTCCCACACTCTATCCTCTGAATATCTGAACACACTACCTTTCCATGTCTAGAACTAATTCCCTCAACATCTTGTTGACATTTTCCCCTTCTTTCAATACCTGAAGTATTATTTCCATCATGAAGACTGATTGATTATTTGCAGTGAAAAGTTATCTTCCACTGCTTGAATGTCTGTAATCATTGTAGCTAAATGTTGTAACCTTGAAGGCAAATACATTATAATTGCTTTGTAACATTTGTGTATTTGTCTTTTCTAGCTTTCTAAAAGGCAACTCTGTGGCTCCCAGTGTTTAGAGCACTGAGTTTGGCCTTGAATTCTTACTATTTGCCTCTGGGCAAGTCACTTAATCTTTGTTTCCCCCAAATGTAAAGTGGAAATAACAATAGTGCCTGACTCCAGAACTCTCATGAGGATCAAATGAAATAGTTGTAAAATGCTTAGTAAAGAACCTGGTACTTACTAAGTCCTTTAAAAAAAATTTCTTCTCTTGCTCCCTTTCTTCTCTTTATCCTCCTTCATTTTAGCTGTTGTGATGTCAATGTTATTATTTTCTCCAACATCACATATCTAAAACATGTGTGAGGCTGGATTTGAAAGAAAGGCTGCCTTATCTCAGGCCTAGCATTCTTTCCAAACCTAGGTGCACCATGGGATGGTGACCTAAATATTCCACTTAATCCTTTGTGATTCTCAACAAATGTTTCTATAATGTCTTCATAGAGGAGTTACTCCAGATGCAAAGACTTTCCTAAAGTTCCTTTCCTCAAGTAATCAAGTGATTCGTTGTTCAGTGAATAAAGTTCTCATATTTGGAATATCAGCTGGAAATTACTTGCTTATGGATTTGCTGAAAACTATGTGATTCTTCATCCCACTAACAGATTTTGTTTCACTCAATTACCATCCATAGAAAAAAGACAAAAACACATTAACTACATAAGGCTGAGTACCATTTTTTTTCCCATGGGTTGTAATAATCAAAGAATCATCCTAGTGGTGGCTAATATCTTGGTTGTGTCTATTTAACTTTTGAAAGCTCAGTGTTGGAAAGAATTTCAGAGGGTCTCTGGTATAAGCCATATATACACAAGAACTCCCTTTACAACTTATTTAACTGGTCACATGGACTTTACTTGAAAACCTCAAGTGAGGAAGAACCCACTTCCTGTTGAGACAACAAATTCTGCTTTGGGACAGCAATGATTGTTTGGATCATGTTCCCTAATAAATCCAAGCCTACCTATATAGCCATCATTCCCAGTTTTGCTCTAGACTTTCAATCATCCAGTTAGAATTGAATGTGACCTTAGTCTTGACCTCATATGTTATATCTGAGGAAAGCGGTTATGTGATAGTTGCTGCAGTGAATTAAGAATAAATCAGGTTACAAATGGGACAGCCTTAATCCAATCCAAGATAATTTCATATTCTCCAGTCAAATTGATCTACTTACCATCTGGAAATGTGTTCTGAACATTCTGATGACTCTTCGTTAATATTTACTTTAATCTTTGTAAACATCAGACTTCTTCACTCATTATATTTCTATCCAGCCAACCATGAAAAAATCAGTTCAATTTCCCTTGCATGTTTGCCACTTTGGCTAACTTGTTCAAATCTGCTTTTTCTCCTTTTTATTCTACATGATGCTTTTTTCACATAGTAGGTACTTGCCAAATACGATTGATTAAGTTAAAGACTATGGAATGAATGGATCTATAACCCAAATGAAAGGTAATGAACCACCTTCAATTTTGTTTGACTAAAAGGAGTTTCACAGAGAAATACTGAGACATTTTTAATGAACAAAATATAATGATAGAACAATATAACACACAAAACAAATTAATTTTGATATGTGGCATTTTGTAATAAACAGACCAGATTAGACCAACAAGAGGTAATACAAATATAACAGAAGGAAAATTAATGAGAAGATCTATGTCCCTATTTTGGAAAGAATAAATGGAGAGAGATAAGTCATCAGGACAATTCATATATCAAAGTTTGCTAAAACTATGAAAATAAAATAAAGTTTTATAGCCCCAGGACATTAATGTGCACAAAACCACTTTAACTTGATGGATTGCAGGGAAGGAAAATCCTAGTGTTTTAATTAGAGCTTCAGTGATTTAGGAACCTAAAATAGAGTTTTTAATATGCAAGAACATTTCCAAAACAAAGAATAATATCTAAGACCTTTGATCACAATGGCTTACTTAGACATACTGTTAGAACATAATGTGTTCCTTATTTTTGCAGATGGCAATTTTTTTCCTCTTATGCTGCTTTGTTGCAGAAAATTTATACAAATGCGTGATCTCAATGGACTCATATAATAATTAGTTATTGAACACCTATCATTTGTATATTCATGTTATGAAACTTAACATTTATGAACTGTAAGATAGGTTTTCATACCAAAATGAGTGTGCATTTCACTCCTTCATTTAGTCAAATGTGATGAGGGTAAACTTCTTGTTTTTTCTTTTTTTTTTTCTCAGCTCTCCTCTTTTTCCCTCCACCTATCTTACAGTATAAGAAAGTGGGGGAGAAGGAGATATTGCAAGGGGGGGGGAATGATGGAAGGGAGGGCAAAGGGAGGAGGGAGCAATTTGAAGTGAACACTTGGGGAGGGACAGGATCAAAAGACAGAAGAGAAACAATGAGGGGCAGGTTAGGAGGGATGGTAATCCAGTTAGTCTCACACAACGACTATCAGGGAGGTCATTTGCAAAACTACACAGATATGGCCTATATTGAATTGCCTGCTGTCCCAAAGGGAATGGGTGGGGAGGGAGGGATGGGGAGAATTTGGAACTCAAAGTTTAAGGAACAATTGTTTAGTATTGTTGTTGCAACTAGGAAAGAAGACATACAGTTAATGAAGAATAGAAAGTCATCTGGCCCTACAGGAGAAAAGAGAAGATGGAGACAAGAGAAGGGAGGGATGACAGAAGAGAGGGCAGATTGGAGATAGGGAAAATTAGATTGCTTGGGGTATTGGGGTGGAGGGAGGGGATAAAAGGGGAGAAAATTTGGAACCCAAAAATTTGTGAAAATGAATGTAAAAAATTAAATAAATAAATAAAATTAAAAAAAAAACATTTATGAACTGGCATCAACATGACAGATGATTTCCATGGCTCATAAATAGCTGCAATTTATTTTTTAATTCTAAATGACATTTTATTTTTTCAATTACATGTAAAAATTATTAACATTCATTTTTTTAAAAAACTGAGTTTGAAATTTTCTCCTTCCCTCTCTCACCTCCCATCTCTCTAAGATAGTAAGCATTTTGATAAATGTAATATATGTATAATCATGTACAACATATTTCTATATTAGCTATGTTGTGAAAAAAAGATACAGACCAAAAGGAAAAGAAATCTAAAGAGAAAATAAAGTAAAAATAGTATGTTTTGATCTACTTTCAAACATCATGAGTTTCTCTCTCTGGATGTGGTAGTTTTTGTTTTTGTTTTTTTTTAATATTGAGTCCTTTGGATTTTTCTTGGATCATTATGGTATTGCTGAGAGCTAAGTCTATCATAGTTGATCATCATACAATATTGCTGTTGCTGCATACAATGGTTCTGCTTACTTTTGCATGAGTTCGTGTAAGTCTCATCAGATTTTTCAGAAAGTCATTTACTGGTCATTTTTTATACCAAAATACTATTCCTTTACATTCATATTCTACAACTTGTTCAATCATTCCCCAATTGATAGACATCCCCTCAATTTCACATTCTCTGCCACAACAAAAACAGCAGCTATAAATATATTTCTACATGTAAGTCTTTTTCCCTTTTTTTAAATGATTTCTTTGGGATATAGACTTTGTAACGGCATTGCTGGATCAAAGGGTATACAAAGTTTGATTACTAATACTTTCTGTTCTTTCCTGTCCTCTCCCAGAACCTTAAACTTCTTTAATGTGGGACACCAATGGACTCCTGCCTATAGGCTCCTCTGGACCCTTCTAACTTTAGAGTGATTATCAATAGTTATAGTTACTGTTTCCTTCCCAGTCTGATGTCTTTCTTTCTCTTGACCTCATTAAAGGGACCATGCCCTGGCTACTTATTAAACAGACCTATTGAATGAATGGGACTTGCCTCACCCTGAGTATCTGCAAAGACCTTGGTATAAAGGACCCAAGGTCTCTCAGGGCATCCTGGGTCATCTCCAGTCATCCTGATGAGTATCTGGTCATTGGATTCAGATGGCTTTGGAGGAGGAGTGAGGCTGGTGACCTGCACAGCCCTCCCTCACTCACAACAGAGTCAAGTGCAAGTCATGTCATCATTTCTCTGATGGCATGGTCTTCTTCAGCAACAAAGAATGAACACTCTTAGTTCCAAATTGCTATGCAGAAATATTGGATCAACTCACAATATCACTAACAGTACATTAATGTTCCAGTATGCCTAATCCCATCCAACATTTATTGTTTTCCTTTTCTTTCATATTAGTCAATCTGAAAGGTATGAGGCAGTACCTCAGAGTTGTTTTAATTTTCATTTCTCTAATTGATAGTGATTTACAGCATTTTTTCCTATACCTATAGATAGCTTTAATTACATCATCTGAAAACTGCCTTTTCATGTCTTTTGACCAAGTATCACTTGGAGAATGACATATTCTTGTAAATTTGATTATTTTTTTTTATAAATTTGAGAAATGAGTCCTTTGTCAGAGACACTTGCTGTAAATTTTTTTCCCAGTTTTCTGATAGCTGCCATTTCAGTCTTCAAGGACTTGATATGGTAAAAGAGCTGTCCTACAGGTGAAAATAATACCTATTTTTCCATGTTGCAGGAATAAAGTTGATACATTTTCTTTATTAAGGTTATAACTCTGCTGCTTAATTACAGCATGAATATGACTATGGTTTCTTGAAGTCTTTACCAGTGCACAGCACGCTTAATCAGGTCATGGACCTGAAGAACTTCAATATGAGAAATCATAGAAAAAGTCATAGAATCAAGTCATGAGAAATTTAGAACTGGGAAGAAACTTAGAAAACATATTTTCTCACTCTTTTATTTTACATATGAAAAGAGTAAGGCCCAGAGAGATGAGATGACTTTAAGATCATATAACATGTAAATGGGATAGTTAGAATCTAAAGAAAGGTTGTCTAATTCCAAATCCAGACTCTTTTGACTAATCCACCCAAAACAAAATAGTGCTTACCTCATTACTTCATTATAATTTCTACCTATAAAATATTTGACAAGTTGTCATCCAGTCTCCTGTTGTTTATCTCCAGTGATAGAGATGTTACTATTGCCCAAACTACCCTATTATACTTTGTGGTAGCATTGCTTTAAAAAAAAAAAAATCCTTACACTAACCTGAAATCTGCATTTACAACTTCTTTTTTACTGATCCTAGTGCCACCTATTTGGACCAATCTAATTTCTCTTCCATAAAACTACTCTTGCAATATTTAGCAATATGTATGATATCTTCTGAGCATTTTCCTCTATAGTCAAGTATCTACTATTCCTCTCAATTAATTATAACATAGTGTTTAGTTTCTTTACTATTTTCTCTGACACCTTAGCCTATTTTAGCTTGTCAATATACATGACACTGAGAATTTCACCCTGTCTTTCAGACATGGATTCACCAAGGCAAGTTGACAGCAGAATTACCACAAGCACGCCCTCTCTTTCTTCATTGATGTTCAATGATCTGCTCTCATTATTATGTGCTAATACAATTTTGGGACAGCTAGGAGAATCGAGTGCCAGAGTGGAAATCAGACTCATCTCCTGAGTTCAAATCCAGCCTCAGACATTTCCTAGCTGTGTGATTCTGGGCAAGTCACTAACTCTGTTCCTCATTGTTAAAATGAGCTGGAGAAGGAAATGGTAAACTTTAGAGGGTTGGTACTGATGGAGTCCAGAATGTGAATTACTGTCCAGGTTTTACTTGAGATTTGTGCTAGGGCTGAGGTTCTCAGAAAATTCTACTCCTGATAAACGAGGATGAGATCGGCCTGACCCTGATTGTGCACCCCGAGGTTATTACATAGAAAGAACTAAGATAAGGAAGTAAAAGATGTAAAAGATATAAGCTAAAAATGTTCTCATGGGAATAACCTTGCTTGCTTGCTTGCTTAAGAGAGTATATGAATCTTGACCCTCAGATCAATAAGTTAGTCATCTATATGGTACAGGTTCACCTAGCCCCCACTGCTATTATCTCTTTTTTTTCTACAACCACTGTACCTCTGTGCCTCTGATCTACCAGTTGCTGGCAGTAAACTATTCCTATATATATATATATAGATAGATAGATAGATAGATAGATAGATAGATATAGATATAGATAGAAAGATATCTATATATAGATATATAGATATTGCCAAGAAAACCCCATATCAGATATGATAGAAAGGACTCAACAACTGAACAATAAACGCAATTCTAGGTTGTTTTTTATTTTTCCATTTTCCCTCATCTACTACTACGACTGCTACTACTAAGTGCTGCTGCTGCTGTTGCTACTACTACTACTACTACTACTACACCTACTACTGGCCAGCTCTGAATTTAGAGAACCTATCGCACTAAACCCTTCTTGATTTCCATGGGAAAATGACTTTCTTATCTTTTGTCACCTTAGATCTCAAGATTTGATACCTTCTCTCATCGGCAGGAATTTATGCTTTAGTCAGTCATTCAGAAGGTCTTTACAATCTTAGATCATTATTTCTATCTTCTGTCTATTGCTTGATCTCCTTTTTCTTTTTCTTTCTACCCATGTGAAGCAAAATACCATGGTAGAATCTACAATAAAGTCTCCTGATTTTGCCTTCCTCATTGCACGGTCACTTCCCCGACACTGACTTCCTATCAGCTTCTGGACAGAGGCTGAAGAGCCCATTGCTATTATGAGCCCATTGCCATTAATGAGGTAGTTATACCGACAAACCTTAAAGCATAGGTGCCGATCATCTTGCTCTCTTCCTTCATTAACAATATTTCAATTACTATTTGAAATGAGAATGTTTACTCTCTTAGCCCTCGTTTGATAAACTTTCTTCCAAAGTATTTTCTGATAAGTAATATAAATGTTTGTGTTTGTGTGTATGTGTGTGTACACACACTGATAACAATTCTGTGAGTACACAGCATTAAACATACCATCCTCACCTACTATATATGTACACATATGTGCATGAATGTTTATGAATATACATACACACATACACACAGAAGCACTCTATATTCTTAAAACAAAAGGTAGGGGTATTTCACTATAGGCAATCTCCTGTGTCTAGGTAAAATTCAGTAACAATTACAATCTCACATAAAACACTTTAGAAGGAAAGGTCTGATACTGACTGTGGAAAAATATTCAAGGAATTGCTTTAGACTTCACAGTATGGAATTCTCCATCAAGGATTTCTTCCTTATCTCTAATATGACAGAAAGAAGACTAGTATCCACAGACAGACAGACAGACACACACACACACACACATAAAAATAACCTGGTACTCCTGCTGATGTCAGGGTGGGGATTACTGCTCACATAAACTACTGAGAAAGGTATTGGTTGGAAAACTTTTTTTTTATTTAATTTCTGTGCTGGGCAACTTTAATAGTTACGGTCAAAATGTATATAATACTTTAAAGTCTACCAAGCATTTTACCCATATGAGTTGCTTTCAGCCTCACAATAAACCGATGAGGAAAAGTCCTAATAAATTGTTTTATTTTGATAGGCTTGGTCCATAGGGTGACAATACTTGGATGGGAGACCATGACTGGCAGTGTTACTGGATATTGTCATTATAAAATAAAACATCGGAATGCAAGAGTAAAACTAGCATTCACCTCAAAAGCAGGGGAGCAACATAACATTTGATATATGGAATCAATATCTCTTTGATAACTGAAACTGGTCCTCCAAATAGCCTACTAAATAGGATGACAGATAAATGTCTTTTTAGAGAAGTTTCCTATCTTTTGCCCAATCTCCTAGAGGGCTTAAAACCAATCATTTGTTTCCAAGCTTTCAAAATTAGCCAGTTATTTGATATCCCAGAGTCACCTTACACTTCAATGTTTCAAACGATTTCATCAACTTGGGACCTCACACTATTGACATGACCACCACCTTAATGGATAATTTCACGAGTTGCTGTGGCCAAAGTATTCATCTCCTAGTGAACCATGTTCAGTGTTGACTCTCTTGGCAATTAGCTAAAGGTCAGTGGCAGGACCTGAGAAACATGTGCTCCACTGAGATAGCTCTTAAAAATCCAGTTACATTCATGCCACAATGAAGCAGCACACCTTATTTTATTCTAAAATGAAAACTATTGTATAACTGTGGATCACTATTTGAAAAAAGAAATAAAACAAAACAAAAATAATATGGTTTACTCCAAATTCTTTATTTTACTGATTAGGAAAATTGAGATCAGAGGGAGGAGAAGTGACTCAGCAAAGGTTATAAACCTAGGTAGTTTGTCACAGAGGCGAATCTATCAATTTCCATTTTAATGGTCTTCGAACTACATATCCCATCTTGCCCCATTGTTAACAAAATGTTCTCTAAATAATATTATGCCCTAAATGCATTTATTTACCATGAAAGATTCTAATAGTTGTAAAGACAAGTACCTTGATATCATTTAAATGCTCGATTTAGAGATTCACTTGTTGATTTGTACTGTTTCTGCCTAAAAAACCTCTTCAATGTATTTCATATCCGAAGTACATTTCTGATGTTGTATGTATACTAAACTCAAATCAGGATAAATGAAATGTGGACATGTGATAGGATGGTCTCTCAAGACTTTTGCTGGTTCTGAAGGGCATTGACTCCAAGGACTGGTCTTTTCAGGCTTTTAGATAACTAGGAAACATTCCAATCCAGCCTGAATCCACTAAGATTTTGTGTTAATGAAAGTAAAGATTAATCCTTAACAATCTATGCCAAATAAATCTCAGAGGAAGTTTTATCATCATTAAGTGGAAAAAAAAAACAAAAAATAAGCCTAAAAAATCCATGTAGCAAGGGAGACTCCCAATAAATATCACTCCTATTACATATACTCAATTATATGTTGACTTGACTTTGCATCCATTTATTTTCAATGTTTTACAAGCTAATGTGGCTTATGTTTATCACCTTCATCATCCTCCCTGTATCTGCTTATTCCCTATTCAGTTTATTTTAAATGATTTTTGTATTCTAACTGAGCTTACCTTTGGCCAGAATTTCCTTATGATTATGAAGGATATTAGGATCATGGAGCTAAAAGGTCCCTCCAATGTTACCTATTATATCTACACATTTGTTTTATAGATGAGGAATATGAGGTTCAGGGAGGTTGAAGTATATGCCTAAGATCATGCATGTAGAAATTATATATACAATATTTGAACATTTTAATCCAAAATGTAATGCTTTTCTTTGTGATATGTTTCCTCTTCATGGAGATTGTTTACTTCTGTCTGAGATAATTTCTCAGTTTTTGGCCTCCTAATCATGGCAAATATTTTATATTTGTTAAATGCTTACAAGCAGTGATGAATATCAAGTTAAATATATTTTCTTTTTTCTTTTTTTTCTTTTTTGTGTGGCACAACAAGATTTAATTTTAATGAGAAAATGTTTAACAAAATAATTTTAAAAATGCTAATTCATGGTTTTCTAAGTCAATATAGGACTGCCAGCTATCAATTTATAATTGAATTTGGTACCATTGCATAAAATACATTGCGTTACACTGAAAAGAGGTCATATATATCATAACTGTCGGAGTGGCTAAGATGGCAAAACAGGAAAATAATAATGGTTAGAGAAGTCAGAGGAGAGTTAGAACACTAATTCATTATTGATGGAGCTGTGAGCTGCTCCAACCATTCCAGAGAACAATTTTAAGCTATGCCAACAGGCAATAAAATGTGCATACCTTATGACCCGGCAACATCACTTCTAAGATTGTATGCCAAAGAGATCATAAAAACAAGAAAACATCCTCCATATACAAAAATATTTATAGCAGCTCTTTTTCTGGTGGTGACCAAGAACTGGAATCAATTAGTGAATGATTGAACAAATTGTGATATGTGAATGTAATGGAATACTATTTTTCTATAAGAAATGAAGAAAAGGCTGACTTCAGAACTACCTAGACAGACCTATGCTGACAGACTGATGCTGACTGAAGTGAGCAGAACCTGGAGAACATCATATGCAGTAATAACCACAGTATGTGAGGACTGTGTTTATAGACTTAGTCACAATAGTGCAAAGACCTAAAATATTTCCAAAGGACTTTTGATGCCTAATGCCATCCACATCCAGAGAAACAACTATGGGGTTAAAACTCATAATGACAAAGACTATTTCCCTTTTGTTTTTTTTTGTTTACTTTTCCTCAAGTTTTCTCCCATTCATTTTAATTTTTATATGCAACATGACTAATATGAAAAGGTGTTTAATAAGTATGTATGTGTAGAGCCCATATAAGATTGCATGCCATCTTGGGGAAGGGATGGGGGAGGAACGAATAGAAAATTTAAAACTTATGGAAGTAATCGATGTAAACTGAAAACAAATAAATAAATAAATTTGGAGAGAAAAAAAGAAAAAAAGAAGCTGTACCATGTTATGGATAACAGCATGTGTTGAGATTATATTTCAAGTACACACTATGCATAGTTTCCTCCAAACATTTTTTTCAAAAACAAAACAAAACTTAAAGCAGTTTTAAGCTTTATTAACTTCAGAATGATAAATTTGGTGTAATAACATTTTGAAAAGTTATTTACATTTGAAAATTTTTCCTATAAAATTCAACAAAATCACTGTTTTGTCCTATATATCACTGCAATCAGTTTCTTTTAATTTTTAAAAATATTCATCAGCTTCTACTCAGTGATTGAAAGGATTTCATATGTAAATTTAGCCTTAAGATAATCAAAAGGAAGTTTTGATGCATACATGACAGTTCTGTCCCCACAAGGGAGAGGTAAATGGAAATAGTTAAGATGTCCAAGCAAGAAAACCTTGTCCACCCATCCACTGGTCTGAAAACGTATCATCCAGAAACTGCCACACATGCAGTGCATAATGACTGGGTAACCCATCCTGTTAAATTGTAATTATTTAAAAAAAATAAAAATTGTGGATAAAATTTTAATAATTAAAATTTTAAATTATTTTTAATTTTTTTTAACATTTATTACTCTAAAGTTATTAAAGCTTAAAGCTGCAACACCAAAAACTTTTAGAACGCTTTGTATAGTCAGTTGATGACTTTTATTCCAATATATTTATTGTCTTCTCTCCGATTATTCTTGTATCATTTGTCAGGTTCAGTATAGGTCACATGGTCCTGGCTTTTCTTTTTTTTATTATTATCATTTTCAGTAGTATTTGACCCCTGATTGTATATCAACAACAATTTTTCTGCATTGATTTTTACAAGATTTTGAGTTCTAAATTTTTCCCCCTCCCTTCATCTCCTCCACTCTTCTGAAAATGGTAAGAATTTTTATATAGTTTCTATATGTGCTATCAAATAAACATATTTTCATATCACTCACAGTTGTGGAAGAAGAAAGAGATCAGAAGAAAAAAAAACACAAGAAAGAATAAAGTAACGGAAAAAAATATATTTTTGTCTGCATTCTTAGTCCATCAGTTATTTATCTGGATATGGACAATATTTTCTTTTGTGAATCCTTTGAATTTGTCTTGGATCGTTGTGTTGTTGAGAAGAGTCCAGTCATTCATAATTGATAATTCCATGATGCTCCTGATACTGTGTACAATGTTTACAAAGTTTTCCTAATCCTGTTCATTTCACTTTGTATCAGTTTATACATTTTTCTATATTATATTCAAATTTTTCATAATGTCTTATTGCACATTATTATTGTATTATAGTCATATACCAAAGCTTGTTCAGCCATTCCCTGATAATGGGAATCTGCTCAATTTTCAATATTTTTCCACCATGAATAGGGATGATATAAACATTTTTGCACATGGATGTCTTTTTACCTTTTTTATGGTCCCTTTGGGATACAGACATAATAGTGGTATTGTTGGGTTAAAGGGTATGCATAATTTGTATTTGAATGGCAGGTTGAATTTGATATAATTATACTGAATAGCTGCATCATCTTGCTTTCTTCAGATTTGAAGGTAATTTTATCTTTTGCTTGGAAATAGTCTGATTGCCTAATTCTAAGAGGATACCCTGATCAATAACAAGCCAATTCTTTTCTTTTTTTGTGATATTGCTGGTGGTCACAATAACCAGAACTATTTCATTCTCTCAATAAAGAAAGTAGACATGGATTTTAGGCATGAAGCAGGTGAGTGTATTACAGGTCTTCGTCTTATTTCATTTGCCTTTCCCTCTACATATTCCCATCTTCACAAAGGAAATTGAAGTAAGTGTTGTTTTGGGTCTGGAGGACTTAAAAAAGTTCAACATAGAATTTCATTTTATATTCTTCTGCTGTTGCAGATATTTGTGCATATCTTGCTATTGTATTTCTGAGTACTTTTTTTCTTTTCTTTTTTTTTAGGTTCTCTTTTGTTCATCATGAACACTGCAAGACAAGGCCACCAAATTACTCCCAAATATTGTTACTGACTTTGGATGTATGAAAAAATTCCCTCCAAGTCCTATGCCAGCCTCTCCAAGGAAAACCTGCTATCTGTCCTTCAATTTAACTATAATTTCTTTGTCATCTGGCATTATGAAAATTCCAATATAGATATTGTTCTGTTCTTCCAATTGTATGTCACAGAATAATTTATCTATTGCTCTAACTCTCCAAAACACTTTCCATCTCTGTCTCTCTGTCTCTTTGTGTGTGTCTTTGTCTCTTTTTCTCTATCTGTCTCTGTCTCTGTCTGGCTCTGTCTCTGTCTATATATGTCTATATAAACAGATTAAGGGGGCAGAGCCAAGGTGGCAGAGTAAAAAGATGTACATACTCTAGTTCTTCCCCCACAGCCCATAAAATACCTGTAAAGTAAGACTCTCAACAAATTCTAGAGTAACACAAGCCTCAGAATGATGTGGTGGAGGAGATTTCCAGCCCAGAAAGAACTGGAAGGCTGATGAGAAAAGTCTGTCACACTGGACACAAAGTGGAGCCCAGCCCAGCCTGTGCTGCATGGCACCAGCAGGACCAGGGCTAAAAGAGACCTTGGGGGAGGAATCCCCAGCAGCAGTGGCAGAGGTTCTCAGCTATCTCAAACCACAGGCCACAAAGACATTTCAAAGGTCAGCGGGAGAGCTTTTTCACCTCTTTGACAAGGGAGCGGGGTCCTCTCCTCACTCTAGTCCCAGGTGGCAGTGGCAGCTACAGCAGCAACAGTGGGCAGCATCTGTGGTGGAGGTAGACAGGTAAGGCAACAGGCAGCTTCCATTGTTGAAGCTTCAGCTTAAAGTCCCTGAGGGAATTGAGCAGCTGATTGGGACCTCAGTCAGGAGCCAGGCCAGGGAGTAAATACCTCTCCCTTGATTGTGCCACCTTGGAGGAACTGAGAACTTACAGTTCTCCAGAGTATAACCTACTCTTGACAAGGGACCTAAAAATCAAGTAACTGGTTGGGGAAATGCCCAAAGAACAGAAAAAAAAAATAAGAATATAGAAGGTTACTTTCTTGGTGAACAGGTATTCTCCCCCATCCTTTCAGATGAGGAAGAACAATGTTTACCATCAGGGGAAGACATAAAAATCAAGGCTTCTGCATCCAAAACCTCTAAAATAAATATGCAATGACTTAGGCCATGGAAGAGCTCAAAAAGGATTTTGAAAATCAAGTAAAAGAGGTAGAGGAAAAATTAGGAAAGGAAATGAAAGCAATGCAAGAAAATCATGAAAAGCAGTTCAGCAGCTTGCTAAAGGAGACCCAAAAACAAATGCTAAAGAAAATAACACCTTTAAAAATAGGGTAACTCAATTAGCAAAAGATGTCTAAAAACCCAATGAAGGGATTGCTTTAAAAAGCAGAATTAGCCAAATGGAAAAGGAAATTCAAAAGCTGATAGTTCTTTAAAAATTAGAATGGAAGAGAGATGGAAGCTAATGACTTTATGAGAAACCAAGAAATTACAAAACAAAACCAAAAGAATGAAGAAATAGAAGATAATGTAAAATATCTCACTGGGAAAACAACTGACCTGGAAAATAGATGGGGATAAGGGGAAGGAAGGCTCTTAGAAAGGAAGGCACATTGCTGGAAGGGGTAATCAAAATGCATGGCATCGTGGGGGGGAGGGGAGAGATGGGAAGAAAATTTGGAATTCAAAATTTTGTGGAAATGAATGTTGAAAGCTAAAAATAAATAAATAAAAAATAATTGCTCAATAAATGAATAAATGAATTTGTAAAAAAAAAGTAAATTAAAAATATATAACAGATTCATCGATAGATAATGACACATTGGTAGATTGATGTCCATCTAGATTAAGTGACATTTCTAGGTTCACATGCATAGATAATTAATATTGGTATTGGGATCTGAATGTAGATGATAGATTCATACATCTAGAGTTAGAAGGGAACTTAGAAGCAATAATGTTGACCCCTTCATTTTATAGATGAGGAAACTGAGGATTAGAGAGGTTAAGTGACTGGTCTAGGCTCATACAACTAGCAGGTATCAGGGACAGGTCTTCTGAATTTAGACATAGTGATTTTTCCACTGTTGATCCTTGGCTAAAGTTTTACATTGAGACTACTAAACCCTGATGGTTAAAACCGTGGAAATCTACTTTCCTTCCTTTTCCAATAGTACTCAATTGTCATTGTGGACATCAAGAGTGCTTCAGTAGTGCAACTATCTTTATATATGTCATAGGTCATAGGTATACATTTACATGCCCACATTCATTTATGCCCATCACCTTTAATTTCATCACCATGCCTCTAACTCAAGCTTTGAGTGACACCACCTCCTTCAACCAACTCTTCCCTTTGATTATACATTCAAAAAGTTAAGTACCCAACTCCTCCTAATACCTTTCTTATATCATACCATCTATATTGTAGAAACCAGACATTTTGACTCATTCCACTGTGTATCTGATGCTTTGCCTGGTTTTAATTCCATGGAACAAATTTACCCCCGGATGTCCTGACCTCCACTTTTCTACCTTTTCTTTTGCTATGTTATCTCCTTCCATTACATTGAAGCATACTTGAGGGCAGGAACTGTCTTTGTATTTACTGTATCTCCAGCACTTAGCGTAGTGCCTGGAACATAGCAAGTGCTTAATCAATGATGTATGGATTTAGATTTGATATATTTATACATGTGTACCTGTAAAGTGCATATTTTATCAAACACATACATATGTATATGTGTATCTATTTCTAGACTACTCTTAGAAAGTATACACACATGTATACACATCTCTGTGTGTATATATATATATATATTGCGTGTGTACAAATGTACATACACCTATATCTGTGTTTGTGCATATGCATGCACTTATAGATATGTATCATACACACACACACATACACTTTACACTTATCTGGCATGGATGTGACTGTTCAAGGTAGCTTATGAAGGACAAGCCAAGAAGCTGCTAGAATTAATGGAAAATTGTGTGTGTATACACAGAAATATATACACACATATACATACATATGTATGTATATTATATGTGCATATACATGGGCGTATATATGTGTGCGTATGTATATACAGGTGTGTGTATGCATTCATTCATTTCTGTGGGATTACTCACCTGACAGTAAGAGTCAGGTTATCTATATTGATTAGACCTAGGAAAGCCTATTCAGACTATCCCTGGAATGCTACTGAAGGATACTTTTGAATAACAACACTAGACAAATGTAAAGTTACTAAGAGCAGCCTAGAACTATATGAAACCAAACATCAAAACAAGAATGTTCATATGATATTAATTTAATATGCTAATATATTAGAGAAAAACAAATCTATACTAACGATCATCCATCATAAAAATGGTCATGGAAATTATTCATTGCAAATTGAAGAGTAGTGGTAAGTGAAAGATTGTTTTAGGAATAGTTCAGGGAAAAGGATAGGAACAATTAAATAAAGCTCTTATTTATAACACAGCAAGTATCTGACATAGTTTACCTCTTTCTTATAAGAAAATTCAAGAACTCAAAAAGACTCCGAGCTTTTAAACTGCAATTATTATGGCATCCAACTTTTCCTGCTAGCTGTTGTTGATTTAGCTTGCATTTTGCTCATGGGCTTGAGACAGGCTATCAAAAGAATTTCTAATTTAAAATCCTGCTGTTTTTTAATTTCTTATCAGGAAGCCCTTTCATATGGAAAATAAACTGGTCTGTATGATCTGCAGACTCATTGTTCTCTCCAATCCTCATCCCAGACCACTAAAAATGAACCCTCTCTCCTCACATAACTCAAGTAACAGCAATTTGCCTCAACTCCTTTATATTTATCTCTAAATCAATTGTATTGTGTTTATTTTTTTGCCTTTACTTTCTCTTTGATTGTCAACTACTTAGAAACAGATATGTCATATCTATTTGGGTTACCCCACTACCTTGCAAATAGTAGGCACCTAATAATCAATTTTCAAATTAGAATGTATTTTAAAAGTTGCTCATCACCTAGGAACTAGATTAGTCAGAATCATTTTTTCTTCTTTCTTTCTATGGCATGTAATATCTTACTAATTTTTCAGGCTCCTCCTATGTTTTTCTTGGTATATTATATTTGTTTTTTGAAACAGTTTTCACTATACAAATGCCATTGTTGCAATAAAGAAGATTTATCTAACCTTGTCAATTACTTTTCGAAACTGGGCAAGTTTCTGTGCTTACAGTGGTGACCTTACTAGATGGCTGGCAGAGAGGTATCCCTCTCAATTTTTATAAAAAATTAAGATCTTTTTTGAGGCAGTCAATACACTAAATTCTTATACCAACATCTAGCAAATCTTCAGTACAGCTATCCACTCCTACTCTGACTGATACCATGCACAAATAGTTCTGGGAGGAAAAAAATGCCACTGCCAACAATAACAGAGAAGCCATAAGTTGAGTATATGCTGTAATTCATAAGAGTTGTGGTTGACAGAGTAGTAGATAAATAGAGTGTGCTTTGAAATTGGAAAAAGAAAATGTGACAAAAGGGCACTCAATACCTTCACCAAATAGAACACCACTGTTGGGATGGGATTACAGTTGTAAAAAAAGAAAAGAAATTTATTTCATTCTGTCTTAGTTTGAGAAATCATTCATGCATATAGTCACACTTATTAAACATCTACAATATCCAAAGCATGGAACTAGGAGCCAGGTATACCAATAGTAGTAACCTTTAAGCAATTTCAATCTGCCAGAAGGAGAGCAAGGTTTGAATTGAAGAAGGATTTCACACACAAACACACACACACACACACTCCACTCTTCACTTTGCATCTCATATCTTGACAAGTGTCAACTCAATGGAAAAAGATGCCCTCATCCCAGATACATCCTGCTGATTTACTCCCCCTATTAATTTTTTTCTACTTTTTTCCTGTTTCATTTCATATGTTATCTCCCACTTCAGATGGCAAACTCTTTAAGGGCAGGGACTGTCTTTATTAATTGTAACTCCAGTGCTTATCACAGTGCCTGACACATAGTGTATACCTATGGATCAGATACAATTCTCATAAGAGTTGGAATGTCATAAGTGCATAGAAGAGGACAAGGAAATGGGCATGAAATAGAAATCATTTATAGCTGGGGTTTCAGAGAAGACCATGAAAGCAGTGGCAATCGAGCTGGGAAGTGATGAAAGGGGAAAATTCCAAAACCCAAAATTCAGATTAAATCCATCTAAGGATACTTTTTGGAGCAAGAATTGAAAGGTTATAACTTAAGTGACTTGCAAAAATTGACCACACCTTTAAATAGCTAAACCCTGAATTAATTGGGTAGTTTGGTTAAGGTTGTACTACAAAATTCTGTCAGAGAAGGATAATTCACATTATAAAGCTATTCTTCAGTTTTAACATAATAACACATAATTCTCTATCACCTTTGAAATGTATGTTTTGAAAGAATAAATGCAAAAGATTTATTAAACATTTACTATATTCTAAGAAGTCACTGAAGACAGAAATGGAAAAAAAAACTTATATTCTAATAGGAAAAAAATGAGACAAATAGAGTGACCAAAGTGGAGCATTGTGGTGTTAAAAGTCCATGGAATATTGAGTAAAGTCATAACAAAGTGAATTATCCCTTTTCAGTAGTAATAATAATATGAATTGGCTGTGGTTTTACAACTTAGAAAACTAGAAGAGATGAAATCAGAGGATACATGTGAGATTGAGGGGAGGTAAAAAATGGTTAGGGAATGAAATGAAGCAGTACTGTGTCTTCCTTAGATGTAGGGTACCATGTGGTACTAGACAGGACAATTAACGATCACCCTTCCCTCAAGTTCCATAAATTTTAAAAAAATAAACATCAAGTCCTCTGGGATATGATATTTTGTCCAGGTATCACGTGGAAAAACTATTTTCTGTATTTCCATCAACTGTGTTTCACAGTCCTCATTTCAGCTCATCAAGTTTTTATATACCCAGTCCCCAAAACAGCAAGTCATGCCATAGAGAGACAGAAGTGGATGATGCATATCCAATCATTGGAAAACAGTGTAGCTCCCCTGTTCAAATTTATGCTGGAGATGTCTTGGTCCTAACTGTGCTTCTTTCAATGTTTCCAAATACTCATGGTTTCTTCAGTGTGTGCATTCTACCTTCATGTTTCATACATACTTTCAGATACCTGAGTTAGCAGCATATTTAAAGTTGCTATGACTGAATAGATATGAGGCTTTATTTTGTTGTCCTGCTTATTTATGCTAAACCTCTTCTTGGTGATGTATGTGAAAGAACACAAAATCTCATCAGGTCCTTATGACATTTCAGCTTCCTTATGTCTGCCAATGTCTATATTTCTCTTGCTAGCCTTTGAGAAGTAAGGATCCCCTCCATGCCCTGATAAGCTATCAGGGAAGGAAATTAGAACCAAACAGAATTAAACTCACATGCAAGTACACACACATTTTGTGGTTTTCAGTTGGGTTTGACTCTTTGTGACCTCATTTGGTTTTTTAATTTTTTTTTTTTTTGGCAAAAGGAGTGGTTTGCATTTTCCTTCTCCAGTGCATTTTACAGATGAAGAATTGAGGCAAAAACTTAATGAACTGTCCAGTCACACACTTAGTAAGTGTTAGAAGCCAGACTGGGAATCAAGAAGATGAGTTTTCTTTTTTCCAGGCCTGACACTCTATCTACCTAGCTGCCAATCCCCTATCCAACCCCACAGACTGTAATATCATTCAACATTAAGAGTCACTGTCTTAGATAGGGATTCAAAAACAAATTAACCCATTCCTGGCCAACAAGGATTGAAAGAAATATGTATACATGAGTAAAATACAATATATAATATTTGAAGAAACACAAAGAGATAAAGTTATACAGAAAGCACATATAAAAATGGGATGAAAAATGTAAACAGACTAAACTTATTTTTTAATAACTGTAATAATTTAAGAAATATTTTAAGAAAGCAGTTGTACTCACTCTCTATAAAGACTAATCAGAGAAAAAACTGATATAAACACATCCATTTTTAATGAAGAGATGGGGAATAGCATGCAAATATTGCATGTTATTTGACAGTTAGGTCATTAAATGGATAGAACACTGGACTTAGAGTCAGGGTAGACCTCAGTGCAAATTGTGCCTCATTCACCTAGGAGCTGTGTTGACAAGTTTACTTAACATTTGTATGGCTCAGTTTTCTCATTTGCAAAATGTACATAATAATATTGCTATGAAGATTAAATGAGGAGTATTTGTAAAACATTTTCAAATCTTAAAATGCTTCACAAATGCTAGCTATTTTTATGCTGAGCTTTGTTTTACTGCTTTCTGTGTCACAAAAGAGAATTCAACAGGGAAGGTTGAGAAAACAGGGTGAAGAAAGGGAAATAACAATGATTTAAAACCAGAGGGCATCACTAAAGGATTTTGTTTGTTTTGTAACAAATGAAAAGGGGCTGTTGCTTGATAATAGACATCAGGACATAAAATTGTTAACTGACCTTGCATCCTTGAAGTGACATGCCGTCTAAATGTGGCTTCCAAACATTCTCTTGAAAAGTAGCACTTTGGAACATCAATGACTCCATTGAAGGCAAGATGCCATACTGACATTGAATACACACAATCAACTTTGTAAAAAGAAAAATAAACTAGACCCACTTTAAATCTGTCATTTTATCTTTCCTGCAATGACATGCATGTATTGCCAACTATTTATTATCTGTACTAATGGAGGCAAGCAGTGACACTGCTAGACTCCTAAAGTACATATTGTACTCGACTTTGTGAGGCATTGCAAAGTATTTTGGTGGAAGATTTACTGTCTTGATTATGTTTTGTTAATGCTAATGCTGTTGTGGCATCAGGGAGACATACCCTGGAAGTAGGCAAAGATGGAGACATTCTTCAGGTAATTAAAGGCTGACAAAGTAAGGTGAGAATGCCTACTGTCTGTTCCCTCCTTATAGCTCCACTATGCTGTCTTTTGGTAGAGAGGGCTGCCTTTCTGAAGTGTGACAATTTGCCTTTTCTTTGTTCAAAGGAAAAAATGTATTTTTGCCAGGCAGTAGTGAATAACAAAATGTGGGATATCCTTTAAGAGATGAGGTACTCCAAGATCCAGTCAAAGGAAGCATTGGGTAATACTTAATAGGCTAATTCTTATATTAAGGATTTCTTTTTTGCCCTCCAAGTAGATCCATGAAATACTAAATGCAATGAAACTCCCTCATAAGGCTCCCTTTCTTATTTAACATATTCACACAGTTGACACTCTCTGGAAAATGAACAAATCTATTGTTCAGTTAATTCATAGAAGCTTTCAGGGGGCTATGCTGCTTCATAGAGGTCCAAGGCATTTAACTAGTGGGAAGGGCCTAAGGCAATTATGAGGAAACAATCTATCTTTTTGCTTTTACCTAGAAACTGAGAAAGAAGGTTCTAGAGTGAAAACTTCAGGAAGAAAAATAAATACACAAACTCAAGCAACTTCTAGGAGTCTTTCAACCCCTACTCTTATCTTGTGCTTATACCGTAAATCATGAATTAGATTAAAGGCACAGAGAATTCCCAACTGGTTTCCGGCCAAAAGTATAGCAATGTTTAAGTAGAGGAATCTGTTAAAAGTAACTGAGTGATTCTTTTTTTCAGTGTGTTAGCTATAGATTTAAAAATTAATAGTTAGACTCCAAAGAGTTAAGGGACAGACAATATGAAGAAAGTTAAAAAAAAGCTTTAAGAGCAAAGTTGATAAATACTTAGTTGCAGCTTTGATAAACAGAAAATAATGTAGAAAATGAAGAGGAATACACAGTTATTTTCACACATTGTAGAATTAGAGAAACAAAGAGTAGGGAGAAATAATCTTCAAATAAAAATGGCAGTATATTGAATAATTGCTCTTCCTTTGTTTTTGAAGAGGACAAATTAAATCATGCATAATGTTTTATGAACTGTATTTAAGTGAGACAGGGTTGTCAGTCTTACTCTCTTTTCCTAAGTCATTGAAGTCCATTAGCAAGACAAAAATCTGGTATGAAAGACTAGGTCTACCAGAAAAAATTCCTCACACACTGTGGTTGTTACTGTGTACTATGAGCTCCTGGTTCAGTTCCTTTCACTCAGCAACAGTTCATTCAAATCCTTCCAGGCCTCTCTGAAGTCCTCCTGCTTGTTATTTCTTATAGAAATAGTATTTCATTATATTTATATAGCACAACTTGTTCAGCCACTCCAAAATTGAATTTCCAGGTCTTGGTTACAACAAAAAGAACTGTTATAAATATTTTTGTACATATGAAACATTTTCCCCATTTTTATGATCTCTTAGGGATACAGCCCCAGAAGTAATATGGCTGGGTCAAAGGGCATGCGCAATTTTGTAGCTGATTGGGCATAGTTCCGAACTGCTCTCCCGAATAATTGTGTTAGCTCACAGCTCCACCAACAGTGAATTAGTGGTCCAACTCTCCCACATCTCTCTAACGTTTACCATCTTCCTGTTTTTTCATGTTAAGCAATCTGATGGGTTTGATGTGGTACCTCAGAATTGTTTGGATTTGTATCTCTCTAATCAATAATGGTTTAGAGCATTTTTTCATATGAATAGAGAACTTTAATTTCTTCCTCTGAAAAATGTATGTTCATGTACTTTGCCAATTTATCAATTGGGGAATGAATTGCATTCTTGTAAATTTGATTGAGTTCTCTATATAATTTAAAAATGAAGCCTTTATCACAGAAATTAGCTGTATTTTTTTCAGCAGTTTTCTGCTTTTCTCCTAATCTTGGTTGCATCAGTTTGGTCTGTGCAAAATTTTTCAATTCATGCAATCAATATTATCCATTTTACACTTCATAATGTTCTCTATCTTTTATTTGGTCAGAAAATTCTTCATTTTCCATAAATCTTACAAAAACACTAACCTATGCTCCCCAATTTGTTTATAGTAGCAAACTTTATACCTAGATCATGTGCCCATTTGGACTTTATGCTTGTGTATGGTGTCAGATCAGCTTATTTAAGTGTTAAATTTCCTCTTCTGTAAGTCTGGGTAATGTATATCATATTATTGCTTCAGTTTCCTCCTCCTTGGAAGTGAATTGCCCTTTTCATTTCTGATATTGGTTATTTGCTTTTCTTCTTTCCTTTTTTAAATCAAATTGACCAAAGTGTTATCAACTTTATTGTTTTTTTTATAAAATCAACTCCTAACTTTATTTATTTGTTCAATATTTTGCTTAATTTTAAAGTTCTTAGGGGAAGTTTAATATCTTTGAATGCCTGTATGAATAAAATAGAGAAAGAGGAGATCAATAAATTGGACATGCAGCTGAAAAAGCTGAGAAAAGAAACAAATTTAAAATCCCCAAATAAATATCAAATTAGAAATACTGAAAATCAAAGGAGAGATTAATAAAATTGAAATTATAAAACAAATTGTCAATATCAAAAATGAAAAGGGTGACCTCATCTACAATGAGGAAGAAGTTACAATAATAAGAAGAAATTTCTTTGGCCAATTGTATACCCATAAATTCGACAATCTAAATAAGATGGATGATTATTCTAAAAGATACAAATTGCCCAGACTTAACACAGAGGAAGTTGAATACTTAAATAATCCCATTTCAGAAAAAGACAATGAACGAGCCATCAATGAACTCCGTAGGAAAAAATCTCCTAGGTCAGATGGATTCACATGTGAATTCTATCAAACATTTAAATAAAGTTGTATTTTGTCAGAAGCAATTTCTGCCTTTCTGCACTGGATTATGAGGTTTTTATGCCCTAGTACATGTGTATCTGCCATATATTGCCGAGAAATGGGTATATTCCTTTCTGTCCCCATTCAATTTTCTCCAGAGATTTGTAGTATCTACCTTATCCAAAGTTCAATCACTTCCTTGCCTTCTTTGTTGTTTATTTTGATATTTGCTTTATCAAGTTCAGAGAGGGGGAGGTTGAGGTCCCCCACTAGTATAGTTTTATTAGTATCATTATTAATTTGTTTTCAGTTTTCTACACTCACTTCCATAAGTTTTAGATTTTCTCCCCCTCCTTCTCCTCTGCTTCCCCCCTCCTTCCCTGAGACAGCATGCAATTTTATATGGGTTTTACACATACATTCTTAGTAAACACATTTTCACATTAGACATGTTGCACAAAAGAATTAAAAAGAATGGGAGAAACCATGAAAAAAACATGAGAAAAACAATACATAACAGAAGATCCAATTCCATGGTTTTTTCTCTGGATGTAGATGGCATTTTATGTCAAGGAGTTTGGCAATGTTTTAGGTCGTTCTATCGCTATGAAGGCCTAAGTCTACCAGAAAGTTTCCTCATACACTGTGGCTGTTATATATTGTGAATATTGTGACTGCACAATATTCTCCTGGTTCTGCTTCTTTCCCTCAGCATCAGTTCATATAAGTCCTTCCAGGCCTCTCTGAAGTCCTCCTGTTCATCATTTCTTATAGCACAATAGTATTCCATTACAGTTATATATCACAACTTGTTCAGCCATTCCCCAAATGATGGATAGATATCCCCATCAATGTCCAGTAGTGGCCAACACATGGAGAACTATAAACATTTTTGTCCATGTCGCACCCTTTCCAATTTTTATGAACTCTTGGCGATACAGTCCAAGAAGCAATATTGCTGGGTCAAAGAGTATGTACATTTTTGTAACCCTTTGTCATAGTTCCAAATTGCTCTCTAGAACAGTTGGATCAGCTCACAGCTCTACCAACAATTAGTGTTCCAACTCTCCTACATTGTCCCTGACATTTATCATTTTTAGTGATTTAGAGTCATTTTTTTTCATATGAATATAGATAGATTTAATTTGTTCCACTAAAAACTGACTGTTCATATCATTTGACCATTTACCAATCGGAGAATGACTTGTGTTCTTGTAAACTTGATGTAGTTTTCTATATATTTTAGAAATGAGGCCTTTATCACTGATGCTAGTTGTATACATTCTTTCCAAGTTTTCTGCTTCCTTTCTTATATTGGTTGTATTGGTTTGGTTTGTGCAAAAACTTTTCAATGTAGTGAGATCAAAATTATCCATTTTGCATCTCATAATGTTCTCTATCTCTTGTTTGGTCATAAATTTCTCCATTCATCACAAATGTGATAAACACTCTATCCCATACTTCCCTTATTTGTTTAAAGTATCAGTCTTTTTACCTAGATTATGTATCCATTTTTTACTTCATTCTTGTTTACAGTGTGAGGCATTGATCTTTGCCCAGTTTTCCCCTTACAGTTACCAGTTTTCCCAGAAATTTGGGTCAAACTGTGAGCTCTTATCCCAGAAGCAAGAGTCCTTGGTTTTATTAAACAGTAGATTGCTGTATTCATTAACTACTGTGTCCTGAGTACCTAACTTATTCCACTGGTCTATTTCTTAGCTAGTACCAAGTGGTTTTGATGATTGCTGCTTTATAATACAATTTGAAATCTGATAGGGCTAGGCTACTTTCCCTAGCATTTTTCATTATTTCCCATGATATTCTGAAACTTTTGTTCTTCCAGATGAATTTTGATGTTATTTTTTTCTAACTCTACAAATTTTTTTTCTGATAGTTTGATTGGTATGATGTTCAATAAGTAAATAAGTAAAAAAATAAAAAAATTACAATTATATTATATTAATTTTAGTAGAATTGTCATATTTATTATATTAAGTCAGCCTACCCACAAGTAAGTGATGTTTTTCTACTTACTTGGATCTGAGTTTATCTGTGTGAAAAGTGTTTTATATTTGTGTTCATATAGTCCCTGCATTGGCTTTGGCAGGTAGACTCCCAGATATTTTAAAGTATCTGCTATAGTTTTAAATGAGATTTCTCTTTCTGTCTCTTGCTGTTGGACATTTCTAATAATATACAGAAACGCCAATGATTTATCTGGGTATATGCTGTAACCTGCAACTTTGCAAAAGTTGTTTATTATTTCAAGTAGATTTTTACTTCATTCTCTTTGATTCTCTGAGTATATCATCATATCATCTGCAAAGAGTGATAATTTAGTTTGCTCTTTGCCTATTCTCATTCCTTCAATTTCTTTTTCTTCTCTTATTGCTAATGCTAACATTTCTAGTATCACATTGAATAGCAGTGGTGATAATGGACATCCTTTTTTCACCCATGATCTTAGTGGAAATGCAACTAGCATATAATGCTTGCTGATTGTTTTAGGTAGATACAGTTTATTTTTTTATGAAAGGCTCCAGTCATTCCTATGATCTCCATTTTTTTCAGTAGAAATTAGTGTTATATTTTGTCATAAGCTTTTCTGCATCTATTGTGATAATCATAGGGTTTCTGTTAATTTTGTATGATCAATTATACTACTTTATACTAAAATGATTGTTTTCCTAATATTGAACCATCCCTACATTCCTGGTATAAATCCTACATGATTCTAACATATTATTCTTGTGACTGGTTGCTGTATCCTTTTTTGCTAATCATATTTAAACTTTTTGCATCTATATTCATTAGAGAAATTGGTCTATAATTTTGTTTCTCTGTTTTGGCTCTTCCTGATTTACAGTACAACATTTGTAGCATAAAACAAATTTTGTAAGAGTTCTTCTTTGCCAATTTTCTCAAAGTGTGCAGATACTATTGGAATTAAGTGATCATTAAATGTTTGATAGAATTCACCTGTAAATCCATCTGATCCTGATAATTTTTTTTCTAGGGAGTTCATTGATGTTTTTTTTTTTTATTTCTTTTTCTGAGACAGGGTTATTTAAGTATCTGACTTCCTCTGCTCATAATCTGGGCAATTTATATATATTTTTAATATTCACCTTTCTCACATAGATTGTCAAATTTATGGGCATAAAGTTGGGCAAAGTAATTTCAAATTATTGTTTTAATTTCCTCCTCTTTGGATATGAGTTCACCACTTTCATTGTTTATATTGGCAAATTGGTTTTCTTCTTTCTTAACCAGTTTGACAAAAGCTTTGTCAATTTTCTTATTTTTTTCATAAAACCAACTCTTAGTTTTATTCATTAATTCAATAGTTGTCCATTTTATTAATCTCTCCTTTTGTTTTCAACATTTCTAATTTGGTAATTACTTGGGAATTTTCAATTTGTTCTTTTTCTAACTTTTTCAGCTGCATGCCCAATTCAATGATCTTGTTTTTCTCCATTTTATTCATGTAGGCATTAAAAGATATAAAACTTCCCCTAAGAACTGTTTTTGCATCATGACATAAACTTTTGTAGGTTATCTTACTATTTTCATTCTCTTGAATGATGTTATTGATTTTTTTCTATGATTTATTGTTTAATCCACTCATTCTTTATGGTTAGACTATTTAGTTTCCAATTATTTTTTGATCTATCTTTCAATGGCCCTTTATAACATATAATTTTATATTGCATTAAGTTCTGGAAAGGATGCATTGACTATCTATACCTTTATTCCTGCATTGGGAAGTATTTCATGCCCTAATACATGGACTATCTAGTAAAATATTCTAAGTGAGGGCAAGGGTTATTTGATTTTTGTCTTTATGCTTTAAGAAACAAAAAACATGCAGGGGAGGAAGTAAATATTTACATCAAAAAATAGAAGAAAATATGAAATATCTCATTAAAACATCACCTGGAAAATAGATCAAGGATTGATGATTTATTAATTATTGAACTGCTATAAACCATTATTAAATAAATAGCCTAGACATCATATTTCAAAAAACTTTTGAAGAAAAACTACCACAATATTTTCGAACCAGAGATGAAAAGAGAAATTTAATTAGTCAATTGATCACCACCTGAAAGAGATCTCAAAATAAAAACTCCCAGAAACATTAGAATCAATGTCCAGTGTTCCCATGTCAAAGAGAAAATGCTTCAAGGAGTCAGAAAGAAAGTATTCAAATATTGCAGATCCACAGAATCCTATTAGGGTTGACAGAGTGTTTGGAATTTGATATTACAAAAAAAAAGGATATGAGATTACAACCAAGAATTACCTTCCCATCCAAACTGAATATAACCCTTCAAGGGAAAAAAAAATTGATAATTAGTGAAATGGTGGACTTGCAAGCATCCCTGATGAAAAGACCAGACATAAATAGAAAATGTCATCTTCAAATATACAACAAATGAAAGATTAAATGATAAACATAAAAGAGAAATCATAAGAGATTCCATAAATTTAAATTATTTATATTTCTATATGAAAATATGATGTGTGTTATTTCTGAGAATTTCTAAGGCAATTAGGAGGATTTTTAAAAAGAAGAAGGTGTGGGAGTGAAATGACTGTGTTGGCTCAATATAAAAATATGCATGGCAAGAAAAAGGCCTTCAGAGAAAGGGAAAGAAAGGGAAGATTGGAGGAAATTATCTTATATAAAAGAGGTCAGCAAAGAAGAGATTTTACAGTGGAGGGGAAGTGTCAATATGAAACTCATTAACATCCAAATTTGTTCAAAGAGGGAATACACACATGCACACACATATATTTGATGATTGATGTCTATCATACCAAAATGAAAGGGGAATGGTATGAAGGAAAGAGGGCATGTGATAAAAAGGAGAAAAGATAAAGGAAGACAGTGACATAGACTTTAGAATTGTGACAGTATAAAAAGAGAGATAATAGAATAAACAGAACAAATTTGATGGAGGGAAATTAAATTATTGCTGTGAATATTAAAAAGGTGTACTCACCCATAAAATGAAAGCAGGTAGCAGAATGTATTGGAAAATGGAATTCAATAATATGTTGTTTACAAGAAACACACTTGAAAAAGAGAAATAGAGAGTTAACACAGGGCTGAAGCAGAACCTGTTATGCTTTAATAGAAATAAAAAGGCAGGAGTAGCAATTATGATGTCAGACAAAGCTAATGCCAAAGGAACCCAATTAAAAGATATAAGCAGGGACACTATATTTTGATTAAAAAATTCAAAGGAATGAATTAATATCAATAATCCAAATATTTGCACCAATTGTTATAGAATCCAATTTTTAAAGGAGAAGTTAAATGAATTATACGGGTAAATGGGAGTACAGTGGGGCACATCAACTTTCCCTTTCATAGCTAGATAAATCTAACCATTACATAAATAAAAAAGAAGTAAAGGAGATGAATATAATCTTTTGAAAATTAGTTATGATAGACCTCTTGAGAAAATTGATTTTTTTTTTCTTCAGACATACATGGTGGCATCGAAAAAACTGACCATGTGTTAGGGTATAAAAACTTACAGGCTAAAAAAAAAGGAAACAAATTCACTTTTTCAGATAATAAGTAAATTTTTAAGAAACCTTTTAATGAAAGGATGTCAAAACATGGGTTAAAATTAATTGAAAACTAAATAATGTTATCTGAAAGAATGGAATGAGTGTGTGAAAAATTATACAAAAAAATTTATAACTTCATTAAAGAAAATGAAAAATAGGAAACAAAAAACATTCCAAAATTTGTGGGATGGAGCTAAAACTGTACTTAGAGGAAAATGTGCATGTCTAAATGCATTCAACAATAAAAGAGAGAAAGAACAGATCAATGAATTGCATACACAACAGAAAAAAAACTAGAAAAAATTAAAAATCACCAATTCAACACCAAAATGGAAAAAAAAAAACCTTTTAAGTCAAAAGAGATAAATAAAATTAAAAGTAAAAGAAAAATCTAATAAATAACACTAGGAGCTAAGAAAGACACTAGGTTTTATGGGGAAAACAAAAAAAAGAGATAAAAGAACTGATTATTTTGACTTAAAAAAGAAGAAACCAAGTTACCATAATGAAAAGAGTGAATGTACCACCAGTGCGTATGAAACTAAAGTGATCATTAGACATTTTTGCCCAATTGTGTATCAGCAAAACTGATGATCTAGGTAAAATAGATTACTATTTATCTATTTAAGCTGACAGAATTAACAGTAGGAAATAGAAGACTTCAATAACCTTATGTTAGAAAAAGAAATTGAACCAGTCATCAATGAAGTCGCTGAGAAAAATATCCCCCGAAACATATGAATTCACAAGATTATTCTACCAAATACTTGAAGAACAATTAATCCTGGTATTATATGTTATTTAAAAACAGACAAATAAGAAGTTCTACCAAATTATTTTCTGACACAGATGTGGTTTTGATGGTTAAAACAGGCAGAGCAAAAAGAGAAAAAAAACAAACAACATTTTGTAATGAATAGTAAGGTAAAAATAAATACAGCAAAAACATTACAGCAATATTACTAAGCGAATACCAGGTGCAATATATATGAGAATTTTAGGTTGATTCAATATTAAGGAAACTGTCAGAATCATTGGCAATTATTATACTAATGAGTTTAAACTGTTTTCTTTCCCATGGAGGAAGAAGTTTCTCATTATTAGGGTAATTATTGGTGCATATAAGGCACAGGTGTGAATTGAATATGAAAGGATGATATCTAAAACATAAAATTAAGGGATGAAAGACTAATGTACTAAGAGAATGGGAAAGGGAGAGGTAGAACCCGGTAAATTATTTTACATAAAAGAGACAAGAAAAAATCTTTTACAGGGAAAGGGAAGATGGGGTCAGAGAAGTAAAGTGAGTGAAATTTACTCTCATCAGAGTTGGTTGAAAGACGGAATAATATACGCATTTAATTGAGTCTATCTATCATACCCTACAGAAAAGTAGGAAAAACGGGGTGATAGAGAGGAAGACAGATTGGAGGAGGTGGGAGTCAGAGGCAAAATACTTTATAGGAGAACCAGGGTGAAAGTAGAGAGTGAATAGAAATAATTGCGGGGATAGGATGGAGGTAAGTACTGCTAGCAAGTGTATCTGTGAAAAGAAAAATGAAGCAAGTTTCTCTGATTAAAAGTCTTATTCCTCAAATACATAGAGAAATGTGTTAAATTTATAAATATGAGTCATTGCCCAACTGATAAACGATCAAAAGATATGAACAGTTTTCAGATGTCATAATCATAGCTATTTATAGCCTTATAAAAAGCACTAACTCATATTTATTGGAGAAATGCAAATTGAAACAATTCCAGTGTACTACCTCATGCCAATTAGATTGGCTTATAGGACAGAAAAGGAAAATTACAAGTGTTGGAGGGGATGTGGGGGAAAATGAGACTTTAATGCAATATTGGTGGAGTAGTGAACTGTTTCTACCATTCTGTAAAGAAATTTGGAGTTATGTCCAATAGGCTATAAACTTATGCATACTCTGACCTAGTAAAAGCAATACTAGGTCTGTATCCTAAAGGAGATTGTAATAAAAAGCTAAAGGACCTATATGTACAAAAAATATTTATAGCAACTTTTCTGGTGGCAAAAATTGGAAATTGAGGGGATGCACATCAATTGTGGAATGGATGAATATGGCATAAGATTGTGATGGAGCATTATTGTAACACAGGAAATGATGGACAAGATACTCTCAGAAAAATCTGGGAAGACTTAGGCTAATTCCAAGTGAAATGGATTACACAAAAATTAACAGCAATATTTATAAAATGGTCAGCTGTCAATGACTTTTCTATTTTCAGCAATATAGTCATCCAAGATAACGCTGAAGAACTTATGTCGGAAAATGCCATCACCAGAGAGAAAACTTATGTTGTCTGAATTTAGTTTGAAGCATACATTTTTAAAATCTCATTTTTTAAAAAAAATCTATGATTTCTTTTAAAGCATGATTAATATGGAAATAAGTTTTGCATGACTAAAAAATGAAGGTCCAAACTAAAGTCTTACTAAATTAATAGAGAAGTTATTTAATTTATACCCAATTTTTCAGAGGGAGAAAAAAAGACTAAAAAGATTATTTTTAAGTGGAGGTATGTGTTAAAAATGAACTTAAATTTCAATATAAGTAATAGCTGAAAAAGTTTATTCTTAGTAAAATAAATTTTTATATTTGTATAAAAGGGTTTTGTATTTGATTATGGCACTAAAAAAATGTGGAATATTGGGATTAGCAACGATGGAAACAAAGGGGATAATGCTTTGAAAGAAATCAGATAAAAGAAATTAGGTTGATATGTTGGAGTTAAGAGTAGAAAAACGATTAATTGACTATATTTCTAAAGACACATAAGGCAAGTTAGGGTAACTCTTCACATGCAAATATTTCTTGTCCAAGTCAATTCTACTACATCCAGTGTCCAGTGAATGAATAATTGAGAATATTCATTCTTCAAGCTGACTAACAAGAATATTTTGTTTCAACAATTTTAAAATTCTTGTTGGGCATTTTAAAAGGTTATATATATATATATATATATATATATATATATATATATATATATATATATATATATATATAAGTTATCCATGGATTTAATAGTGGTATATAATAAATATAATTTAATGTATTTGAAAAAAAAAGACTGCAGGAGATAAATCTTAGGAATTTGTGTAATTCTAGGAACTCATTTTGTTCTATTTGCTCCAACTGATAAGGTGTTTAGCAGAAGCTTAACATATACTAAAATATCTTAATGAGTTTTTGGGATACTACTCTGAACACTTAGTACATGCAAGGGAAAACACAGAATGTACCTTGAAACAAAGAGTGGTACTAGTCAGTGAAAGGATTCAAATGTCAAACAAAAGAGTTTGTTGCCAACCGTATAGGAATCCTTTGGACTTTACTGAGCAGAGAAATTTCATAGTTATAACTGTGTCCTACCACTTGAGAAGTAATGTGGGTAATGAATTAGAGTGGGGCAACATGAAGCAAGAAAAGAAGTAATAAGAGCCAGAACTAGGGTCATGGTCATTTTTTCTAGGGAGAATGGAACAGAATGAGATCCACTATGAAGGAAGAATTGGAAAATTTACCAACCGATTAGAGATGTTGGATCAAGGGGAGTGAATACTTACGAATGGCTCTGAGACTGCATGAAAAGGATAGTGATGTCCTCAATGGAAATAGTCAAATTAGGAAGAAGGGCAAATTTTGCCAGAAAGAGTATGATTTCAGACATGCTGAGTCTGAAGTACTTAAAGGACATCTAATGTGGAATTTCTAAAAGACAGCTTGTGATTGAGGACTGGAGCTCAGAAGAATGGCTTGAATAACAATTGCTCATATTTATTGGGGAGCTGAAGGCATGAAAGCTGAAGAGGTTATCAAGGGATAAATATATATAAATGGGAAGAGGTCCCAAGACAGAGTCTTGAGGTGAAACTTTGTGTGTGTGTGTGTGCGTGCGTGTGTGTGTGTGTGTGTGTGTGTGTGTGTGTGTGTGTGTGTGTGTGAGAGAGAGAGAGAGAGAGAGAGAGAGAGAGAGAGAGAGAGAGAGGGAGGGAGAGAGAGAGACAAAGAGGCACACAGATAGAGACAGAGAGACACACAGAAATCATGTATTAAGACTTTTCAGTTAACCATGTCAAATGGTATAGAGAAATCAAGGTTGATGACTAAAATTAAAAAAAAAAAGAAGCTCTTTACTCAAAAAACTGACTGATGAAATAAGGTCTGTTGATACGTGGAGCATAAATGTAAAATAAGTTCATTTTCACATTTAATTACTATTTTATTTTTTCAAGTGAATGTAAAAAATAGTTTTCAGCATTGATTTTTAAAGTATTTTTTCCAGTTTTCTTCTCTCCCTACATACTCCTCAAGAAAGCAAACTCTCATATAGGTTAAATATGTGAAATCATGTTAAATACATTTCCACCTTAGTCATGTTGTGAAAAAAGAATCACAGCAAATGGGAAAAAAAAACATGAAAAAGAAAAAAAAACAACTAAGCAGAAGTGAAAATAGTATGCTTCAATACGCATTCAGACTCCACAATTTGTTTTCTGGATGTGGAAAGCATTTGTCTTGCGTCATTGTATTTCTGAGAAGAGCTAAATCTATCACGGTGGATCATTGCACAATGTTATTGTACCAGGGTACAAAGTTCCCCTGGTCTTGCTTACTTCAAGCAACATCAGTTCATATAAATCTTTAGAATGTTTTCTGAAATCTGCCTCCTCATCATTTCTTATAGTTCAAAAGTATTCAATTACATTTATATATGAAACCTGTTCATCCATTCCCTAATGGATGAGCATCTTCTCAATTTCCAATTCTTTGCCATCACAAAAAGAGCTGCTGTAAATATGTTTATACATGCAAATATTTTTCACTTTTATATGATCCCTCTGGATTGTAGACCTAGTAGTAATATTACTGGATCATAGAGAATGCATACTTTTATAGCAACTTGATAAGCTCATTTTATTACGACAGAAAAGACAACTATACCCTCGATTTAGTAAGTAGTTTTCCTGAGGTATTCTGCTTGAACTTCATGAATATATACACATCATACATCCACATAGATATGAACACATATGTACATCACACGAGTATATGTAGATTTAGAAATAGAGATATCATAGACAGTTTTCATGAGGTACTCTGGCTAAAACAATCTATCTATCTATCTATCTATCTATCTATCTATCTATCTATCTATCTATCTATCTATCTACACACATGATTTTTTAAAGCCAGAATATCTCATGAAGACTTCTTTCTAAATTTGTGTGTCATAACTATTGTAAGAATATGAACTTACTTTGCATTTATGCTCTATATACTCTCAATTGTGCACACAGTGTATTTATAGGCTTTAAAATAAATCCAATGAAAAAGTGAAATGCCTATGTATTTTCTCCATCTTTATTCTCCTTGAAAATCTCCTAGAGTATTTCAACTTTAGCATATTAATAATCACTAACATTTACATAACACCTTAAGCCTGGCAAAGTGCTTTACAAATGTTTCATTTTATATTCTCCCAAATTTTAGAGGATGATTCTATTAGTATGCTTATTTTACAGATGAGGAAATTACATATAACAGAAGTCAGTTTGCTAAATGTCACATAGTTTATAGGTGTCAGAAGCTTTTGTAGTAAAAAAATCTCTAAAAGGGGAATAATGCCCTCCTGAGGTCATATTGCTACATGCTTCCATGTTACCCAGAGGAAACACAGAAACACCCCACCAGAACCCAAAAGTATCAGACACTATTGCTGGGACCACAACTCATTACCTGGCAACCTGGTTGACCCCAACACTTTCCTGCAGTGCCAACTATCATCTTCCCCACCCCTCAGCACAACTTCACAGAGAAGGTTGCCCTGCAGGCCTCAGAACAACATTAGTGGAGCACCAGGTAAACATCCAGGGCCTGTAGCCACTGGCACAAGAAACCTGAGACAGTATTCCTTCTACTATGGAGGCAGCACTCAAATTTGCAATAAAAAGAAGGTCAAAAAAATGAACAAAAACAAAAACAACAAAAAAATTTGACCATAAAATGTCATAACGGCAATAGGGAAGACCAAGACAAAAACTCGGAAGAGGACAACAGTGCCAAAACACTTAGGGCAAGACCCAAAAGAGAAATGGGAAGTGGTCTCAAGCCTAGGAAAAAGTGCTCAAAGAGCCTTACAAGTTATAAGACAAATAAAAGAAGAATTGGGTAAAAATTGAGAGAGATATAAGAGAATTTAGGGGGAAAAGAGTCAATAATCTGAAGGACACAAATAGAAATCTGAATAAGGTAGATATGAGAGATATCTGGAGAAAACTGAATGGGGATAGAATGGAATGCACCTTTTTCTCAGAGGTACATGGCACATATAAAAAATTGACCATGTGCTAGACCTTAAAAACCTCACCATCTATTACACAAAGGCAGAGATAGTCAATGAATCCTTCCAAGATCATAATGCAATAAAACTTATATGCAATCAAAGACCATGGAAATATAAACCATAATTTAACAGAAAAATAACAATTTAATCCTAAAGAATGAGTGGGTTAAACATCAAATTATAGAAACAATCAACAATTTCATTCAAGAAAATGGCATAGCAAATTTTATGGGACACTGCAAAAGCAGTTCTTACAGGAAATTTTATATCTTTAAGTGCTTACATGAATAAAATAGAGAAAGGGGAGATCAATAAATTGAAGATGCAGCTGACAAAGATCAAAAAAGAACAAACTGAAAATTCCCAAATAAATAACAAATTAGAAACACTGAAAACCAAAGGAGAGATTAATAAAATTGAAATTAAGAAAACTATTGGACTAATAAATAAAACTAGGAGATGTTTTTTAAAAAAAATCAATAAAGTTGATAAACTTTTTACCAATTTGAGTAACCAAAAGAGAAAAGAAAACCAAATAACTAATATCAAAAATGGAAAGGGAGAACTCACCTCCAATGAGGAGGAAATTAGAACAATAATAAAAAAAAATTACTTTGCCCAGCTGTATGCCCTTAATTTGACAATCTAAATGAAATGAATGATTATTTTAAAAGATATAAATTGCCCAGATTAAGAGAAGAGGAAGTTGAACATTTAAATAAATCTGTTTCAAGAAAAGAAATGGAACAAGTCATCAATGAAATCCCTAGGAAAAAATCTCCAGGGCCAGATGGATTTACAAGTGAATTTGATCAAACATTTAAAGAATACTTAATTACAATACTATATAGGGTATTTGGAAAAATAGGGGAACTAGCAGTCCTCCCAAATTCTTTTTAAGATACAAATATGGATTTGATACCTAAACCAGAAAGAGACAAAGCAGAGAAAGAAATTTATAGAGCAGTTTCTCTATTAAATATCGATGCAAAAATTTTAAATAAGATTTTAGCAAAAAGAACACAGCAACTTATGAGAATAATACATTATGGTCAGGTAGAATTTGTGCCAGGAATGCAGGGCTGGCTCACTATTATCAACATTGTTGACCATATCAACAACAAAACTCACAAAAAAACAAATGATTGTCTCAGTAGATGCAGGAAAAGCTTTTAAGAAAATACAACACCCATTCTAATTGAAAATGTTGGAGAATATAGAAAAAAATGGAACTTTCCACAAAATGATAAGCAGTATCTACCAAAAATCTTCAGCAAGCATTAAATGCAAGGAGGATAAGCTAGATTCATGTTCAATAAGATCAGGGGTTAAACAAGCATGTCCATTATGACCACTATTATTCAATATAGTACTAGGAATGTCAGCTGTAGCAAGAAGAGAAGAAAAAGCAATTGAAGGAATTAGAATAGGCAAAGAAGAAACTAAATTATCATGCTTTGCAGATGATATAATGATATATTTAGAGAATCACAGAAATTCAAGTAAAAATCTACTTGAAAAAATAAACAACTTTATTAAAGTTCCAGGTTACAAAATAAACCAACATAAATATTCTGCATTCCAACAGAAAGAGATAGAAAAAGAAATCCCATTTAAAACTAAGGTAGACATTATAAAATATTTGGGAGTCTGCCTGCCAAAATAAACTCAGGGACTATATGAAAACAATTACAAAACACTTTTTACACAAATAAAGTTAAATCTAAAGAAGTGGAAAAATGCCATTTGCTCATGGGTGGGCCAAGCCAATATAAAAAAAATGACAACTCTACCTAAATTAAGTTACATATTCTGTGCCATAAAAATCAAACTATCAGATAATGATTTTCTACAGCTAGAAAAAATAATATCAAAATTCATCTGGAAGAGCAAAATGTTCCAAATATCAAGGGAACTAATGAAAAGTAATTCTAGGGAAGGTGGCCGAGCTCTACCAGATCTCAAATTGTATTTTAAAGCAACAATTATCAAAACCACTTGGTACTGGGTAAGAAACAGAAGGGTAGACCAGTGGAATATGTTAGGTACTCAAGGCATAGTAGTCAATGAATATAGCAATTTACTTGTTTGATAAACCCAAGAACCCCAGCTTCTATGATGAGAACTCACTGTTTGACAAAAATTGTTAGGGACACTGGATAACAGTGTGGCAGAAACTAGGCATAGATGAATGCCTGATATTGAACAAAAGAATAAAGTCTAAATGGGTACATGATCTAGATATAAAGATTGATACTCTAAACAAATTAGTGGAGAAAGGAACAGTATATTTATCAGATTTAAGGAGAAGGGAATAATTTTTGACTAAATAAGAGAGAGAAAACATTATTATGAAGTACAAAAATGGATGATTTTGATTACATTAAATGGAAAAGATTTTGCACAAACAAACCAATGCAACCAATATTAGGAAGGAAGCAGAAAACTGGGAAAGAATTTTTGCAAATAGTGTCTGTGATAAAGACCTCATTTCTAAAATACATAGAGAACTGAGTCAAATGACCAAGAATTCAAGTCATTCCCTAACTGACAAATAATCAAAGGATATGAACAGTCAGTTTTCAAAGGAAAAAATTAAAGTTCTTACAGCCATATGGAAAAAATGACATAATGATAGAATTTGGATTTATTTATTATGTTTATATGTAGATATATCAATGGTTAGTTACTAGGACCTTGGCTACCAGGTGATGAAGGAAATCTCCCAGAGACTTAGATATGCTGTTATCTGAATCAAAGAAAGCAGTACCCATATGGATGAAACCACTGGAACTTGGCATATATTTACTGTGAAAAATATTATATCCAAAGTGAATCTGGTAAATATATTTGGAAGAAAGTCTCTACATATATCTATCCAGTATAAAAAGGTGAGATGTTTTTACAGGTATGAATAACATCTTTGCATTTATTAACATTTGGATAAAAAGAAGAAAATGCACACAAATTATTTTAAGCACAAGAAATGATTTTTTTACGTATGAAAAGTTCCTGTCATGTAAGCTAGGTTAAAGTCTTCTTTCTTTTTCCTTAAAAGTATTAAAAAAAACATTTAAATGACTTAATTGTTTCAGTGGATTAAGGCTCACACCAATGATGTAGATTCCTGGTGGCCTAAGCACCAGTTTCATCTCCAGGATTCTACTGTACAGCTCAGCATGGCCAATACAACGACCAGAAAGCCACATCTGAATGAAACAATCTCATATTCTTGCTAAATATCTTTTTCATGTTATGGCTAATTAATCCTCCTTTTGTTATCAGTAAAAAGAACTATTGGTATCCTGTTACATTCCAAAGCTGAATCCTAAAACATCACATCAGCAGGAATTATGCCTAATCTATGCCTAATACTAAGCAGAACTGGGTCAAGATGTTCTCACTGAAACATTTACATCAAAGGTGCCAAACATAGTCAACCAAACCAGATTAAAATGTGATAGGAAAATATGTAGTGAAATAAAAATAGAATAAGATATAACTAATGTTACACATTTTTCAAAGGTCTTATATGCCCACAAGGATCATTATTTACATGGGCCTTTCTCCGAAATGAGCTTGACACCATGGATTTACCATCAGGTATGCAAACTTATTGACATGTAAATCTACCAATGAATTTTGGGGAATTGTACAATATGCCAATGTGAATTGCAAGCATGGTCAGTTAGCTAAGTAAGATTTTCCATTAAAATGTTGTAATTGTTTAGAACTACTAAGAGATGACAGATTTCCATGTTATACATGTAAAGCCCAAAATCTCCTGAGCATTCAACAAATAAACTGCATTGAAAAAAGAAGTATTACATGTAGAGCTTTTATTGCCCCTTATTGGTCAGACACAAGATTGCTCACGGAAAATATAAGAACTTTTTAATAAATGTTGCCATATCAAATGCTCATACTTTCTAAACTACATAAAATGAAACTTACATTAAATATAAGGCCTATTAGAAGGCATGAATACTATGAAGACATAAGAGAAAGAACATGTAATTTCTCTTATTCTTTTCTGCATTTGTACTGAGGGAACTTAAAACGAGACTATAGAAAATAAGCTTACCTCCATTAAATTGCTAAAATACCCTCAACATTTATCTACCTTTAAAATACTACTCAGATTATTGAATGTAAAAAGAAGAGTAACATTATGACTGCTATTTAAATATAGCATGCTGTTAACCGGTCACCTTCATGACACATTCCTTGTTCTACATTTTTTGCCTCATACCATCACCTGGCATTCTAATTCCCTGGACTACTAAATTAATAAAGGTCTCCACATCTAATCTGACCTTGACCCATAATGCTATTCTTTCCCTGTTGTCCTCCTCTTTGTGTAAGGATCAACTACTACTCGTGCCAGGCTTGGAGTCTTGCTACTGGGTTACCATGGCAACAGAACTTTCTGGAGGTGGTCCTGGAGGAGGGACCTTGTTTGTTGGTCTGCCCCAGGGTTACTATGGAAATAGGTTCTCTCTGCTCTAAATCACTATTGATTAGAGAGATGCTAATCAAAACAGCTCTGAGGAACCACATCACACCTACCAAACTGGCTAACATGACAAAACAGGAAGATGATAAATGTTGGAGAAGATGTGGGAGAGTTGGAAAACTAATTCATTGTTGGTGGAACTGTGACCTGATCCAACCATTCTGGAGATCAATTTAAAACTTTGTCCAAAGGGCTACAAAACTATGCATACCCTTTGACCCAGCAATACCCCTTCTAGGACTGTATACCCATGAGATCACAAAAATGGAAAAGGGTCCCACATGTACAAAAATATTTATAGCAGCATTCTTTCTGGTGGCCCCAAACTGGAAATCAAGGGGATGTCCACCAATTGGGGAATGGTTGAATAAATTGTGGTATATGAATGTAATGGAATACTATTGTACTCTAAGAAATGTTGAACAAGAAGACTTCAGAGAACCCCGGAAAGATTTATATGAACTGATGGTGAGTGAAAGGAGCAGAACCAGGAGAACTTTCTACACAGCAACACCCACAGTGTGCAACCATTTTTTCTTGTAGACTTTGAATTTCTTTGCAGTTCAAGAACTTAAAAAATTTCCAACGGTCTCTTAGGGCAAATGCTTTCCACATCCAGAGAACGAACTATGGCATTCGTTTCCTGATTGTGCCAGATCAATTTCTTTTATATTACATTTTGGTTTGTTTTATGATTTCTCCCATTCATTTTAATTCTTCTATGCAACATGACTAAGGCAGAAATGTATTTAATAGGAATGTGTAGAACCTAAATAAAATTGTATGCCATCTCAAGGGGGGAGAGAGGAGATAGGGAAAAGGAGGGGGAGGAAGGGGAAAGAAGTCAAAATTCTATGGAAGGGATTCTAAAGCACTGAAAACAAAATTATAAAGTCACAAAAAGAGGCAATAACCAGCAAAACTGCTTAAAACTAGCTTGACCAAAGGGAAAAAGAAGTGCAAAAATCCACTAAAGGAAACAACTTCTTAAAGAGTACAATTGGCCCAATGGAAAACAAATTGCAAAAGCTAACTGAATGAAACAACAACTTAAAAGCTAGAATTGGGTGTTTTCAAACTAAATTATCTTTGAAACATCAAGGACCAATCATGCAATTTCAAAAGAATGAAAACAAATGGAAGAAATTGAAAAATACCTCTTGGGAAAAGGAAGTGACCTGGAAAATCGATCCATGAGAGAAAATATCAGAAATATTAGATTCCCTGAAAGTCATAATCAAAAGGAAGGCCTGGGCAGTATCTTTCAAGAAATTATCAAGGAAAAAATACCCTGTCAGCCTTAAAGCAGAGGGCAGAAAGGACAGAAAAATCTACCAATCACTTCAGGAGTTTAAAAAAAGAAAAGAAACAGTATAGCCAAATTTCAGAACTGTCAGGTCAGTGAAACAATATTATAAATGAGCAGAAAGAAACACTTTCAATGCCACAAAGTTACAATAAGGAACACAAAAGACTTAGAAGCTGCAACCTTAAAGGATCAGAGGTCATGGAACATGATATTCCAGAGAGATAAGGAGCAGAGACAACAACCAAGAATCAGTTACCTGGAAAAAAAATAAGCATAATATATCAAGGGAAAAAATGGTCACTCAATGAAATAGAAGAATTTCAACCTTCATAAGGGGAACTCTAGAAGTAATGCAAAAATTTGACCTCCATAACAAAACCCAAGAGAAGTATAACCAAGTGATAAAGGGAAAATAAAACATAATAGATTCAGTAGATTTGAATTGTTAACATCCTTACATGGGAAAATAATACTTGTAACTCTTAAAAATTGTGTCACTAACAGTACATGAATTTGAGAGGATGACATTTAAAATATAAGGGATGAGAAATAGGAGTATAATGGGTGAAGAAGAAAGGGAGAGTTAGAATGGGATAACATGTCTCACATGAAGAGATGTGAAAGATCTATTACAGAGGAGGGGAAGATGGGAGTGAGAGCAGCAAATATTACTTGAATTTCACTCACCTTAATATTGGCCCAAAGAGGAATATTATCTATAATCAACTGAATACAGAAATCAATCTTACTATTCAGGGAAGAAGTGGGGGGAGGAAGTAAGCAAAGGGGCAGGGTGGGGACTGACAGAAGGAAGAAGGAACAGGGGAGGGTGTAGATAGAAGGAAAACACTGATGAGAAGGAAGGGGCTGAAAGGAAAGGACAAACAGGAAGAAGAATAAGAAGGAGGGAAATACACAGGTACTAATCGTAAATGTGAATGCAAATGGGATGAAATTTCACATAAAATGGAGGTGGATAGCAGAAAGGATCAAAAACTAGAATACTACAATATGTTGTATATAAGAAACATACATGAAGCAGAGAGATACAAAGAAAGTAAAGGCAAGGTACTGGAGGAAAACATATGCTTCAGCAGAAGTTAAAAAAATCAGGGGTAGCAATTTTGATCTCAGAAGCAGAAGCAAAAATTGACCAAATTAAAAGACATAAGGAAGGAAACGAACAACAAGAAAAAAAGGTAACAGACAATATAGCAATAAAATTAAAAGAGCAAAGAATTATTTGCCTGTCAGATCTATGGGGAGGGGGATAATTCAGGACCAAATGGGACACAGAAAGGATTAAGAATATAGAATAGATAATTTTGTTTAAATTATATTAAAAGGGTTTTGTACAAACATAACTCAAGACAACTAAGATTAGGAGAGCAAAAAGTTGGGAAACAGTACTTAACATCAAACGTCTCTGGTAAAAACCTCACTTTTTCAAATACATAGAGAACTGAATCTAGTTTATGAGAAATCAAACCATTTCCCTACTGATAAATTGTCAAAGGACATGAACAAACAGTTTTCAGATGAAGAAATAAAATATATCTATAGACATATGAAGTGCTTGTAATGACTTTTAATTAGAGAAATGCAAATTAAAGAAACTCTGAAATACCACCTCAAACTTGTCAGACAGGCTAGTATGACAAAAAAAAAAAAGGAAAATGATATATTTTGGAGAAGATTTGGAAAATTTTGGACACTTAGGCACTATTAGTGGAGTTGTGAACTGATCCAAACATTTTGGATAGAAATTTTGAGCTATGCACAAAAGGCAATGAAACTGTGCATACCGTTTCATAGTGCATAGCACTGGTAAGTCTTCATCTTACAGGAATCATAAAAAGGGAAAAGTGCCTAACTGTGCAAAAATATTTACAGCAACTATTTATTTTGGTAGGAAAGAATTAGATATTGAATGGATTTCCATCAATTGGGGAATGGCTGAACAAGCTGTGGTATATGAATGTAATGGAATCCTTAAGTAATAAGAAATGATGAACATGAAAATTTCACAAAACCCTCAAAAGACTTGTATCATCTAATGAAAAGTGAAATCAGCAGAACCAGGAAAACATTTTAATATCCCTACCATTGTATGATGATCAACTTATGAATGAATCAGATCTTCTCAGCAACACAACGTTCCAAGACAAGTACAAAGGATTCATGAAGGAAAATGTTATCCATATCCACATAAAGAACTGGTGGGCTCTGAATACAGACATAATTTTTTTTCACTTTATTCTTTCACGTGATTTTTTTTCTTTTGATCTATTTTCTTCCACAACTGTGACAGATATGGAAATAGGTTTTACATAATAGTATGCATATAAACTATATCAAACTGCCTGCCATTTTCAGAAGAGGGAAGGGGAGAAAGCAAGGGAGAAAAATTAAGAACTCAAAATCTTTTAAATATGATAGCTAAAAAATTCTTTGTATGTCATTCAGGAAAAATTGAAATATCTTTAAAGAAAAAAATTAGAAAGGAATAAGGAACTGTGTATTCAAGTCCCAGGTCCCATATCTTCCATTAGCTAGCTATGTAAATTTGATTTACTTAACTTTTCCAAATGTATTTCCTCATTTATTTGATTAGAGTCCATTTCAGTTTTAAAATTCAGTGATTGCCTTAATAATTATACTGTTGTTATTACCAAAACATCTATTTGGAGATCCATGAAAATGCCTTTGCTACAACTTTAGATGTTCAGTAAAGTCTGGGATTTTAACTGTTGCATGTGTTTAGATGATAACTCTGAAATAATTGTACTATGAAATTCGGTCATATGAGGAAATATGGAATCACATACTGAACATATCACTTAACTTCTCAGCCTCATAAGAGATATGATAATCTCAATGACTTCTAGGGTCCTTCCAGCCCCAATCCATGATCCTGTCTGATTCTTAGCTTTCTTGCTACAAGTTAACTTTGAAAAAAAGATTTCTTCATTTTAAAATCCAAACTTAACGTTACGTAAGTGGGTAACAAAAACAATTTTTCCAACTCTACTAGAGGAAATGGCAAATTTTTTTTTTCTGGGTGTATTTCTGAAATTAAACAAAACAAAACAAAACAAAACTTCAGTAATTCTGTTTTCTAGTTATGTACCCTCTACACACAAAACCAGGAATCATATATTTAGGATCCAGAATAGAAAATCATATTTGGGAAAATCATATTTGCATTCTATGCCCTAGTCCTCTGACCATAAACAGAATAAGAAAGAAAAATGCATGCAGAAAATGAGTCTAGCTGTATATTTACTCACAAGAGGATGGAAAACAGAAAATATTGAGATACTAAGAGTGAAAACATTTTTAAGTGCAAGTTAGGTCAAATCAAATCAACATGAATTTATTACGTACTGATGTGTGAGATGCTGGAGATATAAAGAAAAGTCAAAAGAGTAACCATCTTTAATCTAACAGGGGAAGTCTTAAGCTAAAACTTTAAAAAAAGATATGTCTGAGCAATGTATGTGCAGGACAACTTTAGGTAATCTCAAAGAGAAGGGATTAGCATTAAAGGGGACAGGAAAAGACTTCTTCCAGTATTTGGGCATTTGCTAAAATGAAGCCCATTATATTTCCTAACTAAAAGGTCATCTGTGATTCAGTTGAAAGCAATCAGTTGAATTATGAGGTTTGAAGCCATATTGGAGAAATAAATGGAAGAAAGAATATTGCTATACTGATTATAGGTGACATTAAAAACAAGTTTAGTCATGAATAGGAGGAAAGCTATGGTGAGTCAGTCTGCATTTATTAAGCACTGACTCTGTACCAGTCACTGTGCTAAGAGCTGGGGATGCAATGGAAGACAAAAAGATAGTGTTTCTCTGAAGGAGGTCACAGGATAAGGACATTAATATAGACACATGTTCGTATATATGTATATCATGTGTGTAAATTAGTTTAGAGCTTGGAGATGTTATATGTTTGTAACTCTCAAACACATAATTATTTAAAATCTTGGCACAAATTTGATAAGTAGAATAAGAGAAAATAAGAACCTTGTTATGAAATGATAATAAATTAATGGATTAATTATTTAAGCAGGCAAACAAATGAAAAAATTAAGGAATTAATGAATAAACAAATGAATAAATCATTCCAAATACTGTAAGAAAATTGTCTATTTTAACATCCATAAAATTGAGTCCAGGATACCAGGTTATTCCCATGTTTTCTCCTGCTACAAACAGTATTTTTATATTTCAAAATTGTCATAGACAGATGTTAAAAAGAGCCATTTGGAATCTCATTTCACTTTGTGTCAAATGTGGGCTGGTGAGGATTTTACACATGTATAACCGGAATGAATTAGGATAGTTGCAGAGCAATGTTACATTAAATTTTGAAAATTATCCAAGAACTTTATAAGCAAATATTCAAGATTGTGACAATGTGTGTTAAGGAGACATACAGTATAGTCATGATTGATTTAATTGTTCCTTATATTGGACCTTCTTTTATTCTGCAATTAAAAAAACATTATAGTATGTCTTTCTATTTTTCAATACCCAACTATTCTCTGATAATATTTTTGTGTGTTGGGGGGGGAGTGAGTGTGTGAGTGTGTGTGCGCATGTGTGAGAGATGGACAAAGAGAGAAAGAGACAGAGACAGACAGACAGAGACAGGCAGATACAGAGAGAGACAGAGAATGTCAGGGTATAGAACAAACATCCACTTTAAAAAATCCTAGAGAATTGGAGAGAAGTGTATATTGGGAGGAATTAAATGAACTTTTTATTCTTCTCTCTGCCATTATGTACCCTTTAGTAAGTTATTGAAATTCTCTAGGTCTCAGGTTGAATCATTGGTAAACTGAGAGGTTAGATCATCTGCTGCTGTAGCTATAGCAGTTGCTTCCATAAATCAAGCACTTTATAGTTTTCAAAGTCATTTTCATATTTCATTTTTGTTCTCAGATCAACCCTTTGGTTGTGGTACTAATATTATTCCCATCTCATAGGAGAGGATATTGAGATTGAGAGAGGCTAACTGAGTGGGTCCAGGGATACACAACCAAAATATGTGAAGCAGTATTTGAACTCTGCTTTTCCTGAATACAGGTCTGTCATTTTATTATTTTGCCACCTAGTCATATCATAACAACGGTCTAGTTTTTTTCTATTTGGAATATTACACATTCAATTCATATTTCATTTTACTTTGTTAATAAGTTATTATGCTTTATGAAAATATTCTTTGTAGTGGAATATGAATTTTCCCTGAGCACAGAGAATGTAGAAAATAACCTTTTATAGATCTTTTGAAACTGAAAGTCTGTATATCCTCAGGCCAGCAGAGGCACCACCATCCTCCTCTGGTGGCCTGAGAATGTACACCTTTCTGATTTCAAGAGTTTTCTCTATGGATTTCTATCAGTCTGCCATCTGAGATGTAAGGCAATACTTTCTTTACCTTAGCCAAAAAGTTTGGAAATTTCACTTTGTACGTTGCTCAATCCTAAAAATCATTCATTTGCCCTCCTGAAATTCAATCTGCTTTTGTTGTGTAAATATGATACTCTTCTCGATGAAATATTTTTTTAATTACTCAAAACTTTTCACTGAGTAAACCTGTGAAGATAGTCTCTTTCAAAGTTTTCACTTGCTTTTGTATTTTGAAAAATAGAATTTTTGGCTGATTTTACAATGTGGCAATAATATATCCTATGGCTTTTTTTAAAAGAAAGCTACACCATAATGAATAATTCAGAATGTCTTAGACAGTGAGAACAACCTATCTAAAAAGGTGCAAAGCATAAGAAAAATAATATATCTAAGTGTTTGGAAGTGTTGACTTCTTGATGTAATAGCTTTCATTTATTACCCCGTCAAGAAACAGTGGGAGCTCAGCTCTAAAAGAGAAAGAATCCTTCATGGAAACATTATTTTAGAAAGAGCTGTTCAATATTTAAAAGCATATGAAAGTTGCATTTTTCAGTGGGAATTCTTGTAATGAGACTAATTCGAGGTGAGTGTACTATATGCTTTAATATAGGTTCTGCAATAATGAAAAAACCGCATTTGCATTTTGGTCATAAAATTAATCAGCTCAGTCAAATGTTCCACTGAAAGAACTAATGGGTATTAATGTTGTTTGGCTAAGCTGAATGTTCTGCCTTCTCAAAAGCTAGACTGTTGACTGCTTTAGAAATAACATTTCATTTAAGTGGGAGTTCTCTTTTGTCCATAAGCCTTGTGTTTGTAAATTTGCATAGTAGACCTTGACATCTCCTAAGACATTAGACCCTTCAAACATGGCATTGAATCTTGACCATTTGCTAATGAGGCTCTTAAACCAAGTCCAGTTCCACCTATTATACTGTTGTTTCTGATGTAGACAACCTAAATCACAATGAAAGAGAAAGTTGTTTCTCTTTTGGCCATGGCACCAAAAAGGATGCATTGTATTAATTATCTTAAGTGAGATTTTTTTAAACATGTAATTTTTATCAGTTCTTAATATTCACTTCCCCAAAATTTGAATTTCAAATTTTCTACCCATCTTTTCCCACCCCCCTTCCCAGGACAGCATGCACCACATCTACCACTTACTCCAGTCTGTTCTCCTTACCCACCTTTATTCCATTCCATTGCCCTCTATTTTCCTGTAAGGCAGAATAGATTTCTATACTACATTGCCTTTAGAGCACAAGTTCCAGTTGCATGCTTTTTAATTATTATTTTATTTATTTTCAGTGTTCTACAATCACTTTCATATAACTTAGATTTTTTTTGCCCTCCCTCCACCTCCTTAACCCCTCCCTCCCCCCTCCCTCCCTGAGATGGCATATAATTTTATATAGATTCTACACACACATTTTATTAAATACATTTTCATCTTAGTCATGTTGCATAGAAGAATTAAAGTGCATGGGAGAAACCGTAAAACAAACCAAAACATAATACAAAAGAAAGAGATCTGCTACATTCTGCCATTGAATTCCATAGTAATTTCTCTGGATGTGGAAGGCATTTTGCCTTAAAAGAACACTGGAAATTTTTAAGTCCTTGCATTGCAATGAAGTTCTAAGTCTACCAGAAAAAATCTTCATACATTGTGGTTGTTGCTGTGTTGAAAGTTATCCTGGTTCTGCTCCCTTCACTCGGTATCAGATCATATAAGTTTTGCCATGCCTCTCTGAAGTCCTTCTGTTCCTCATTTCTTATAACATAATAGCATTCCATTATATTCATATACCACAATTTATTCAACCATTCACCAATTGATACACATCCACTTGATTTCCAGTTTTTGACCACCACAAAGAGTGCTGCTATAAACATTTTTGTATGTGCGGGACCCTTTCCCATTTTTATGATCTCTTGGAGATACAGTCCTATGAGTGAAATTGCTGGGTCAAAGGGTATGCCTATTTTTGTAGCCCTTTGGGAATAGTTCCAAATTGCTCTCCAGAATAGTTGGATCAGGTCACAGCTCTACCAGCTATGAATTAGTGTTCCAACTCTCCCACATCTTCTCCAACATTTATCATCCTTTTTTTTTAGGATTTTCTTGTGTTGCTATCATTTCTCTTCTCAATTTTTCCTCTGTCTCTTGATTTTCAAAATCCTTTTATGTTCTCTTCCATGTCCTAAGTTCAATTTACACTTTTTGTTGAGGTTTTGGGGGTAGTTTCTTTGATTTTATCTTTCTCTGTATATGTTTTGATCTTCCTTATCACCATAGTAACTATCTATGGTCAGAATTTTTTTCACTTGTTTGCTAATTTTCCAAATCTCTTTTTTGACATTTTATTCTTTTTTAAAATAGAGTTCTGCTTCCAGGATGGAGAGTACATTGTCCCAAGCTTCGTGCTTTGTGCAGTTGTTTTCAGAGAAATTTCTAGGAACCTCATTTCTTCCAAGGTAGTATGATCTAATGAGAGGTTGTTACTACTCTCCTGACTTGAGCTCTCTTTTATGGACCACACAAGCAGTATTTGCCGCCCTAGAAATGTGAGAAGGGTCCCTGTCTGACTGAAATTGCAAGCTCTGATGTGCTTGTGTTCCTCCTTCCCTGGGACTGTCACTCAGGACTACAAATTAGATCTTAGGCAAAGCAACAGAGCTTCCTCAATGCTAGTGTAATCCCTTTCTGGCCAGTTGTTTGACCGCCTTTCTCTATGTGGTTATAGAGTTCTAGGAACAGCAGCTACCACTGCTGATCTGGTGACTCCTCAGGCCTGCTACAGATTTTCTAGGGCTGAGGCTGTGCTAGAATGACTTCTTCAACACTGCAGTCCTCTCTCACCCTGATTCACCAGATATTTCCTGCCAAGCTTCTATGTTTTCTTAGTTTGAAAAATCACTTTATTCTGTCTTTTTGTGAGTACTGGCACTCTAGAATTTGTTTAGAGTCACTATTAAAAAATATTTGGAGGGGTTTGGAGTAGAGGTCTGGTGATTCCCTGCCTCTCCTCTGCCATTTTCCTCTGTCCTTTACCTGAAAGTACTCCTCTCTACCTCTGAGGTTGGTATAGGCAATTGAGATGCCAAACAGTATCCAGTCCTGTGTCCAGTCCTAGCACAGAGGTCCCCTGGGATTTCTTCTGTTCAATTGTCATCACCCTTCATTATCTTTTGCTTGAGAGCTCTTAAAGCTCTAGTTGCTTCTGTACCACCATGTAGTTAGTTACCCCATGAGTGATGCCTTGTGAGCTCTAGGCCAGTTTCACAGTTTTCTCCTTCCAACACCAAAAGTTGCCTTTGGTTGGAAGAAATTCCCACCTTGATTTTTTGTTGACTATGCCACTCTACAGTTTGTTAGGCATTATTTTACACTTGTTTGGAGGGGAATGGTGAGTAATTTCAGTCAAATGCTTCCTCTCGCATTTTTTATCCCCATTATTAGTAAGTAAAAAGATTACTTGAAAGAGATAGCTCACTTTATGTAAGAACTGAGAATAGATTGTGAGAAATAGGTGAGAGCTGGCAATAGTGTATACAGCACCTTCCTGACAAAATTAGAATATACCCAGCAATTGGGAGGAAACTGAAGATTATCCCAGTATTATGACATAGTTGTCTGACTTCAAGGACTTGAATGCATTGTGCTCCAAAAAAACCCTTCATGAACATTACTTTATTGCAAATATGCCAAATTCCAGAGAAGCATCTGCAGGTTGTTTTATGAAAGCAGTATCTAACTCATACCAAAAATAAAACCATAAGCCAGTAGGGAGGACTTTGCTGTCCATCCTTCTTTTCCTTCATGGTACCCATCCTTTGGAGTAATAAAGAAGAAACTCAGATTTGCTTAAGTGCTTTACTAAATTGGGTATATTTATATTGAAATTTCCAAACCTTTTTAGTGTCATTAATACTCTTTGGCAGTCTGGTGAAGTTTATGAACAACTCCTCAAAATCATGTTTTTATATACATAATCAATTAAAGTGAAACAAAGTTATCAAAAAAAATGTTTTTTTTAATATTCCACCTGATCAAGATGTTCCCAAAAACACATTGAAAGACTTACATGGACTGATGCAAAGTGAAATGAGCAAAATCAGGAGAATATTGAACACAGTACAAGCAATATTGTATGGTAATCTACTATGAATAACTTACCTATTTGCAGAAATAGAGGGATCCAAGACAATTCTATAGGACTTAAGATGAAAGGTGTTGTACATCTCCAGAGAAAGAACTACTAGAGCCTGAATGCAGATGAAAGACAATTTTTGTTTATTTTATTTTTCTTGGGTCTTTTTGATCTGTCTTTTCTTTCACAGTATGACTTACACAAACATGTGTTTCCATGACTAAGCATGTATAACCTCAGCAGATATGTGGAGCAGTAGATAGATCACCAATGCAGGAGTCAGGAGGACCTGAGTTCAAATGTCACCTCAGACACTTGATACTCACTAGCTGTGTGACCTTGGGCAAAGTCACTTAACCCCAATTGCCTCATCCTGGGTCATCTCCAGTCATCCTGATGAATATCTGGTCACTGGATTCAGGTGACTCTGAAGGAGAAGTGAGGTTGGTGATCTGCACAGCCCTCCCTCGCTCAAAACAAAGTCAAGTGCAAGTCATGTCATTATTTCTCTGATGGCATGGTCTTCTTCAGCAATGAAGGTCGAACACACACATGTATAAGCTATATCAAATGGCTTGCCTTCTCAGTGGAGTGGGGAAGGAGAGGTTTTGGAGCTTGAAATGTAAAAAAAGAATGGTAAATTGTTTTTACATATGATTGGGAAAATATTAAATAATATTTAAAAATATTTCACATCTCTCAAGTTAAAACTCTCGACTTCAGATAAAACTTATAGAAGAAAAACTTATTGTGAGTCCATAGCTGAAGTCTAACTTACTCTCTGAATTCAGAACTTCATATTCAGAAAATTATAGCTAGCAATTATATGGAGATTTGATGTTTGCTATGTACTTTATATTATCTCATTTTATTCTCATGAAAATCCTGGAACATGCTATTATATCCTCATTTTACAGATGAGAAAACTGAAACAGATAGATGTAAAAATAATTGCTAATAGTCACACAGCCAGTAAGTATCTGAGGCAAGATTTGATCTCAGGTCGTCCTCATTCTAGGTTCAGGGCTCTAGCCACAATATTACTGTCTCCAGAAGGCATTATTCCTCCTTTCTCCTTTCTTAAATGCCATTCAAATGCCAATCTTATTTTGAAGAGCATTTTAAATTAATTCATTTTTAAATTTCAACATTCACTTACATAAGATTTGATTTCCAAATTTTCTCCCTATCTCTCCCCTTCCCCTGCCCCAAGAAGGCATGCACTATTGATCACGCCTTCCCCCCACGCTGCTCTCTGTTCTACAAAACACTCCCCTTTGCCTATCCTCTTCCCCTCTCTTTTCTTGATGAGTAAGATAAATTTATATATTGCATCATTTGTATGTTTTATTTCCTAGTTGCATGCAAAAACAATTTTTAACATGTTTTGAAAATCGTGAGTTCCAAATACTCTCCCTCATTCTCTCCCTCCCTCCCCAGCCATCCTCATTGAGATAGCAATTTGATATAGGTTATACATATGTAATCATTCAAAACACTTTCATAATAATCATGTTGTGAAAGATTATGTTTCCCTCTGTCCTATTCAGCCCCCGATTTATCATATATCTCCTTTGAAACTGTCCCTCCTCAAAAGTATTTTTTGCTTTTGATTACCTCTTTATTCCTTTTGCCCTCCCTTCTATCATCTCGTCCCACATAACCCCTTCTGTAGAACCAATGAAATATTCACAGCACCTAGAGCAGCCATGAATATCCCAGTGAAATTTTGAATTACGAAATAACACAGATTCTCCACATGGAAGACAGAACCAAAACATTTATTCAGATACCAGAAGGTGAAATCCACCGTAGTAACACACATCTACATAGAGTGACAATGCAGAGAACAACATCACCTCAGGTCTTCTCTCTGCTAGACTTCTCATAAATCAGTTCCATTAAATAAATCACAAGCAGGTTACCTTAACCAAAATCACAAGCAAACCTTTTCACTCTTGCTAGCCAGCAGGCTGCATCCTTCCTAGCTCTGACTGATCTGAAGACTAATTTCTTCTTTTTTTTTTTGCTCCAACTCTGACTCTTCCTATTCCATCCATTCAGCAAGCTTCTCCCACCACAAGCTCCATGTGACATAATTTCATTTCATTCAGGCTTCTGTGTGATTCAGGTGGGCCACCTGGTCTTGAGGTGGGCAAATATCTCCCAACTCCCTGTAAGGTAAGATGAATTTTCATACCCAATTGTGTTTCTTATTCCCTCGTTAAGCCAAATCGAATGAGATTAAAGTTCATGCGTTCCCTTTCACATTCCCCTCTTTCCCTCCTTTGTAAAAGCTTTGTTCTTGTCTCTTTTATGTGAGATAATTCAAACTCTCCCTTCCTTTTTCTTCCAATGCTTCCCTCTCACACCCCTTAATTTTATTTTTGAGATATTTTCCCTTCACAGTCAACTCATCCTGTGTATGTATGTATATATTTATATCTACATGTACATAGAAAGATATGTACATATGCATATTATATATATTTATATACACATATATATGTGTGTGCATGTATATGTGTATGTGTGTATATGCACATATATATATTTATATATACATGTATATATGTGTATATATTTTTCCCTCCAACTCCCTTAATATCAAGAAAAGTCTCATATGTTACAAATATTATCTTTCAATGTAGGAATGTAAACAGTTTAATTTTAGTAACTACTTTATGTTTTTTCTTTCCTGTTTACCTTTTCTTGAATCTCCTGATTCTTGTATTTGAAAGTCAAATTTTCTATTCAGCTCTGGTCTTTTCATCAAAAGTGCTTGAAATTCCTCTATTTCATTGAATATCCATTTTCCCACCTGAAGGACTATACTCAATTTTGTTAGGTAAAGGATTCTTGGTTTTAATCCTAGCTTCTTTGACCTCAGCAATATTATATTCCAAGCCTTCCAATCCCTTACTGTAGAAGCTGCTAAATCTTTTGTTATCTTGATTGTGTTTTAACAATACTCAAATTGGTTCTTTCTGGCTACTTAGAATATTTTTTCTTTGACCTAGGAACTCTGGCATTTGGCTACATTACTCTTGGAGTTTTCATTTTGGGAACCCTTTCTAGAGTCAAGATGGAGGGGCTCTTTAAATATCTATTTTACCCTCTGGTTCTAGAATATCAGAGCAATTTTCCTTGATTTTTTTTTTTTTTTTGAAACATGATGTCTAGGCTCTTTTTTTTGATCACTGCTTGCAGATAGTCCAATAATTTTTAAATTATCTCTGATGGATCTATTTTCTAGCCAAGTTCTTTCTCCAATGAGATATTTCACTTTATGTTGTTTTGTTTTTTTGTTTTTTTTTGTTTTTGTTTTATAATTTCTTGATTTCTCAGAGTCATTAGCTTCCATTTTCTTTGGTGAGCTTTTGGACCTCCTTTTCCATTTGAGCAATATTACTTTACAAATCATTCTTCTGCTCATTGGGTTTTTGGACCACTTTGGGCATTTGGTTTAGTCTGTTTTTAAGGGGTGGTTTTCTTCTCTATTTTGTGCAGTGTGGGGGTCTCCTTTTGCAAATTGTTGACTAGTTTTTCATGATTTTCTTGCATCATGATTTTCTTTCATTTCTCTTCTCAATTTTCCCCTATTTCTCTTGATTTTCAAAGTTTTTATTGATGTCTTCCATGACCTGAGAACAATTAATACTTTTCTTGGAGGCTTTTAAAGTAGGAGATTTGACTTTGTTGTCTTCCTTTGGTTTTATGTTTTGATCTTTCTTGTCATCAAAGTAAGATTTTAAAGTCTGATTTTTTGACACTGTTTGCTCATTTTCCTAGCCAATTACTTTACTTTTTAGCTCTTAGTCAAAGTAGGTCTCTGCTTCTAGTGTGTATAGGGGTATATTGTCCCAAGCCTCAGGGGTTTTGTGTCAGCTGTTTTCAGAGACACTTCTATGGACCTGTAAATTTTCAGGTCTTCTAAGCTATGATCAAAAGAGAAGTGTTTACTCCCCTCCTGGACTGAGCTCTGGTCTGTGAGTCACTTCAAGCACTCTTTTCTCTTTTGGAACCATAAAAAGATTCCTTATCCACTGCTGCCACAAGCTTCATCATGCCAGCACTCTTTCTCTCTCCAGGACCACCTTCCAGGACTGTGACCCAGATGCAAGCAGGCAAAGCAAAGAAACCTGCCTCAGCACCAGCAAAAATATCCCTGCAATCTCCCTCTAATCAACTAGTTGATGCCCCAACCACCTGTGAACTGGAGAGGTTTGGAAACAACTTCTGCAGTGGCTTTGCCACCTCAGCACTGGGACTGGACCAAGCTCCTCTATCACACAGTTCATACAGGCTTTTCCTTCTGACCTTCCAAACTGTCCTTGGTATTTTGGGGTTTACAGGTCTGGAAATCACCACAGCTGCCAGCGATTCCATAACCTGAAGCCTGCTCAGGCCCTGTCTGTGCCAGCATGACCCAAGCTGGACTGGGATCTTCTCCCAACCCCATGCAACAGACATTTTCTCTCAACATTTTAGATTGTTTTGGGCTGTGAATTTGTTTCACTATGTCATTTTGTGGATTTTGCGGCTCTTAAATTTATTTTGAGTAACTTTTACAAGTATTTTGAGGGGTTTGTGGGAGAAATCAAGCAAATCCCTGTTTTTACTTTGCCATATTGGCTCTGCCCCCTCCAACATCAATCTTGACTATGTTGTTGTTGTTTATCTTTATTAAAATGTAACTGGAATATGTTAATTTAGTCCTGAATATATTTAGTCCAAATTAAGGAGGGCAGGGTCTTTCAGTGACTTGGTAGCACTCTAAATAACCTATATAGTAATGCATCACATTATCAACTTATCATGGCTTGATTTTCCCTAATTATGCACTCGTGCTCATTCTATAGATATTTTTTTTCTAGGTGCATTCAGCTCTATTAATCTTGAGGACAAAGGAAACCTGCTCCTCCTATCATTCTGTTTCCCTACCCATTGTTAGAATAATTTACATGAAATATTGCATTTTTTAAAATTAGTCCATAGAAGGATAGATAGATAAATAATTGGATAGATTGATAGGCAGACAAATAGACAAAGCTATTAAGATTAATTCAAATTTCATTTAGGAGCCTAAGTCACGTACTGCCCTGCTTGTTTTCTTTTCTCCTAATTCTATCTTTTAGTCAGGTTAGTTCTTTGATGACTGTAGTGATAGGATGCAAAATGCCTAGAGGAAAGGAGCACATAAAGACAATAGTATATTGTATTACACATTATGAATACACACAAATGTATTTATATGCAGATATACACAAATATGAGTATATGTACATATATATACATGGGCAAACATATGTGTATATGCCTATGCATGTTTATATGTGTGCATGTACGTTGTGAGTTTAAATATATGCATATTAATTATATGTGGATATATATCTGGTCTGGAATGATTTTATATGTGTTTACCATATAGTGATAATTTATATCACTATGTCACCTTTTACTCTGTAGCATTAAAACTTGATCTGTATTTGGAAAACAAAAGTCCTGGTGCACTGCTGGGAAATATTAGGTATCCCTAAAGGGAGAAAAAAAATTATTGGGAAGCCAGTCTTTCCTCATCCTATGTGATAAAATATTACCACATAGGCAGTTCCCTGTGCTATTTATATTTAGTATCAGTCTTGCTCCTAAGTTAGGTTCAATTATGCTAAGGAATAGTGGATGCATAGATTGGTTGCTGTACTAGTATCCAAAAGATAATAAAAGATGAGAAAGGCCTCCAGACTGCAGATCTTCAGTGGAGAATTTGTCAAGAGACAGTCATAGGATTAAAAATGGTCATAGTATGTACTGCAGAGTGGAGTATCTGACTTGGCATTACCCCTGAGTCATTCATTGATACATACATAGGTTACTGAGGGAGATAAAAGCATAAAGATGAGACACTATCACAAACATTCCCTAACCTCTCTCTACCTTCCTCCCACCCTAAGTTAAATGGCTTTAAAAAGCACCAGAATATTTTAAATTGTTATAAAAGAATATGGGCCACACCCAGAGAAATAACTATGGAGTTGGAATGCAAAATGAAGCAGACTATCTCTTGGGTTATGTTTGATTTTGTTTTGGTTTTTCTCATGGTTTCTCCTATTCGTCGTAATTTGTCTATGCAATATGACGAATGTGAAAATATGTTTAATAAGAATGCATGTGTAGAACTCATATAAGATTGCATACTGTCTCAGGGAGGGAAGGGGGAGGGAAGGGGAGAAAATTTAAAACTTTGGGAAGTGATTGTTGAAAACTGAAACCAAATAAATTAATTAAAAATATTTTTTAAAAAGAAAAAAAGAAAAGAATATGGGACACAAGCTCATAAATAAAGAACAAAAATGTTTTACATGAGATCTTAGGAGTAGAAGGGGATTTCCAGATGAGATTATGGGTAGGTAATGGATCAATATCTTCTATCCCTTCAAAAGAGAAATATTTTAACAGTGCCTTGAAGGATGAGTTAGATTTCAGTACGCATGTGGATAGAGTGAGAAATTCTAGGAACAATGATAGGAAGAGTGCTCTGGTAAAGTAAGCCAAGCCATAACCCTCCTGAAAGAATAATAGAAAGAAAACATGTTAATGAATTAAATTAAAAGCAAACAGAAGAGAGGAGAGGATATCTGAAATAGAGAAAATGACAAAAGAGCAGTTTTGGAACTACTGGGTTGCATTTAGATTCTGAAAAAAAAAAGTGAAAATGGTAGAATTTCACAATTTCATATGTAATCTTTTTTTCCTGTTCTTTGTGAAGGGAAATTGTCTTGTTTATCAATATGTCCCAAATTTACGAAAAGGAAATTTTTTTGGAAAAATCTTGCACACATAAGCAAACAAAAAGACATGGATAAGACCTAGTCTTTAAACATAGGCAAATGATCATGCTACTGGCAGAAATATTAAAGGAAGAAGGAGAACAACTTAAGGGGAAGACAACTAGCTTGTGTTTGGATTTCTTGGTTAAAATATTAGGTTATATTTAAGCACTAATGCTGTATGAATAAATTCAGTTTTTTTTTCAGGTATGTGAATTATTATAATTGATTTTCCTCTCTTGTCCTTTTTAATTTCTTTATTTTTTTTCTCAATTCACCTTTCAGATAATCTCAAAACTTTGTTTAGAACTTACATCCAGGGGAAGGATAGAAGTAGGAAGCAAGTATCCCATTTTGACTCCCTTTTAACAACTGATAGTGGTATTGAAAGAGGACTCCTAGATAGTGTCATTCAAGCTATTGGCATTGCATGTACATGTCCATTTTCCATGGTTGCGCTGTTCTTGTTCTAGGTGAGAAAAAATGTCTGACATATATTTTGATTTGTGAGTCTGGAAGTAGCTATGAGATGAAAATTTTATATTGTTTTTCTCCACAAGTGAGTATTTTTATTACTAAATTCCTGGATGAGTGGTTTCTCATTGAAAATCTTTGAAGAAGTTTAAAATAAAGGAGAACAGAACCCCTATTCCTGCCTTTTGAAAAGCAATGGTTTTTAATATGTTGTACCAAAAATATAGCCTACAGTGTGAAAAACTACATAATGAGACTCAGGAAGTAAATCCAAGTTGATGTAATTGATTTGTTTTTAAAATTTAGGAGAAATTGATCTCCAGCCCGCAATTATTCCTTCATGCATTTCACTTTTGACCTCTAGAACAACAAAGATTGTTTCATTAAAAGTAAGAAATGTCCATTACACAGAACGCATGAAGATTGAATAGCCTCTTTAGGGAATATTTTCTTATTTATGAAAGAAGATAAGATGATTTCTGAAGTCCTTTGTAACTTTTAAACCATGACTTATTTTACGTGACCATCAGACTTGAGAAGCAACATGCTACAATAGAAAGTACACTAAATTTAGAGTCAAAGGACTTCAGTTCAAATCCCTATGAATCTCTGAGCCAGTCTTTCTGTGCCTCTATTTCCTTAACTATAAAATGAAGGGGTTGAACTAAATGACTTTAGGAGTGCCTTATAGGTCTAAACTACAATCCTATGACATTATGTCTTAGAATCTTATCACAGACACTTAATATATGATTATGGGTATGCCGGTACTTCCTGGAGCCTCGGGTATTCCCACTGTAAAGAGAATAATTGTCCTCCTGTTACCTGCTTGAGAAGATTATTGAGAAGAATGAACTCTGCAAGTCTTGATATCTGGGTATGTGTGTGATTGTCTTCCTTATCTACATATAATAAGCCCTTTCACTCTTTTCCTCCTTTCCTATTCTAGTTTGAGCCTTAATGTTATTGGTCTCAACTGGTTTCTGTTTTAGAACCAAACAGTAGTATGTATGCTGTCTTCCAACCAACTCAAGAATGCAAGTTACTATATTTTCAGTGTGAATATTTACACTTCAAAAATTGGCATATGCTACCAACTAGAGCTTGATTTATTGTTTTGCTCATTGATTAAACTTATGAGTGTGATGGAAAATATGTTAATGAAATAGATTAAATTGTCATGTGTATCCATTTTTTCTTTGATTTACCATCACACTATTGAAAGCAATAAGATACTCATAAGTTCTTCACAGTTAACAGAAAGAGCTGTATTTACTTATAGTAGGTTATTCAATAAAGGTAGGCATTAAGGGCACCTAGATGTGATTTAGCTGAGCAGACCTCCTTTGACTGAGTTGGCAGTTGCTTTCAACTAGCAGAGCATCAGAATGTACTGGGAACAAATTGTGATTACTTTATCCTCAGGCATCAAGGAAATGATATCCACAGTCTAAGTCTTTAGTGATCTGAACCAACCAACTTTAAGGATTGTTTCAATACCTTTTAAAAGAAAAATCAGTTTTCTTTGCAGGACAACAGTGGTGAGAATATTGCTCCTTCCTTCATAGTCCTTTGCTCCCTCACTTGTTATCATCCTTTCTTGGCCTTATAATTCATAGAAAATGATGTTCACTATCAAAAGACTGCTTTTGTGTTTTGGTTGATTATACACAATAAAATGTGAAATGTGTTTAATACTGCAATTAATAGCATAATTAAATATTATATCAATGAAGAAGAGAATGAAAAAGATATGTTTTGATGAGGAAAGGCAAATGTCTTAATATGAACTGAGAGTTGAAGGAGAAATTAGATTTCTACAAACACTGGAAGTTGGGGAAAGTTTTCCATATGAAAACAGAAATGATGTAGAAAAAGACAAACAAAATGTCTCACCAGAAAACAAAGGAAGCTTAATCTGCCAACACAAGGAGAAGTAATATGGTTTAAAAAGGAATTTAGGGTCAAATTATGGAGGAATTTGAAAGTCAGCTATGGAATATACTCTGAAGTTAACATGACTCTCTTGTCCAGCCTTTCATTCAGGAGACAGCAACCTGATTTCCAGAACACTTATTCTGACTGTGGCATCATGGTTTTGGGTTAAAATTGGAGTGAGAGTGCTTTCATGTAACTTGTCTTATAATTACCAAAGCAAATGAATGTATGATTCAAGTTGGATTTTTAATTTGCTGTCCTTCTTTTGACTATATATGTGTGTGTGTGTATGCATGTACAAATGTATGTATATGTGTGTATTTGTATGTATATGTGCACATACATATATGTATGTGTATATATTTAAAATGAGAAAATTTCCACATTCTTCTTCTTTGGACGCTCTTGTTTGTCTCTCATTTCTTTGATTCTTAAATCCCTGTAGCAAGGGTGTCACTTTGAGGTCTATGAACCTTTTGAAAAAAATTGGATAACTGTGTTTCAAACTAATTGGTTTCTTTTATAATTCTTTACATCTTATGTATTAAAAATTATTCTAAAGAAAAAGTTAATATGTTTCTATTAAAATAAGAGTGGATGGGTTATATGATCAGAGCAGGATAGTTTAGAAATATTAACAAAGTAATAATGTGAGGAATAGATTGGAGAGGGCAGGTTCTTAAAACTGATGAGCTCTTTAAGAAATATTATATTACGTAGCTATAAATTAAGAACATAAATTCTGTAAGCAGTTCATGAAAAACAAAGTAATGAGCATAAAGGACAAATATTTTTAGGTCATAAATCTAGGAAGTAATATTTAATCTTTAAATAGAAGAACAAGGATAGTACCAGAAGGAACCTATATTTTCATATATTCTGTCCCAGGGATTATGCCATCATGGCAGTTTTCCATAAAGAAGTTTTAAAGCATGCATCTTGGTGTTGGATTTTGCTTTTCTGGTATTAGTACCACAACAATACACATAATGTTTGCCTTCTTTATAATATAGAGTCATGGCAGCTCTAGGTCAAAAGGATGCTAACTCTTGCAAGGTACACACCTCATTCAGCACATCCTTTTGTTACTTATGTAGTACTCCATTCTGGATGAGAAACATGCTCCAAGTGCAAACTTGATTTAGAAAATTCCAAAAGTATAATGGGCTTACTTTATAGGCAATGAATTTCTTATCATTAGAGTTGGAACCTAGATAGATAATTGCCAAAGTTGTTGTAGAGACATTCCTCTTTAGCTCTTGGTTAGATTACATAAACTCTAATATTCTTTTAATCTATGACTTGGGCTGCTGTCTTTAGAAACAAAGTATTCACTATAAAAATGCAATAGATTTCTTTTCAGTGTAACATGCTTACTGCATGTGGATTGTAAATGAAATGCCTCTAATTTTCAATATTAAAATGAAACATTTTAGAATATACCAAGATGTTTGATGAAATCAAATTTGGAATAATGTGGTACACTTTTATTTACAAATATTTTGAAATAAATCACTTGTTTAAAAAGTCCTCTCAGATGAGAGTAGTTTGGAACTATGCCCAAAGAGCGATAAAAGTGTACATACCCTTTGACCCAGCAATATCATTTCTAGGGCTTTATTCCAAAGAGATCATAAAAAATGGGAAAATTACTCACATGTACAAACATATTTATAGCAATTCTCTTGGTGGTGGCCAAGAACTGAAAACCAAGAGGATGCCCATCAGTTGGGGAATGACTCAACTAGTTGTAGTATATGAATGTAATGGAATACTATTGTGCTATAAGAAATGACCAACAAGTGAATTTCAGAAAAATCTGGATTTATATAAGCTGGTGCTGAGTGAAATGAGTGGAATCAGGAGAATATTATACACAGTAATAGCCACGGTGTGTGAGAAATGATTTTTATAAACTTAGCCCTTCTAGCAATTCAAGGACCTTAAACATTTCCAAAGGACTCATGATGAAAAATGTCATCCACATACATTTCTTTTTCTTATGGTTTCTCTCATTAATTATAAGTCTTCTATGCAACATCACTAAGGTTAAAATGTGTTTAATAGGATTGCATGTTGTCTTGGGGAAGGAGGGAAGAGGAAGAAGGAGAAAATTTAAAACTTATAGAAGTAAATGTTGAAAACTGAAAAGATATCAATTAATATTTTTTAAAATGTCTTCTCAGTATTGAGATGGGTATAAGAAAAGATTAAACTGGGTAGGGCATCCCCTCTTGAATTATCCTATGCACCTTAACCCTACTGCACTGTGAAGCTGAGAAGACAATGGGCCCCTGCCTAAGGTCTCTTCTAGACCCTCCTAGCTTTAGAGTGATTATCAATAGTAACCGTTACTGTTTCCCTCCCAGTCTGATGTCTTTCTTTTGCTTGACCTCCTTGAAGGGGGCCTGCCCTATCTACTTATTAAATGGCCCTATTCAATGAATGGGTGTTGCCTCACCCTAAGTGAGTACCTGCAAAGATCTTGGCCTAAAGGGCCCAAGGTCTCCCAGTGCATCCTGGGTCATCTCCAGTCATCCTGATGAATATCTGGTCACTGGATTCAGATGGCTCTGGAGAAGAAGTGAGGCTGGTGACCTGTACAGCACTCCCTCACTCAAAGCAAAATCAGGTGTATATCATGTCATCATTTCTCTGATGGCGTGGTCTTCTTCAGCAATGAAGGATGATCATAAACAATCCTGTGCTACAAAATCTTGTGTATTGTATTGTTCAAAATAATGTTCTATGTAGGTACAGTATGTTCATGAGATAGACTAGTATATCTTATGGCACAAAACATAGTGTTACTTAACAGGAATCTTTTTTTGCAGAAACTGAATGCCTATTGAATAAGGTAAGGAATGGTAGCAGAGAGCCAATAATGCATTCTAAATCCAAGCAGCAGTTTTTAAAATGGTTTAACCTAAATTTGATATATGCCAGCAGTTTTACTTGAAAAATTCATTTTAGTTCCCTGAAGAAGAAAACTGAGGTTATGCTTCAAAAGTATGTAGGGCAGTAAAAGGAGGACAGTTTAGAATGAATGACTTGATGGAGATACTAAAGAAGTAACTCTAGCAACCATTAAACTTGCTGTGTTGTTTAAAGTTAAAAAAAATAAATTGAAGTGAAATGTTTAGTTAAATTCAAACATGACATTCATCATTCCTGAAGCCCTTCATCCAAGATTCAAAATAATTGCTTTGAAAGGAGCACATTCAAGCTGAAAAAAATAACAAAGTCTTATTTTGGCACGAATCTGTTGCTCTGGTGGTAGCTCTTCATCATTCTAATCAAAATGGTACTATCTACCATAGCAACAATGATATTAGCTTTCATAGATATGAAGAATATATTTATACTAATAAATTGCTTTGCTTATGCCATATTAGTTCATTCTCATGATAACCTTGCAAGATACGTAATGAAAGTATTGTCTATGTTTTACAGGTGAGGGCCCTGAAGAGGCTCAGAGACTTTGAATATTGCACTGTATGGTTTTGAAAAGATTCAGTATGAAATGCAGTTCTTCCAGTTCCTATCCCAGAGCTCTTTATGGTACAGGATGCTGAATCAAAATATTTTCATAACAGAAGAATTTTATAACTGAAATTTTAGACCTAGAATGAGCCTTTCAGATCTAATTTAGGTCCTTCATTTTACAAATTAGAAGACAGATAAGAAAGGTGAAATACCTTGTCCAAAATCACAAATCAAGTCATTTGTGGTCAGTTTCTTGCAAGACTTGCAAAATACAAATTATCTCATTATTTTTATATGAATTGATTTATAAATTAAATTTTTATTGAGATTATCTTACATATATTTAGCTTTTTGAAGTTTGAAATTTTAGTTTTCCTGTAAAGAAACCCTTACATCTTATCCTTTTCTTTTTTTCTCTCTTCCTTCCTCTACCATAGTTACTCTGCATCTTCAAAAGAGAAATCTTGAGTAATTGGTATAATGGCAGGCCTGTTTACTAGACATATGTTGGAACATAATTTTCTACCAGACAAATACGTGTGATTACAGTCACAGAGTAATGCCAAGGAGACTTCAAATCATTCACTCTGAAAGCTGTAACTGCTTAAGCAAAATTAGTTTGGCTTTTCATTTGGTTTCTATTCTCTCCTTTCAGAGATTGAGTTTTGTGTGTGTGGGAGGAAAGAGAAAGGAGTGAATCTCACTTTATCCTAGTTTATAGTATAGAGGGATCTGGGTATATTGGAAAACTGAGATAGGTGATTGATCTCTGCTTCTCCATCTGAAATGAGTTACCCAAAGTGTGCTCTGTGTAAAAAAATATACAGCTACTATTAAAGAAGAAGAAAAATAGTGAAAGTGTTAGGTAATAAGCCATCAAATAATTATATAATGTTAGAGTTGGGAAATACATAAAGTCTCTTTAGCATAATACCCTCATTTTACAAAGGAGGAAGGAGAGGTTAGGTGACCACCATAAGTTGGTTAGGCAGTGGTAAATCTGGGACTAAAACTTAGACTTTCCTGATTCATAGTCTGGTGACTTTCTAACAAATTATGCAACTTTTTGATATGCCATAAGCGATTCTTATAAAATCTAGAAGACAACTTTGTAGGTCATTCTGTCTATGGCCATATTATAGACAAAGGAGTACCTGACTGAATAAGAAAACAGCTGTAGACTTGAATTTTCAAGAGATTCAATCAATTACTAAGAATTTACTAAGTGCCTAATATATTCCCAAATACTGTGGCTATTACATAAAAATTGTACTTTCAATCTTTATACCTCATTATAGACTTTAAAGTACTTTCTCTATATCTCCAGTAAGCAATAGCTACTCACTTCATTCAAAAAGTCCAATTGAGTTGTACTCAGTCTTGTAAATAAGGAAATTATTTCCAGTGTTTTACTCATTCCCCCATGACAGATTTATTTTCTTCTCTCTTGCCCTTCCCTTTGCAGAAGTAAAGAATAGCTTTGCAAGTAATCTGTAAAATCTGTTCATATGAATTCCCTTTAGGTTTTAATGCTCCAGTCTAACTAACATTAATTTATTTCCTCATAATACAATTAAGTTTTTGAATTAAAAATGCAATTAAAATATTTAAGCATGTAATATAAAAGAAAAGAAAAGAGTAGAGTAATATAAAAGAATAGAGTAATGGATCCTTCATAATCGATGAACAATCCTAAGAACTAATGTTATATCTGAATTATTTTTTTCTAGGTAAGGATGGAGTGTCTGGGACCCTAAGGATGGAGGAACATTTACAGATGCTCTATTACAAATTTCTCTTTTTATCTTGGCTGAACATGATCCCCAGAGAGTTTAAACAGATGATCCACACATATGAAAGGTTTAAGTGTTGGCACATCCATGATTTGAACCTACAACCTCCAACTCCAAATCTGGTTGGTACCTTTTCCAACTCAATATATTACATTAAATGGCAATCTATCCATCTATCTATCCATCTCATGCTATCTCCCTCAGCTCTCTATTTCTCAGTCTCTATCTTTCTTCACTATCTTTCATCTATCTTTCTCAACTGCTTATCTTTAGATGGTATGGCAAAAAACGGGTCTTCTTTTTGGAAAATATCCAAGATAATTCCAAAGTGAAATTTTCGTTTAAAAATCATTTCATTTAAAAAAATAGAGAAGACCTGAATTCAACTTCTGTCTAAGGCATTTATTAGTTATATAACTCTGGGCAAATCAGTTACCTTCTGTTTACTTCATTTCTCTCAAATATAAAATGGGGGGAGAACAGTACCCACCTTAAACAGTTGTGAAATTCTGTAGATATATTTGTAAAGTTCTTAGGACAGTATTTGGCAATTAGTATGAATTATATAAACATTATATAAGTGTTTATTCCTTTTCTTTTCATCTCATTTTTTGCTTTTCATCTTCTTCCCTGCCTTTCACTTTATTCTTTTAAGAACATCACATCTACTTGGACTCCCTGATTCAAATATTTCGGCTGAGTGATTAAAATCCCTAGTGTAAGGAAATATTTTTATGCCAGTTCCATACATAGATTGCAAACATTGTTGCTGTCCCAACTCTTGGATTCAGAGTAAATTTCTGAGGCTGGGGGAACACTCTGAGGTGTTGGAAATCAATGGTCTGATTGTTAAAGTTAACTGTTGTGTTTACATATTTGTTATGTATTAATTGCTTTTACAAATAACAGCCAGGGTTAAGTTTGTCACATATGCCTATTAGTCATCCCTTGCTAATCAGCTGTCAAGCTGTTGAAACTAGAGCAGGAATTTATAAACAAATCAAATCTAATGGTGAAAAACAAAAATATTAAAAGTGATCAAATACAGTTCTGGGCCTTTAACCTTTGTTAATTCTTTATTTTCAGTGAATATATTTAACACAATTTTGAGTCCTGGCATTTAGATATGGTGATATATTGACCCTTGAATCAGAAAACCAGCTTCTTTTCTAGTCAAGGAGAAAAATAAAGGGTTCCTTGTAAAATGATGCATGGGTGGGTGTGGATATGACTTTTTAGCTAATATTAATTTTCCACTAAGCTTAATATGAAAGATTATTTATAGATCTCAGATGTGAGTCTGGCTACTACAGCAATGGTACTGAGAGAATCTAAGATAAACTGAAAAAGGAGATTCAAGGCCCTGTATGAAGTTGTTTTCAGGTCACATAAGAGGAGGCAAACACACTAGAAGAACAAAAGTGAATATAAGGATGGATCAAAGATGAAATCAGCCAGGAGACAGACAAACGGAGGCAAGTAATTGAGAGCCAGGGCTTGAGCTAGAGCACTTTTTGACATGTCTGGCTGTTGTCATAAGAACTGTTTTTCTTCTTCATGTTCTCCTCAAAAACTCCTCCTTTTCTCTTCTTCCTCTTTCTCCTTCTTCTTCTTGTTCACCTTCTCCTTCTTGTTTTCTTCTGGTTCTCCTTGTTCTTTTTCTTTTTGTTCTTGTCCTTGTTCTCCTTATTCTTCTTCTTCTTTGATTTTCTTTCTCTTTTTAAAAATTTATGTATTTATTTTTAGTTTTCAACATTCATTTCCACAAGATTTTGAGTTCCAAATTTTCTCCCCATCTCTCCTCTTCCCCACCTCAAAACACCATGCATTCTGATTACCCCTTCCCCTAATCTGCCCTCCCTTCTATTACATCCCTTCCTTCCCTTATCCCTATCTTCTCTCTTTCTTGTAAGGCAAGATAGATTTATATACCCCATTATCTGTTTACTTATTTTTCATTTTTATGTTAAAAACAATTCTCAACATTCATTCCTAATACTTTGAGTTCCACTTCTCTCCTTTTCTCCCTCTCCACTCATCCCCACTGAGAAGGCAAGCAATTCAGTATAGGCTAGATGTGTATAGTTTTGCAAAAGACTTCCATAATAGTCATGTTGTGAAAGACTAACTATATTTCCCTCCATTCTATCCTGCCCCTATTTTTTCTATTGTCTCTTTTGACCTTGTCCAGCTACTAAACTGTTTCCTTCTAATTACTCCCTCCTCCCCTTTGCCATCTCTGTGATCATCCCTCCCCTTAGTTATCCCCTTCTCCCCTACTACCCTTTAGTGTAAGATAGATTTTCATACCAAATTGGCTGTGCATGTTGTTCCCTCCTTAAGCCAAATGTGATAAGAGTATGCTTCACTTTTTTCCTCTCACCTCCCCACTTTTCCCTTCAATTGAAAAAGCTTTTCCTTGCTTCTTTTATGAGAGATAATTTACCCCATTTCATTTCTTCCCTTTTCCTCTCAATTTATTCCTCTTTCACACCTTAAATTTATTTTTTTAGGTATCATCCCTTCCTATTCAACTCACCCTGTGTCCTCTATCTCTATCTCTTTATCTATCTGTCTATATGTGTGTGTGTGTGTGTACAATCCTTCCAACTACCCAAATATTGAGAAACGTTTTAAAAGTTACAACTATTTTCTTTCCATAAAGGAATGCAAACAGTTCAACTTTAGTAAGTCTCTTATGATTTCTTTTTCCTGTTTAGTTTTCATGTTTCTCTTGATTCTTATGTTTGAAAGTCAAATTTTCTATTCAGCTCTTATCTTTTCATCAATTATGCTTGAAAGTACTCTATTTTATTGAATTACCATTTTTCCCCCTGAAGTATAATGCTCAGGTTTGCTGCATAAGTGATTCTTGGTTTTAATCCTAGTTTGTTTGACTTCTAGAATATCATTTTTCCAATCCCTTCAATCCTTTATGTTATCCTGATTGTATTTTAAAAATGCTCCAATTGTTTTTTTCTAGCTGCTTGCAATGTTTTTTTCTTGACATGGGAACTCTGGAATTTGGCTACAATATTCCTTGAAGCTTTCTTTTTGGATCTCTTTCAGGAGGTAATCTGTGAATTCTTTCAGTTTGTATTTTATCCTCTGGTTCTAGAATATAAGGGTAGTTTTTCTTGATAATTTCATGAAAAAATGATGTCTAGGATCATTTTTTGATCATGGTTTTCAGGTAGTCCTATAATTTTAAGTTGTCTCTCCTCAGTCTATTTTCTAGGTCAGTTGTTCTTCCAATGATATATTTCACATTGTCTTCTATTTTTCCATTCTTTTGACTTTGTTTTTTAATATCTTGACTTCTCAAAAAGTTATTAGCTTCCATTTACTCCATTGTAATTTTGAAAGATCTCTTTTCTTCAGTGAGCTTTTGAACCTTCTTTTTCCACTTGACAAATTCTGCTTTTTACAGAATTATTCTCCTCATTGGCTTTTTGGACCACTTTTGCCATTTGGGTTAGTCTACTTTTAAAGGTAATGTTTCCTTCTGCATTTTTTGGGATCTCTTTAAGCAAGCTGTTGACTCACTTTTCATTGTTTTCTTGCATTGCCCTCATTTCTCTTCCCAATTTTTCCTCCACATCTCTTACTTGATTTTCAAAATACTTTTTGAGGTCTTCCATGGCCTAAGACCATTGCATATTTATTTTGGAGGGTTTAGATGCAGAAACTTTCACTTTTATGGCTTCCTCTGATGCTATGCATTGTTCTTCCTCATCAGAAAGGATAGAAGAAAATAATTGTTCACCATGAAAGTACCCTTCTCTCATCTTAATTTTTCCCTTTTCTACGCATTTTCCCAGCCAATTACTTGATCTTTGAGTCCTTTGTCAAGAGGAGGATATACTCTAGGGACCTCTAAGTTCTCAGTTCCTCCATGGTAGTTCTACTGGTCTAATCTCTGGTCTGGGAGCAACCACAGTCTTTTCTGTACAGGACCTGTAAGTAGAATTCCCCATTCAGAGCTTCCTCCAGCTCCACCAGCTCGTGCTCCTCTTCACTCCAGGACTTCCACTCAGGGCTGAGATCCAGATGAGTGGCTCAATTCTGTGAGGATCTTTAGGCAGAGGGCTCCAAAAATAGATGCTCCTGCCATCTGGGGCCAGGGCTAGGGCAGGACCCTTCTCCTTTCTTACCCAAGTGAAAGGGCTTTCTCACTGATCTTTGAAACTCTTTGGTGTTTATGGGTTGAGTAAAGTGGGAAATGGAGCTGTTACCCAGGATTCCACATCTTGAAGTCTGTTTCTATCCTGTTCCTGCCACACTGCATGGCCAAGCCTGGGCTAAGGTCCACTCCAACCCGAGTGCAATAGACCTTTCCTTTCAGTCTTCCAGGCTGTCTCAGACTAGAAATCTTTCACTTTGTATTTTTGTGGCTTCTGCTGCTCTAGAATTTGTAGGTATTTTATGGGCTGTAGTAGGAGAACTTCCACAGATCTGCCCTCTACTCCATCATCCTGACTCTTGACAAGCTTATAGGATAGTCTTTAATACAAATTCTAGTAATTATTGAATATGATTTTAGGAAACACAATGATAGTGGGAACAGCTTAAGTTCTTGATAGACAAATAAACAGTGAAGAATGAAAAATAACATGGATATAAAGGAAACTCAGATGCTTTAAAAAATGTCCCATATTTCTTACTCTCCTGTCAATGGAAAATGATTCAATTGTAAGTCATTGGGGTTTTGTAAGGTACAACATGCAAGAAAAATCTTAGGGGCCAATCATATCAAATCCTTCACTTTTAAACTCTCTCACCAGTGGGTTTAGAGTTTCCTTCCCCACTCCCATATTATGCAGTAAAATATTTTCACCATCCTCCGGAGTGGTTATGGTTTAGCCTGTGTAGCATTTTGCTTATCTAGGACATTGTCCACTATCAAAATTACTGTGACCAGAGTGAAATTTGGGAAAAAGCAACGATGGAAAGCAAACTTTGGTAGAATGGTGAATTGCAAGTAGAAAAATGGAAAGTATTGCAATGGAATTTGGTAATGGATAGTTCATTCTATTTACACTAGTTAGAATGCTAAATCTTGAGTAAGGAAAACTCCTCTTCCTGAGTTCAAATCTAACTTAACACACTTAACTAGCTGTGTGAACCTGAGAATTTTTGCTTTAGTTTTTTTGTTAATAAAATGAATTGAAGAAGACAATGGCAAACCTCTCCAGTATCTTTGCCAAGAAAATCCTATATGGAATCTTGAAGGTCAGACATCACTGGAAAATGACTGAGCACAAGCAATGTAGTATAACAGAGAAAATGCTGGATATAAAATCCAGAGGATCTTGCTCCTATATTTTGATACTTAGTATTTTTATGACCTTTAACAATACACTGATCTTTGTTAGCACCACTTTTCTTGCCTATAAACCTGGGCTAATATTTGCAATAACTATCTTATATAGAGATTATAGGAAAAGCATTAAAGTAGTATGCAAATAAGTGCTTTATATAATCTGAATGATTTTTGTTCGTGTGCAAAATGAATACCAAAATTATGTCCTAATTCTGAAAGGTAGTATATCCAGCATATCCATAATGGCCCTTATTTCTCTTATTACTTAGAGATGATGAAATGAAAAGAAAGGGTTCATTAGACGTTACAGTGCTCCCACTTTTTCTTAGCATAAAATCACAAGATTTCATATGAAATAGGTGGTGAAGGCAGCTTAGGGCTAGGGTAACCAGGCATTCTATATGAAGACCTGCAAAGACTTTAACATGTAGCTTATATCCATCTAGGGGCAACAAAGCAGATCAGATATATGGAAGACCATCTGAAATCATTGCTTATTCAGGCTGGTGGCTATGCTTTCAGAAGTAGGTATGTTGACTTTGATCAAACTTGACTGCCTTCAAGATGTCCAGTAATAGTCAAGTAGCCAGAAAGTAGAATTAATTATGGGGATGACTTCCTAAAAGAGAAACATATTCTGTTTTTGTCTTTTGGAAAAGTTGCTGGCTTGCTAATTGCTAGAATCAGGGGTATGCACAATAATAAAGTCAAATGGCTAGTGCAATAACATCTTGTAAATCTGAAGTTGAGCATATTTTTCATAATATATGAACCTCTCATGGCATCTTTACACGTGATTGAGGAAATATTTTCCTTCATGTAATGGTCATGTTTCTCAAATAGAGAATTTATTTCTCTAAGTTATAGAAAGTTTTATTTTTCCTGTAGTTATTTCTCTGGGAAGAAGATGGAAAACCTTAACAGGTAATAGAAATGTTCAGTTCCTAGGATACCATATCATTTGGTCATATTGGAAGCATCCATCTTAATGAGAAAACAAGATTATGATCTACAGAGTCCATGATGGGACCTGAGGGAAATCATAACTAAAAAAGTTTTGTATGTGAGTGTCTAGAGCTGAATAGATGGGATAAAGGTCTACAATGTGCTATATCATGGTGGGAAACCTGTGATTATGAACAGACAATTGTGCTCTATGAAATACAGAAGTCTCTAGAGGGCTTTAATGGCAGACAAAATATGGATTCTACCTCCTATTCTCTCACCCATTAGCCTAATAAATCTGCTCAGATCTAGAGTAACCTAGTGACGTGGAATACCTTTAGTATCATGACTCAGCAAATTCAGTGGTTCACTGACAATATTGATTGTAATTAGGTGTATGAAATGTTACAGATGCAACAAGATTAACAGATGCAACATGACCGGAAGATCCATAAGAAGTTTGATCGCTGAAAATGATAGAGCAGATTTAGGAAAAGGCATGAAACTGTTGATTATTCAATTTCAACTTGGGAACCTTTTAGAATGAGTAGCCAATTACCATATTTCCATTCAGATTTAGAAAGAAATTAAAATCTACATAATGAGTTATTGCCCCTAATTGTTTTCCACACAGCTGCTGAAGTGCTTTCCCTAAACCACAGGTCTGATCATATCACCACCTGTTTGACCCTACTCAATATTCTCCAGTGAATCCCTATTGCTCTAGGATCAAATATAAACATCTGTGTTTATACTTAAATGTTTTTCATGGCTTGCCTCTTTCCTATCTTTCCAGTGTTCTTACCTATTACTCCTCTCTTTGGGATCCACACTCCAGTGTTTACACACAATATTCCTTCTCCTGTTTCTTTACCTTTGCACCATCTGTACCCCATTAATACCCACCTCTTCTTCACTTCTTAGTTTATCTAGGATTCTTCAGAATTCAGCTTGTAGTCTACCTTAGTAATGCCATTCTTTTACATGAATCCCCTTCCAAACCATTAGTGCCTTCCCTCTGAAATTACCTCCCATCTACTTTCTATGTATCTTGAGAAGGGGAGAAAAATGTAAAACCGTGAAACAGTTGTACAGTAACACCTGTATTTTAGGAAAATCTCTTTGGAAGATGAGTGGAAAATTTGGTTAAACTGCAAAGGTACTGAAGTAGGGAAACCAATAGAAGTGTGTTGCTATAGTCCAAGTTAAAAAGAAACAGCGATTAAGAACTAGTATAGTAGCTGAGCAAATAGAAGGTGGTGGTATTAAAATTTATCTCAGTTTCTACATAACACTGGTTCCATGAAATACCAAAGGTCATATCTTTATTAAATAAGTTTTTTTCTCTTCTACTTCAGGGCTGTGGCTCTAAGTCACTCCTAAAGTAACTCCTTATTCAAACCAACAAGGCTATGGTGACTGCAAGGAACAAGGCATTTTCCCAGGACCATATCATCTCAGAAAGGAAATGCTTCCTTATTCTCTCCCATAAAGAACATTGTCTCTCACTAGACGCCATTAGTGAATAAGTAACCAAACAAGATAAAGAGAATCTAAAGCTTAGAGACTTTTTGAATTTCTTTGCAGTTAATCAAGAAATTTTCTCTTTAATATTGTTGAGTCATTAGAAGCTATCTAAGCTATCTATAGTCATATAAAATGGTTGAAAATGAATGTTGATTAAAATTTGCAAATAAAAACTATGCTAAAGTAACACCCCACACTTAGCAGAGGGAGGTTATATGACACAGAAGGAAAATGAGAAATATTGGAAAAGATTGTACTGGTAGAGTGGTGGACTGATTTAACCATTCTGTAGAGCAACTTGGAACTATGCTTAAAAGGCTATAAAATCATGCATTCCCTTTGACCCACAAATATGAGTTTTTTCTTTGTTTATTATTTTCTTTGTTTTCAGTGTTCTACAATCACTACCATATGTCTTAGATTTTTTCCTCCCCTTCCTTTCCCCATCCCTCCTATTCCCTCCCTGAGATGGCATACAATCTTATAGAGGTTCTACACACGCATTCCTATTAAATACATTTTCACTTTACTCATGTTGCATAGAATTAAAATGAGTGGGAGAAACTATAAAATAAACAAAACATAATACAAAAGAAAATGATCTGTTTCGATCTGCAATTCAGTTCTATAGTTCTCTCTCTCAATGTGGAAGGCATTTCGCCTCTAGAGTCTGTTGGGAAGTTTTTAGGTCCTCACATTGCTGTGAAGGACTAAGTCTACCAGAAAAATTTCTCACATACTGTGGTTGTTGCTGTTTACAGAGTTCTCCTGGTTCTTTCTCTTTCACTTAGCATCAGTTCATATAAGTCTTTCCAGGCCTGTCTAAAGTCTTTCTGTTCATCATTTCTTATAGCACAGAACTATTCCACTATATTCCTATGCTACAACTTGTTCACTCATTCCAAAATTGATGGGCATCCCTTTGATTTCAAGTTTTTGGTCACCACAAAGAGAACTGCTACAAGTATTTTGTACATGTGGGACCCTTTCCCATTTTTATGATCTCTTTGCAATATAGCCCTAGAGGAGACATTACTGGGTCAAAGGATATGCACATTTTTGTAACCCTTTGGGCATAGTTTCAAATTGCTCTCCAGAACGATTGGATCAGCTCACAGTTCCCAAAACAATGAATTAATGTTCCAACTCTTCCAGATAATCTCCAACATTTACCATCTTCCTGTTTTGTCATGTCATACCAATCTGATAGGTATGATGTGATACCTCAGAGTTGTTTTGATTTGCATCTCCCCAATTAATAGTGATTTAGAGCAGTTTTTCATTTGGCTATAGATAGATTTAATTTCTTCTTCTGAAAACTGCCCGTTTATTGACCATTTATCAATTGGGGAATGACTAGTATTCCTCTAAATTTGACTCAGTTCTCTATATATTTTTGAAATGAGACCTTTATCACAGACACTAGGTCCAAAAATTCGTTTCCAGTTTTCTGCTTCCCTCCTAATCTTGATTGCATTGAGTTTATTTGTGTAATAACTTATCTAATTAATGTAATGAAAATTATTCATATTGAATTTCATAAGGCTCTCTATCTCTTCTTTGGTTAAAAATTTTTCCATTCTCCATAAAACAAACAAATATGCTATTCCTTGCTCCCCTAATTTATTTATAGTATCAGTCTTTATACCTAGATCATGTATTCATTTGGACTTTATTCTTGTGTACAATGTCAGACATTGGTCTATTCTCAGTTTCTACCACACAGTTATCTAGTTTTCCCAGCAATTTTTGAAAATCAGTGAGTTCTTATTCCAGAAGCTGGAGTCTTGGGTTTATAAAACAGTAGATTGCTATATTCATTGACTACTGTGTCTTGAGTATATAACCTATTCCACCAGTGTACCCTTCTATTCCTTAGTCAATACTAAGTTCTTTTGATGATTTCTGCTTTATAATAAAATTTGAAATCTGCTATGGCTAAGTCATATTTCCTAGCATTTCTTTTCTTTAATTCCCTTGATGTTCTGAATCTTTCGTCTTCCAGATGAATTTTGATATTTTTTTCTAGTTCTAGAAAATAATTATCTGGTAGTTTGATTGGTATGGCACTGAATAAGTAAATTAGTTTAGGTAGAATTATCATTTTTATTATATTGACAGCCTACCCATGAGCAATACATGTTTTTTTCACTTACTTACATCTGACTTTATTTGTGCAAAAAGTATTTTGTAATTGTGTTCATGTAGTCCCTGGATTTGTTTTGGTCCAGGAGATTCTCAGATATTTTAGTCTGTCTACTGTAGCTTTAAATGAGATTTCTCTTTCTGTCTCTTGCTGTTGGGCTTTGGTGGTAATATAGAACAATGCAGAAGATTTGTGTGGCCTTATATTGTAACCTGTAACTTTGTCAAAGTTGTTTATTATTTCAAGGAACTTTTTACTTGATTCTCTGGGATTCTCTAATTACATCATCATGTCATCTGTAAAGAGTGATAACTTAGTTTCTTCTTTGGCTGTTCCAATTCTTTCAATTTCTTTGTCTTCTCTTATTGACACAGCTAATATTTCTGGTACAATACTGAATAGCAGTGGTGCTAATGGACTTACTTGTTTCACCCCCAATCTTCTTGGAAATGCACCTGTTATTCCTATTGCATACAACGCTTGCTGATGGTTTTAGGTATATGTTGCATATCATTTTAAGGAAAGTTCCATTAATTTCTATGTTTTCCAGCATTTTCAATAGGAGTGGGTGTTGTATTTCCTCAAAAGCCCCTTCCACATTTATTGAAATAATCATATGGTTTCTGTTATGTTTGTTGTTCATATGATCAATAATAGTAACAGTTTTCCTAATATTGAACCAGTTCTACATTCCTGATGCAAATCTTACCTCATTATAATGTATTATTCTCACGATAAGTTGCTGTATTTTTTTTGCTAATATCTTATTTAAAATTTTTGCATATGCATTCATTAGAGAAATTAGTCTATAATTTTCTTGCTCTGTTTTGACTCTTGCTGGTTTAGGTATCAGAAGCATATTTGTATCATAAAAAGAATTTGGTAGGACTCCTTCTTCCCTAATTATCACAAATAGTCTACATAGTAGTGGAATTAACTGCTCTTTAAATGTTTGGTAGAATTGACTTGTAAATCCATCAGTCCCTGGAGATTTTTTCCTAGGGAGTTGATTGACGATTGGTTCAATTTCTTTTGCTGTGATGAGGCTATTTAAGTATTCAAATTCCAATTCTGTTAATCTGGGCAATTTATATTTTTTAAAATAATCACCAAACTCATTTAGATTGTCGAATTTATGGGCATAAAGTTGGCAAAGTAATTTCTAATTGTTGTTTTAATTTCCTCCTCATTGGACATTAGTTAACCCTTTTCATTTTTGAGGTTGGTATATGAGTTTTCTTCTTTGTTTTCTTTTTAATCAAATTGACCAAAGCTTTATCAATTTTATTGTATTTTTTCATAAACCAACTCCTAGTTTTAATTATTAGTTCAATAGTTTTCTTAATTTCAACTTTATTAATCTCTCCTTTGGTTTTCAATATTTCTAATTTGGTATTTAACTGGGGATTTTCAATTTGTTCTTTTTCTAGCTTTTTCAGCTGCATGTCCAATTCATTGATCTCCTCTTTCTCTATTTTATTCATGTAGACATTCAAATATATAAAATTTCCCCTAAGAACTGCTTTTGCAGTATCGCATCAGATTGGCTAGGTTGTCTCATTATTGTCATTCTCCTGAATGAAGTTGTTGATTGTTTCTATGATTTGTTGTTTAACCTATTCATTCTTTAGGGTTAGATTCATTAGTTTCCAGTTAATTTTGGGCTTATCTTTCCAAATGGTCATGGGGGTATGGGTAGAAGATGAAGGTAACCTTGGAGAAAAGTCATTTCTTACCTTGGGATTTTGTCTTAATGAAGGAGAGAGGTATCGCCTAGTCCATCATGAACCCTAGATTTTGAGAGAACAGATTATAAAGTCTACTTTATGATCTGGAAGCAATGGTGGCATTTCAATCACATGTGTTGATAGGCAATACACAATTGCCTCATAGTTACCAAATGATATCTAATTATCAAGATTTCTTATCTATCAGCTCCAAATTCTATAGAACATTCCTATGCAAATGAGGTATTTGAAAAAGAGATATGTTAGCATCTTTACCTTCAAAGTCTTTTGCTTTTTCTTATTTCTTCAGTGTACTGTCCTTTTCTGAGATGCTGCTTTCTCTCAGATATTCTCAGAAGTGCCTGTGTTTCTGCTCAAACTCTGAGGGGCTGCTTTTTTACTCATAGTACCATCTTTGCTGGTATAGTCATAGTCTTCTTGCCTTTCTTCTAAGGAACCACAATTTTTTTCTCCACTGCTTTCTTCTTCATATTCTGAAAGTCCTCATCCTTACTGTTTAAAATTTCCTTTGGGGAGGGGTCATTTTCTTTGAATAACCTTGATTTTTAAGCAGCCTTCCTGAGCTTCACTTTGGTGGTGGTGAGTGACTAGGACCCTGAGTTCAAATCTGTCTGTAGGGACCCTATTTATACCTGTGGCAGCAGAGATGAACGGGAAATATCTGTTCATGAGCAGTCCTTTGCTGGCCAAGACTGAGACTAAAGACCAAACTTAGCTGATATTGATGAGTTCAGTCAACCAATACATGAATCATACCATTTGCTAACAAAATGACTCAGAGGTGTGATTTCACAGTAACTGTAACTAATCATTGAGAGGCTATGGATGACAGGAAATGATGACTTAGAACTAAAGAATAGGGAAGAAGGAGAATAAGAAGAAGGAGGAGGAGGAGGGGGAGGATTTCAAGCATTGGATAGAATATGAAAATTATGTTTGCCAAATACTTTAAGTATCTATCATACGTCAGATCCTGTGCTGGGTGACATAAATAAAAGGAAAATAAAAAAGAGTTTCTCCCAACCTTGAGGAACTTCTGTTCTACTATGGGGATAGTACAACATGAACACAGATCAATAAAAAATATAGACAAGATGAATATAAAGTAAATTGTAGAAGAGAGAATTAACAACTAGAAGGAACAGGAACATACTCTTGGTAGCACTTGAGTTTATGCTTGAAGAGATTGAGGGATTTTAAGATGTGGAGATGAAGGGAAAGTATATCATTTTGGGGGAACAGTCTAAGCAAAGATATAGTGCTGGTAGATGCAGCGTTATCTATTACAAGAAAAAAAAGTTGGAAAGTTTGGGTGGAACATAGAAAACCTAAAGGAAATCCCTGAAAATATCAGGAAAGATGATATAGAAACAGAGTGAAGAACTTTAGGTGCTAAGGGTAAAAGTAATAGACAAGTTACTTGACATAAGGATAAAGTTTTACATCTAGGGAACCACTTTCTCAGGTACACAATGGACCTGGCAAGTGTAGAAAACTGATTCTAAAAAAAAGATTTGTAAATTCTGGCAGAATTTAAGCTCAGTGTGAATCAGGAATGTGGCATGGAAACCAAAAGATCTATTGTAATACAAGGCTGCATTAAAAAGTCAAATTTCCAGGTCCAGGAGGTGATGATTACACTTCATCTTCTCCTATAAAGATGCTATTTGAAGCCTTGTTTTCAATTTTGACCATCACATTTTGTGTCGGATATTCATATTTGGAAGAGTATCCAGAAGAAAGCAGGTAGGAAGTTCAAAGTCCTTTAGATCTTGACATATGATCAGTTGAAGAGACTAGAGAAAATGAGGAAGGAGAGTAATATAAAACTGCCTGCACATACCTGCAGGGTTATAATTTTTTTTTTTGTAAAAATAAATTTATCATCTTTTTTTGGTTGACTTTAGAGGACATAACTAGAAGTAGTAGGCATTAGTTTCAGAGAAGTTTCTATGCTGTTTTATGAGGAAAATAACCATTCTGACCAATTTTAGCTATCTCAAAATTTGGTGGGCTACATTAGCTAAATAACAAATACATTTCCTCCGACCTTCATCATATTACAAGCCTTCAAATTAAGCCCAGATACCAAATCCTCAAGGTTCTTTGTGAGGGGATTTTTGGGCAAAATCCAAGTTGAACAAACTTTCAAATTGGAGATTCTTAATCTTCCGGCTGTTGTTTTTTTTCATGAACTCTTTTTGCAAAATGGTAAGACTTTCTAGACTAAACATTTTAAATGTACAAAATTAACATGTCTATCTGTGGATGATGTGTGTGTGGGCAATTGTATACAATATGCAGTGTATAATATAACATATGTTTCATAATCTCTTTTTGAAGTGCATATACTTGCAAAGGAAATAAAGCATATCATAAAATTACATATATAATTATAGAAAAATAAATTATATTGAAATATGATTCTTAAAACATTTTAAAAATCCACATTCAATGACATCAGGTTAATAAACCCCTGTATCAGGCCCCTTCTGATTATAGGATACTATGTTTCCTTTCCTCTGGAGGAACTTTTGGATTTTCTTTATTCTGTATAGCTTGCAAAACTATTTTCTCAAAAGGTAATGATCTTGCGAATAAGAATATCCCACCTTTTATATAGCAATTGATGTTTACAAATGTTTCTCTTCCTCTTCCTTATTTGCCTCCCATTCTACCTCATAACATTAGTTTGAATCCCTCTTTGACTCCTCAGTTTTTTCATGTTGCGTTTACTTGAATCGTTTCCTCAGTTCACAGTACATGGGATGTAGTAGATACATAAGAAATGCTAGTTGACTGACTCAAGCCCAAGGGTGACGTCCCTTCTTCTCCTTTCATATTCTTCTCTAGCAGTCAGAACATTTGTGCTGGAGCCAGCTCAAATCAGCTTTTGAGACCTAATCATTATATTTCTATGTGAGTATTGAAACCTTACACCTTAGTCGTATGCTACAAATCAGTAATTCTTTCATGATTTTATTGACTGACTTAGGAAAATGATAGAGTCAATGTTAATAAGGTAAATTCAATTTAATATGTATCCTGAACCTGTTGTTAATCATTTATCACCATACCCTTGCATTTAAGGCACCCAAATGTAAATAAGTATAAGAAGAAGAGCTTATTAAAAGTTAGCTATTTGATAAGATTTCATTTTTCCTTGAAATTAACACAGTATAAACCTAACAGATTTCTAAACTTCCCTCTTATCCATACAAAAATGATGAAATTGTGCATTTTTGTGTTTTCCTATACATAAGCACAAATATCATCATAGAATGTCTATTTGCTGTGCACATTATAGTCTCCCTTAAATGAGTACCTGAGAATATACTTCTGTATAGAATTGCCCATCATTAATACATTTCACTGCTCTCTAGTCCAGGTACAAATTACCTTAACTGAAAGATTTTGTAAAGGATACTCTTTTGATAGAATAAAGAAAATTTTTTGATGACAAATATTCCTTAACTTTTTTTAATACTTTGGGTCTTGCTTGTAACTTGGCACATACCAAAAAGTATTCAATGATTGTCTAATATGTCCAACTAGAAGGACCACAAAAATCACCATGTTCAATTATATTTTTTCATGGATGAGAAAACCAGGTCACAGAGAAATTATCTGAATTGATACAAGTCACAAAGATAATGATCTACACGGGTTTTGACCTAGGTCCTCATATTCCACATCAAGTGCTCTTTCCCCTATAAACACCTTTGGTTTTTGTCATTTTAGTTCAAGTTTATGCACTCTGCCAAGGGAATTTCTAGTAACAAGACATGCCTGCTTTTCCCAAGTTCTGACCTTCAAGAGAAAACTGTCCTGTCCTATCCTGTCCTTTCCCAAAATCTTAAACCTACCGCAGTCTAAAACTGGAATGCCAATGGACCCCTGCCTAAGGGCTCTTCTGGACCCTCCTAGCTTTAGAGTGATTACCAATAGTAACTGTTGGTGTTTCCCTCCCAGTCTAATGTCTTTCTTTTTGCTTGGCCTCATTAAAGGGGTCATGCCCCAGCTACTTCTTCAGCAGGCTTAGTCAATGAATGGGCATTTGCCTCACACTAAGTGAGTACCTGCAAAGATCTTGGCCTGAAGAGCTAAAGGTCTCCCAGTGCATCCTGGGTCATCTCCAGTCATCCTGATGAGTATCTGGTTACTGGATTCAGATGACTCTGGAGGAGAAATGAGGCTGGTAACCTGCACAGCCCTCCTTTACTCAAAACATAGTCAAGTGCAGGCAAGACATGTCATCATTGCTCTTAGAGGCATGGTCTTCTTCAACAATGAAGGATGAATACAATCTGCCTTATAAATAAATGATTTGGATTGCATGGAATTTTACTGTATTTGGTGTCATTGACTCTTTTGGCAGTGTGATAAATCCAAAACAATATTGTTAAGTACATAAATACAAACACATAAGATTACATAGACAAATACATTGAAATGATTATTAAAACATTTTTTCAAAAATATTCACCAACCCTAGTTTAAGGAATCCTGATCAGAGAAATTTTAAAATAAACTCTTCTATTCTTTTGTTTACTAACTTCTTCAAATTCAATTCTCTTTGTAAGTCGTAGCCCAAGTCAGCTAGAAATGGTCATTTTTCAATATAAGGGAAGTCAATGGAGAAAGCTTCAGTTTGAAAATTACAGATCTAAATAAGAACAAATGAGGTGGCTTTTGAATCTGACTCAGTTAATATTAAATCTGCATCTATCTCTTCTATCTAAATTAGTTTCTATTTTTTCCTTCCTAATTAAGTTACTTTTTTTCTTTTTAAGGGAATAAAAGTGAGGAGAATTAAAGGAGAGGATGGTACTAATAGGAATTCCAAAGTAAAAAAGAAAGAGGGTAAGAAAAGTATGTCAATGGAACTTCTTTTTTAATGCCCAGTTGAGAAGGGAAGAAGTATTTATATAGCACCTCCTATATGTCTGGGATGTGGCTATAAGAGCTTCAAAATATTCTCTTATTTTGCTTCTCACAACAAGGTAGCTTGTGTTATTATGTTTGTGTTACAATTAAAAAACTGAAGTAAACAGAGGTAAAGTGATTTATTCAGGGTCACATATTGAGTAAGTATGGTCAGATTTGAAATGTGGCAATCTCGGATGCAGATCCACCTTTAAACATTGGATATAAATAAAAAGTAACACAAGCTGGTTTAGAGAGAAACATAAACAGGAGAACTTATGAATTACAATGGTGAATTTAGCATATGCTTAAATAAACTCCTCCTGCCACCCCCTCCAAAAGAAACCCCAATTAGTGTGACATGAACTCAAAGTTTCATGTAATACTATATTTCTGTTCTTCTTTGTATATAGAAATGTTCAGAATTCTTGGTGCTTCTCAAGTTGAAATTAAAAAAAAATAATACAAATTTAATACGTATTTAAAATAATGCAGGGCATAAATAAAATATAATTGAGGTATCAGTCTGATAAATACAACTTTTAATTATTTCTAATTGACCTTTTCTTTTTTCTTCCTAAGCTAGAGTGCATTTTCTTGAGGGTGAAATTTATGAAATTTATGAAATATTTATGAAATATAAAATATCAGGAAAATATCTGAAAATCCACAAATGTTTCTTGTTTTTGATCTCCCTCTCTTCTCTCTCTCTCTCTCTCTCTCTCTCTCTCTCTCTCTCTCTCTCTCTCTCTCTCTCTCTCTCTCTCTTCCCTCTGTCTCTGTGTGTGTGTGTGTCTCTCTCTCTGCCTCTTCTTCTCCCTTCTCCCCTCTTTAGCTCTCTTTCCCTTTTCCCTCTCAACAGTGACCTGAAATTGAAGTGGAGAAGAGGAATTCTGTGGGGTCTTTTGTTAAGCTGAAGCATAAATCTATAAGAAGTCACTTTGCTGATTAATGTGTTTTGAGCCATTAAACAAGACTGAAATATGATTTAAATTATGCTGCTCAGTAAATCACCAGAAGACTCAAAACCTATTTAGCCCCCTTTGCTCCATAAACAAGTTCAGAGGGACTAGTTAATCTACAGTTAGCAAGCAGATGGCATTTGTGCGGAATACAATGGCAACAGAAAAATAACACCTAGATTGCCATCATAAATATTCAAGAGCAACAGTTAATCTTGAAATTTCTGCTGGCAATACTTTAGTAGATATAAATTAATCCAAGTTATTGTTCCAGAATGTTTTCAGAGGGAACTTTGATAGAATGTTGAATATCAATCAGCTTTACAGCCTACAGAAAGGCAGAAAGCTATACAGTCTTCTCTTGTAGAGCCAGTAGGATTGCATGAGCGGTTGTAGCTTGTGTATTGAAATTCCTTGGTTAATATTCACACCAAACAGCTACTCAATGAATCAAACCACAGGACTTCAGAATTGAAAGGGGCCTCAATAGTCCCCTAATCTAGCTTATGTCCCAAGATAGAATCCCTACAAAAATATACCTGCAAAGTAGGCATTATTTCATTCCTTACAGACTTCTAATGAAAAGGAACTCAATACTTCTTGAGATATTCCATTAAACTTTTGGATAATTCTAATTATTATGAAACTGTTCTTTAGAGTAGTATTAATTCTCCTCTTAAACTTCAACTCATTGCTCCTAATTTTGCCTTTTGGGGCCAAATATAAAAAATGAAATCCCTCTTTCATTGGATAGTCATTCATATATTTGATGAGAAGTATCACATGATGATCCTTCCATCCATCTCTCATCTTATCTCTTTCGGTTTAACCAGCCCCAATTCTTTCTTGTAGTCCTCATACATAAGAATTCCAAAGTCATTCACTGTCTGGGATGATATTATACCATTTGTGTACACCTTTATTAATGTATTCACTTCACAGCAGCTACAAACATCATCATGCATTTTTCAGTGGACTAATTCTCAAACAATTTACTATGATATCTTTTTCTTTATCCATATGGAATTAAAACCCAAGTTCTATAGATTGGAAATGGAAAATCATTCTAGTTCAACATTTTTACTTTACATAAGAACAAAAAATGAGACCCCAAATGGGTAAATGACATCTGAAACTAATATAGGTAGTAGATAAGGAAGCCAAAACAATGTTAGAGCAGCTACTTCCAAATCAGGTGCCTTTTTCACTGAACTATTCCATAATCTCCATAATTGTGGAACTGCTGAACAAAGGGATTATGTCTTCTAAATTAATAGAAATAAATCTAAATTGAATTGTGAAATCATATTTAAAGGTTATTTGAATATGATATTGCAATTTATTCATATATAATATTACAATTCCAAATTTTTTACAGGTGTATCTCATAATTCTCTCCCTCATAAAGTCTAGTTTCAAACCTAACTCCTTTGATGTTCCCTATATAGTATGTTCCGTTTCCTATCTTTATGTCTTCAGATAGGCATGTTGAAGGATCACAATGAACTCACCCAAACTGTGGAGACTGCCTTTGTTGGGATAATAGTTTTGCTGGTGTTTTTCCTTTTGTCAGTATATGGTAGGATTACCCACCAAGTAGAATGAAATTATAAAGCTTACCTAATCATTTTTTTCAAGTCAGTGAAGACTTCTATACTGTATTTTTAATTATAAGCACCCTCTTCAGAGTTTTCTGGGATTTCTGGTAACTGACATAGTATTGAAGTATATTTCTTTTATATTTAATTTTTTTATCAGCAAAAATAAACATTATTCCTCCTCTCAAGCTTGAGTTCACATTCCACTTTGATGTTTGTCACCTGAGTAACTTTGGGCAAGTCATCTAACTTCCAGGGACCTCAATTTCTCCTTCTGTATAAATAGGAATTTGAATTAGATTGTCTTCATACATATATCACTGTAAGTTATGAGAACTAGAGTGATTTAACTCAAGTCATACAGCTAAGTAAAGGTTGAAAACTGAACTTTTTACCTGGGAATTGAAGATATCTAAGTCAATACTTTTCCAACCTTATAAAAAAGAAAATAAATTTGAAGGAACAGGGTTTTATGGGAAAAGATCAGATAAGGAAGATGTGTCCTATAGTGTAGTGGAAAGAAATTAGAAAGGACCTCAATTTGCATTTCTCCTTAACTTATTTCATGTGTCATGTTGGACAAAAGTTGATTTCTTTTTTTAAAATAGTTGATTTCTGCTATACTTCCCAGAAGTAAGTTCTATGAGCATGAATACAACCTTTAAAAATTAATGAAAGTAAAAGTAGCAATTTGTGACATCAATACTTTATGTATGCATATGCATATGTGCTTACATATATATCTATATCTATCTATCTATATATATATATATATACATAGTTATATACACGTGTGGTTTTGAATGGACATGTACTTATAAAACAAATTTATATTGTGTTTAGTACAGATTTAAAGAGAAGGAGGTGAGCAGTCTACATTTTCTTCAGGAAAATGTCCCAATTTTTCCCCAAGCCAAAAACTATTATTTAATATAAATATTCTACTGATCTTGCATTATAGTGAATTATAGGAAACTACAGTCTTCAATGGATAGAAAATGATCCTAACAGAGAGCAGAGACAAGAAGGTGAAGATATTCCAGGAAGTTGCCTGTTCTCTCTCCAATTTCCCTCAGAAACAATGTTAAATCAAACTTCCAAATGGATTCTGGAGCAACAGAACCTACAAAAAGAAAGAGTGAAACCATTTTCCACCTTAAGATAGCTTAGAAGGACCTCATGAATAGAAAGCTATCATAGTGACAGAATACATCAAAACACAAACTCAGAAGAAGGCAACAATGTCAAAAGGCCTACATGTGAGTCTTCAAAGGAGAATATCAAGCCCAAAAGTACGTTTTGGAAGAGCTCAAAAAGTATTTTAAAAATTAAATAGTAGAGGAAGAAGAAAAAATTGAGAAAATAAATGAGAATTATACTAGAGTTAACAGCATGGAAAAGGAAGGACAAAAATTGATGGAAGAAAACAACTCCTTGAAAAAATTCAATAGGCTAGATGGAAAAAAAATCTGCTGAAGAGAATACTCCTTAAGAAATAAAATTGGTCAAATGGAAAAGGAGGTACACAAACTTACTGAAGAAAATAATCCCTCAAAAACAAAATTCAGCAAGTGGAAGCTACTAACTTTTTGAGACATCAAAATAAAAAAAAATAAAATCAAAAGAATTGAAAAAGAAAAAGAAGAAAACAAAATGCCTCATTGGAAAAACAAGTGACCTGAAAATAGATCTAGGAAAGGTAATTTAAAAACTACTGGACTGCCTGAAGGACATGATGAAAAGAAAAGCCTGTACAGCATTTTTCAAAAAATTGTCAAGGAAAACCATTCTGATATCCTAGAATCAGATGAGAAAATTGTCATTGAAAAAAATCAAATTACAAGGAATGTTGTAGATAAATTCCAGATGTATCATGTCAAAGAGAAAATGCTGCAAGCAGACAAGAAGAAACAACTAAAATATAAAGAAGCCACAGCTATGATTACAGAAGACTTAGTAGCTTCTACAATAAATGATCAGAGGACTTGGAATATGATATTATAGAAACTAAAGTAGCTTGGATTAAAATAAAGAATGAGCACCTAGCAAAATTGAGCATAATCTTTCAGTGGAAAAGACCAACATTCAAGGAAACAGGGGACTTTCAAAGTTTCCTGATGAAAAGAACAGTTTAACAGAAAATGTGATTTTCAAATACAAATGACGAGATACATAAAAAGTTAAACAAGAAAGTTAAAAAAAAACAACTCATATGATTCAATAAGATTAAACTACTTGTATCTGCATGCTGGAAGATGATACTTGTAAACCTTTAGAACTGTATCTTTATTAGGGTAGTTAGAAGGACTGTACATAGACAGTGGGAGTGGGTATGAGTTGACTTTGATCTGATGATATAACGAAATTAAGGGGTAGACAAAAAGAATTGAACTGGGATAAAAAGTAAAGGGGATGCAGAATAGAGTAAATTATATGACATTAAGAACAAAAAAGTTATTATGGCATAGGGAATGAAGGTAGAGGATAAGCATTGTTTAAGCCTTACTCTCATCAACTCGGAGAGGGAATAACATACATGCTCAACAGGGTATAGAAATTTATCTTACCATATAAGGAACTAGAAAGTGAAAAAGGAAGGAAAAGAGAGGGGGGCTGATACAGGATTGAGAGAGGTGGTCAGAAGCAAAACACTGGTGAGGAGGGACAGAGTGCAAAGACAGAGAGAAGTATAAAAAGGGGGGAAAGAGCTGAGCTGATACAGAATGAAATGTACTGTGTACAAAGTAACAGCAATACTGTAAGATGATTAGCTATGACTGACCTAGTTATTCTGAGCAATACTGTGATACAAAACAACTCAGAAGTAGATATGATGAAAAGTGCTATCCATCCTCAGACAAGAACTGATGGTTTCCAAATACAGACAGAAACATATTATTTTTGCTTTATTTATTTTTCTTCAGTTATTTTTTGTCTATATTTTCTTTTACAAGACAGTTATGGAAATATTTTACATGACAATATATGCATGATAAATGTCAATTTGCTTACCTTACCAGTGAGGTGTGATAGGGAGGAAGGAAAGGAAAGAATCTGAACCTCATTTTTTTTTTAAATGCTATTTTTTTACATTACTGGGGAAAATTGAATACTGAATATACAAAAAAGACATGAGGAAAATATTAAAATGGATCAAACTTGAAAGTGTGACAAAAAATAGGTATTTTCTCTAGCATAAACATCCCATGTGTTTTCTTTTTTTTTTGTACACATTTAGTTTTATTGTAACAAAGCAACTTGTACATTTTAACGTTTAAAACTGAGCATCTTCCTTTCCAGTGAAACAAAAAAGAAAATTTAAAAATAAACAAGAACAAAATTACAATAGAGAATGTCAATTCCAAATAAGATCATACAGGTTCTGCTGATTCTCCATTGAGTGGCAGGGCTCAAAGTCATCATTAGGAGAGAATTTTATTTTAAAACTGTCATCTTAAACTGCAAGGGCTCAAAGTCATCATTAGGAGAGAATTTTATTTTAAAGCTGTCATCTTAAACTGCAAGGATGTCTATTAAACATCACAATTAAACATGCCGAAGGAGAAGAAGCCATGTTGTCAAAATGCCCACTTAACCCACCCAAACATCTCAAACCCACCCTTGCTGACCTGCTATAACCCCATGGCTTTTTTTTGTTGTTGTTTTTTCATTTTTTTAAACAAGAGAAAGTAGACAGGTACATGTTGGTAAATGCTAACTGTCCATATTCACATAGAGACACAGTGTAATCTCTGAGCCCAATATACAGAGGAAGAAGGAAAAAAGCTAGAATTCTATGCACTACTACACAGGGGCCTAGCACCCCTCAACTTCCAGCACTGTGAAGGGAGCAGAAGGTTTCTTTTTTCCCACAGAACACAGCGTGTGTTGATTCCATAAACAGCTTGTTTTGAGATAGGAAGGGATAAAAATATGAACTTGGAACAGAAACTGGTGGAGATTCTTTTCCCACTGTATTTCCCCCACCCACCCCAAAAAAGCTGTGAACCATGGTGTAAAGAGGAGAGAAAGAGGCCTCAAGAGAACAAGGCGAATGTGCACAAGAGAAAAAAAAATAAAAATAAAAAGGCTGCAACTTGCTCCCAGGGACTGAAGAAAATTAAAAAGGTAAAAGAAGGTTTGGAATCCATCAGTGTTCTATCAGTCATCTTCTCCTTCATCCTCCTCTCCTTCTTCTCCCTCATCATCATCTTCATCTTCTTCACCTTCATCACCTTCTTCATCAATGTCCTCCAAACCCTCTTCTTCATCATCATCATCATCTTCTTCTCCTTCCCCTTCTTCATCATCCATGTCAGGGACCAAGTAGTACTGCAATGGATTTGGCCAGATATCATCGTGGATGACCTCTCCTAATTCGTCTGCACCTGCATCAGAATGGTCAGTGAACCAAGTGAAAAAACTTTCTGGTTCTTCATGGTGCCTCTTCCGGCTGGCTTTATTCTGTGTCTGACTTGAACATTTCGTCAAGTCCTTCCCAGATTTCCATTTGATTTCAGTTGATTTTGAAGAGGGATCTCCACTTTCATTAAGATGAAACTCTTTGGAGAGAACTTTATTTTCGAAGTAAGGATTTTCATCAAAATAAAAATCTATTCTGTAACCTGATTTAATATCTTCAAACTCTGTCACTTCAACTCTGGTCAAGTAATGCAATGCCTCTTCATCTTCCTCCCCAAGCAGTGCAGTGTCCCGTCCACCAGGACTCAGTTATTCGGGGGGGTCGAGGGGAACCCAGCCTGAAAGAGAAACGGGCGAGAAAAGGAGGGAGACCAAGCAGATTTTGTCAAGGTCTCAGTTTTTTGAGCTCATGGTACAGCTTATATAGTAATTGAAACAGGGAAGAGGAACAGGGAGGGTCCAGGGTGAGGGTAGTATCTAGTCACGCGATCTTTACGGTTGGGACATTTTCACGGTTAATTTCTGGAACTGGGGGGGTCAAGCCCTTTTGTGGTTGCAACATCCGTTGGCAGAGGCGTCTTGTGATATTTGCTTATTGCAGAACAAAGAGTTCAGGGCGTGGTGACCTCAAGGGTGAGGGGCCCAGCACCAAGAGCTGGCTCCCAACAGTGCAGATACTTGCGGGTCGTTAACAAATGTTCTTACCCAGAAGTTTGGTATTTTGGCGATCAATTCTGACCTCTTCTGGAAGAAGGGTTGGCGGAGTTTGTTGTATTTCTGTTCTACTTTCAAAATTTCCTCACTGGCTTGCTTATTCAGTCTGTCTATTTCATTTTGTACTTCATCAGTATGTTCAATTGCTTCCTGTTGCTCTTTTTCTCGCGCCACCGGCCTCCGCCGCGCGCCCCCTCCTCCGCCGCGCGCCCCCTCCTCTGCCCGCCCGCTCCCCGCCTCCGCCCGCCCGCTCCCCCGCCTCCGCCCAGCGCCCCCCCCCCCCGCCCCCCCGCGCGCCCCAGGCTCCATCCCATGTGTTTTCAATTGGTTCTTTTGTGGCGTTATCTCAAGATAACAATAATAACGATAACAGTTGGAATTTATAGAAAACTTTATGGTTTTCAAAGCATTTGACAAATCTTATGCTATTATATTTTCACAGGTGCGATTAGTATCCTCATTTTTCAGATGAAGAAATTGAATCAACAGTATTAGAGTAATGGAGCTGGCCAGAGTCACAGAAATAGTATGTATAGGAGGCCTCATTTAAACTTTTGTCTTCTTGATTCCAAATGCATTTCTGTAGTCACATGAGTTATCTGCCTCATTCACCAACCTGATTGGCATCTTTTGAGTCCTCACCAGCCTATAAGTATGATGTCTAGAATCCATCATGATATTCCAGCTGTGGAATTTTACTTCCCTCATTAACTATACTACCTACATCTTATAGATGCATAGGATTTCATTAATATTAAGCTTTATATTTCATTGTTTCAAACTGAGACTGCTTCTACTAAAACAAAATGCCTTTATCATATTAACTGCTACTGCTTCCTTCCCAAACTTATACTTGTGAAATTGATTTATTTCAAACTAAAGTTGAGACTTTACATGAATCCCTATTAAAATTCAATTTAATTGCATCATCACAATATTCTAGATGCTGAGATCCTGACTGTCATGCAGCAAATTAGTTTACCCTTCAAGTTTTGCAACAATTGCAAAGTTTATAAGAATGCCATTTGAATTATTGATGAAAATATATATTTAAAAGCTTAGAAATAAGCACTCTGAAAGAAATATCTCCCTCCACATCGACACTGAGGCATTAATGACAACTTCATAGCTTGGGATGTTCAAGCAGTTACACATTGAATTAATTGTACTAATAATCACCCTGCATCTCTCTATCTTGTCCACCAGAACAGTATGAGATTTTGTGACTAGTCTAAGAAGTAATATACAAAATGAATTCTCAAAAGTCAGCAACAGTTCTTCATAGCAGTAATAAAATCCCAGGAGGAACTCCTGGAAAGGAAAGCCTTATTGAATATAAACTTATATAACTATTGAAGGTCAAAAAAATCAAGACATGTTTAATAATTTTTTTAAAATATTATTACAAAACACCCTTTAGATAAGTGACAGAAACAGTAGAAGAAATGATTGATATAATGAAAATGATGATACTCTCTGATCTCTAATTTATTATATATAATGAAAATGATGATACTCTCTGATCTTTAATTTATTATATATAATGAAAATGATGATACTCTCTGATCTCTAATTTATTTACCAATTTAATGCTATTCTAAACAATCTCCCAGAGGATTATTTGATAGAATTTAACAAAGTAATGAAATTCATTTGAATAAATAAGAGGTATAGACTCTTAGAGATGTAATAAATTAGTAGAAATTAAGTGGAAATAGAAGAGTACATCTCAAATTATTAAAGCAATATATATCCAAAATTATTGGCACTGGTTAAAGTATAGAAAAGTAGAGCAAACTAGTTAAAGAAGAATCAAGAAAATAAAATTCAATACCTTATATTTGGATAAATCTCAAGGTGGGGAATATTGCATGTTTTTTGATGAATTTCCTATTTGAGCTTTCAGTTGGAACTTAAAGGAAATTAGGGAGATCAGAGGTATCAATGAAAAAGAGAGCATTCCAAACTTACAGAAAGACAGAAAAAAATGCTTGGAGTACAGAGAAGGTGTGATTTAGCATAGAAACGCCAGGAGACCAGTGTCACCTGATTAAAGTATATTTAAATCCCTGGGAATAAATGTAAGAATACTGGAAATTAGGGAGGAAGCAAGGTGATAAAAAGTTTTGAATGTCAAAGACAACATTTACATTTTTTCTCCTAGAAGCAGTAGTAAGACATTGAAGTTTATTGAGTGGGAAAGTAAGATGAGAGGACTTGCAATTTAGCAAACTCACTTTAGTGGGTGAATGGAGGATGGTTTGCAATGGGGGGAGACTTGAAGCAAATAGACCCACCAACAAGCTATTGCAGTAAACAAGATATGAGGTAATGAGGGAAACTTAACTATTGATAAAAGAGAAGAGAGAATGATGCAAAGGTGAAAGCAACAGGCCTTGGCAAAAACCTTCGATATGGAAGAGCAGAGATAGTGAAAAAATTACGATAACTCCTATGTTGCAAGTGAGCTTGAGGGATTAGTGGAAAGGTAATGAACTCTGTTTTGACGGTATTGACCTTCAGGTTGCTACTGAATAAACCAGTCTGAGATGTCTGAAGAGGAGCTGGAGACCTAAAATTGAAGGTCAGTGGACAGATTGGGGCAGGATAAGTAGATTTGAGAATCATCAGCATAGATTTCTAACTAGATCTGTAGGAGATGATGAGATCATTTAGTAAAAATCCCTGAGGGACATCTACAACTAGAGGGTATAATTTGAAAGGAGATTCAATGAATTAGACCTAGGAGTGTGATTAGGTAAGAGAAAGCACAGCAGAGGGAATCAAAAAGGAGAAAGCAATCAGCAACATCAAAAGCCACAGAGAAGTCAAAGAGAATAACAACTGAGAAAAGGTCATTGGGTTTGACAACCAAGAGAATATTCATAACTTTGGAGAAAGCATTTTCAGTGGAATGATGCTAGAAGCCAGATTGAAGATGAGTGTGAGAGGAGAGGAAGTAGAGGTATCTCTTATAGATGATCTTTTAAAGGAGTTTTTCTAAAAGGGTAGAAGAGGTATTCAATGAGAGTGGACATGGTAGGGATGGGACAGAACCAGTGAAGATTTAGAGACAGAATGTATTGTATGAGGAATGGCAAGAAAGTCATTGTCATAATAACTAGAAGGAAAGAGATTATGAAATGCTTTGAAATCTAAATAGATAGTACTTTATTTGACACTGGAAAGAGTAGGGAGTCACTGAAGTTTCTTTGCTGAGTAGGAGATGATGTGATCAGACCTGCACTTTAGGAAAATCAGTTTGACCACAGAGTGCAAAAACGAATTGGAACAGAGAGAGATCAAACTGGCAGATCGTTGCAATAATCCAAGTTAATATGCTCGATTTATATCATGGAACAAGGCTAGTGGCATTATCAGTGGAGAGAAAATTGGATAAAGAAGGGGTGTCATTAAAGTAGAAAGGAAAGCACGTGAAAATTATTTTAATAAGAAAGAGTACTAAGAAAGTTGAGGATGACACTTAGATTATGAACTATGGTGACTGGGAGGATCATGGTACTCTTCATAGTAATCAGAAATTTGTAAAAAAAAAAATAGAGGATTTAGAGAGGGGCAAATATAATGCATTCGGCTTAATACATGTTATTTCTAAGATATCTATGGGGTATCCAAAGTGACTTAACTAGTAGACAGAATGCAAGACTAGAGCCTGAAAGGGGGTTAAGAATTGGATAAGAAAATCTGAAATTTATATGTAAAGAGATGATAATTGAAATCATGGGAGCAAATAAGTTTAGCAAGTGAGTTCACCAAGCCTAGAGGGAGAAGAGGGCCCAGAAAAGAGCCTTTCAGGACACGTACCATTAGAAGATGTGATATGGATAAAGAGCTGACTAAGTGACACAAAGAATAGACTGGTAGGAAGAAAACCAGGATAGTAGGGTCATCAAAATCTAGAAAGAAGATATTATCAAAGTGAAGAGGGTGTTCAACGCTGCCAAACACTTTAGCGAGGTCAAGATAGATGAAGACTGATAAAAGGTCATTACACATGACAATTAAATAATTACTGGTGATTTTAGAGAGAACAGTTTTGATTGAACAATGAAAACAGAAGCCACATTGCAGAGTTAAAAAGAGTGTAAGAGGAAACTAAGTTGTAGAATCTATTATCTCAAGGTGTTTAAATACGAGCAAAAAAGAGGATATATAGGATGATATATAGGCAATTTTTGTTTATATAATAATGGGGGAGACATGGACATATTTTGTAGATTGTTAATATACAAACACTAGAGAGGGAACAACTAAAGATAATTGAAAGAATTATTGTGACAGAGGGGACAATTTGCAGAGAAGATAGGATGGAATGGCTTCATTTGTGCATGTACAGGGGTTAACCTTGGAAAAGAGAACGGACATATTTTTCTTATGAAACAGGATCGAAGTATGTAGCAGTGGAAGAAGGAATATTTGTAATATGAGATTTTTTTCTTCAGTGAAATATGAGACAAGGTTCTAAGCTGAGAGAGTAAGGAGAAAAGAAGCTGTTAAAGCTTTAAAGAGGGATAAACAAGTTTGAAACTCATTGTGGTGTGAGGGATAGTGAATCATTTAGAGAGATGTAAGAGGATTGCCTTTTCACAATGAAGGTCTAGTTGAGATTATGTAGTGAACATATAGTGGAACCATTATAAAGAAGTAATACAAGCATGGAAAGAATATGAAGTATCTCTGAATAACAGCATTTATATATACAGTTTTTAAGAAATATCAATAAAATATGGACTTTTATTCAAAGTTATTCATAAGGAAAGAACAAATTTCTCTTTTTATTAGTACAATTCTGAGGCATTAATTCATAGGCAAAATATCAAAAGTGGAAAATACGTGGAAAGAGCATTGAAAGGGTTGTGGAAACCTAAGTATACTTAGATTCTGTCAATAGAATTGTGAATAGATTTAACCATTTTGTTAAATTATGCTAGAAAAGTTACTAAAATGATAATACATCTTGACTCAGAGATCCCATACCTGACATATAACACAAGGGCTTCAAAAACAGGGATAAAAGAGAGATAAAAAGAGAGAAGAGATGATACAAAAGAGGAAGGAAGGAAGGAAGGAAGGAAGGAAGGAAGGAAGGAAGGAAGGAAGGAAGGAAGGAAGGAAGGAAGGAAGGAACAAAAAAATATTGGGAACTAATTATGTGCTGTGCTGGTGGTTTGTCCTTCATTCTTGAAGAGGACCATGACATCAGGGGGATGATGACATGACCTGAAATTGAATTTGATTTAAGTGAGGAAGTACTATGCAAAGTCATCAACCTTGTTTTCTCCTCCAGAGCCATCTGGGACGAGTGTCATATATCAATCAGGATGCAGTGGTAGATCTTGACCTTTCTAAGCTATGATATTTTCAAGTTTTCACACTGAGTCAAGCAAGACACCATTTGACTATGGAAAATACTGCTTTTAAATATAATTAAAAAACATATATGAAGTTCATATAAAGAAGCCACTTAAAATCACCTTATGATCTTTAGAGGCAAGGAAGAAATATATTGTACTAAAAAAAAGGAAAATGAAGATCATATTTCTATATGCAAAATGAAAGAGAGAGAGAGAGAGAGAGAGAGAGAAAGAGAGAGAGAGAGAGAGAGAGAGAGAGAGAGAGAGAGAGAGAGAGAGAGAGAGAGAGAGAGACAGAGAATGTAGTAACTGATTTAAGGGAAATTTGAAAGAATTATTCACTTAAAGATGGGTAATCATCACTGTATTCTTTGTGTAGGCTTTTTCATATGGTTCTTTGAACATGCGATTTACTAAAAAAACACCCCTGAATTAAATGATTCAAGGAAATATTGCTCAAATAAAATGGGGTCTTTGTTACTCAAGTTTATCTTTAACGTAAACAGTCTTTGGTTTGTGAAGGAGGTACAAATCCATGTGACAAAATAGATTATGGGAATTACCTTTAAAATGAATACTTAAAAAAATTATTACTTTAAATGACTAATTATGGAGCATGAAATTCTGCAACATGGTATGACAGCATATAAAGATTTGTGATTAAATTAAGTGGATATGTTTCCCTGTTAACTTAGGGGCAATGTTCAATGTGTATATTAAAGAGAATAAGTAATTTCTATCATATATTTTACCCCTTAAAATACCTTTGATTGTTAAAAACAAGATTTAACCTTCATCTAATTTGTGAAAATTATTTGTAAAAAACAGCTAGTAAAAGTTAATTGAAGAAAATGTAGTTGGATATTTTGACTCTAAAACTACCGAAAAGTAAGAGTCAATTCCTTCTAACAGACAGGTTTAATGAGTTTCTAGTTCTAAAATAAGTTTAGTTAGTAAAAGCATGTTATTGCCTATTCTTATCCACTCCAAACACACTAAATTTGTATAGCCACATGCATTTAACATTTTCATTCAACAAGTATTTATTGAACATCTCCATATGTAAAATACCCCATGCTTTACATAGAAGAGACACTGAGAATACCAAGAGGTGTATTATGCAATTCCTATCTCCAAAGACTTTACAAAATAGTATTAAGAAATATTATAGTTACACATACATTTGATTTAAGGATATAAATTATAAGGATTGAAATGATTGACTCTACTTTTCTATAGTTGTTATATATTACTTTCACTTATTCATTGTATGTTACAAAAAATTTGGCTTTTTTTTTTTTTTTTTTTTTTTGCTATTCCTAACACAGGACACTTTATCTCCCATCTGTTTCTTTGCAGTTTGACTCAATGCCTACGATGCATTCTTCCTCACCTTTGTCTTTGGTATACCTAATTTCCTTCAGAGTTCACATTAAATGCTAATTAACTTCCTCAAGTAGTTACTGCCTCCCATTTTAACCTTTACTTTGCATTTATTTTTATATACAATGCATATAATTTTATATGTATATAATTATGTCTAAGGTGCTCCCCATAATAGAGTAGAAACTCCTAGGGTGGCATGATTAACAAGGAGGTAGAGTAGATAAATTCTTCCTTCCTCATGACCTCTCAAACCTCTCTAGAATAAGAATAATGTGCAAAGACAAAGTGGTCTCAACCATCTTCATTGTTAAGGAGATAACAAACCTACTGGGGAAACACCTCAATGAACTGATGAGAAAACATCAGAGAAGCTTAATCTCTAACCCATTCACTCAGCATGCCTTCTGCCACTGTCCACCATTTTGTCCAGGTCATGACCAGCTAATCAATGGGATTAAAATAGAGCTCAACTCTACCCTTCCTCTTCCTCAATTTTCTGTGGAAAATCTAAAGTTGGAAGCCATTTGTGGATAAGTCTGAATCACTGTGATATTCTGTGTTGCAATTATACTATTTTTCCACTCTTTTTTATCCATGAGGGTGGGGTGACACAAGTAGGAATGGAATAATGTTTAAAAAAGAAAAGAAGCTCAAGATGAAAGCCAAGATGACATACAGTAAGATTGGTAAATACAACACACAGGAGGGCTTCTAAAACAAGTTCACTCTTGATCTGCTCCAACTGGAAAGACACTAAGAAAGGGTTAATAATCTTACTTTATTCTAGCCTAGTTTTCTCAAGAGGGAATTGCCGATAATAGAAACACAACTCCTACAGAATTCCCTAATCACCTTTCTCACAGGAAATGGTGGAAAGGGAGGGCAACTACCCCTACGTTTCAGTGGAGTCAATCAAAAGAGGTACAACAGGCAAATCCCCTAAATCCCCTCAAGCCTCACTGGGGTTCAGCTGAGGCAAACACATATTTCCTCCAAGTCTTGATGGGGGTTGATCAAGGCACACACAGCATTTGTGCATTCAACCCTAAGGTCCCCACAAGCTTCACTGGGGACCAGTGGAGGCACATCCAGCATTCTAGCTTATGTATTCAACCCTAAGGTTCCCCATTCACATAAGTGACCAATGACCAGTGACCACCTGCTTTATAGGGCATCAGACAAAGAAGGCATATTGCCAGTAATAGCCTCACAAGTTTACATCACCTCATCCCTGTATCTCACTGTGCAGCAGGAATTGATGTTTATTTTATCAACATTCTATGCTGACAAGTATGGTTGAGATGTTTTGAACCATAATTGTGGGAACTCATGTCTAATACCTGGGAACAAGAGATTGTTTTGCCTATGGATCCTGGGAAACTGAACTCTAAGAAATAATAACACAAATCCACTTTACACACACGAAATCCACCTTATTTACACTAAAATTCATCTTACATGCACTTACCTTGCAAACTTGATCTTTGCCTTTAATGACAAAGAGAAACATTAAAAAATATGTGTTCCAAGAACTGTTACAAAGAGAACTACACCTGAACAATTGATTTGCTTTACAAACACCTGAGACAGTGTTAATCCAAAAAAATAGGTAATTAAATACAACAACCAAAGAAAAATAACAATGATAGCAGCAAAAACAGCAAAATAACAAAAGCTGCACTATTAAGAAAGGTTGTTCTAATGTTATGCAAGGAGATGAAAGTAAAAGCAAAAAGTTAAATCGAAGACATGGTGAAGAAACAGATTGAGAGCATCGTGGATTAAACTTCACAAACCATACATGCAGGTGAATCAATGCTTTCTTGTGGGATTAAATTAAATGAAATCATCTGTTACAAAGAGCGAAGGACCTTAAAACAGAAGCCAGCATGGCGTACATTGCAAACCTAAAACCAATCATTCATCATAAAAGCAATAATTTAAAAATGAGGCATTTGAAGCATTCCAACAAAGAAAACCAAACTGGAATAAATTATTTGCTTTTCAAACACCTCAAACCATAAATACAAGACAGTTTAACAATATAGCAAAAATAAAGGAAGCCATAGATAATGAAATAAATTACAAGGTGTGTGGGCAGAATTAAAAGAGACAAACACTTATGGGATTAACAGTAGCATCAAAAAATAGCAACAGTAACAAACTACAGTAATAATGACATCAGTCAATTATATAGACAATATATAGAGAACAATAGAGAAGATTATTAAAAGATCTCTTTCCAGAAGTTGGTTGATTGCTGCCTTTTGTTCTGGAAGAGGACCAAAATGACATCAATATCTTAGAGTCAAGTAATAGTTTTTCTGACTGTGTCTGATCAGACCAACACAATCTCTGACTGCTCTCCCTTGAAGGAAGATATTCCATAATGAGACTTGCCTTACAATGGATGTAATCAGCAGGGATTGGATGCTAAGAGAGACCACTTATCCTGCCTCAGGAGAAGTACAATTACAGTTTCTGGAGGTAACTGGCAAACCCAGATTGGGAGGATATGGAACAGAGAAGAGATTTCATGTCAAATAAGAAAAAATATATCTTTTGGCAGGCAAAATATAGTAAAGAGTTTCACAATCAGTGACATGCAAAAATTCCCTTGATAGGATATTCTTTCTATCATTTTCATTGCCTACAGGAATTGTATTTCTAAGAGGAAAATACTGAAGAGGGGAGAGGGGACATGATCTAAAATACAAAAACATAAAAACTCTTTAACACATGGAAATCAAAATGTGTAATATAAAAGCTTTAACCAATAGAAATAAACAAAATTTATGTGCTTTTACAATAGAGAGGGAAGAGAAATAATGAAGTGAATGAGGGAAAGGAATCAATCATCAGTTGAAGCAGATCAAATGTGATAAAAAAATGTCACAATAAAAACAAATTAAAGAGAAAGAATTGAGTAAAACAAGACATTAGAACTAGAGAAATACATGATAAATGATAGCAGTGGAAGTTTGAGAATTAGGAGAAGAGAGGTGCTGGAAATAGGTTTAACTTAAAGAAGGCACCATTAAAATAATTGCAAACAGATTTCTGTCTTTATAGAGGAAAGGAAAAAGAACTCTAATTTAAAAAATGCTCAATATTAAAAAAATGGAAGAATGCATAATCATAACTCATAACAATAAAATAAACAACATTATTCATTTCAAGATGAATAGCAAAAAACATCAACCCAAATAGCGATATAATGATGAAATCCTAACCAAAAAAATGCAAACAATGAATATTTCTGTGAAAGAAAATGGCAATGATGAAATATCATATTAGGATTTCTGGCATGTGGGTAAAGGAACCCTAAGGGGAGAAGTAATATAAAAAGCTACAGAATAACAAAATTTAAATGAAGAGTATTAATGAAATGAACATAAGTTGAAGAATTAGGAAAACAAGTATAAAATAGACAGAAAATTGAGATATTAAAAATTAGACAAGAAATAGATGAAATTTAAAGTAAACATACACAGAAATGACAAATAGATCTGAAAGCTGAATCTTTACACAAAAATAATAAAAATTAAGAAAGTTTTAGCCAATTTAAGTACTACTGTTCTACAAGAAATGAAAAAAATATATATACATATAAATCTCCTCTCATTTAAAATTTTCAAATAATTTCAAAGGGATTTGGAAGGAGTTATATAAAGTGATGCAAAAAATAATTAGCACAACCAGAAGAATAGTTTATAATAGCACATAAACATTAAAAAAGTTTTGAAAATTATTAAAAAATGATAAAGAATGAAACAAATAGCATAGAGAAGATAGATGAAAGATAATTAAAAATTAGAGATATTAGAGATATTATAGAGGTGTAATGTTTCACATACTTTCACATAAGGTGCTGATGTACATACTTCGGTTTGACTAGAGTTTAGAATTTGATCTTCATGAAAACAGGAACTATTCATTCAAATATTTGTCTCCATAGACTTTAGCACAGTGTTTTGGTTATAGTAAACATTAATAATTTTATAAAATGGATTCATTCATTCATTTGCACATGAGCAAGGAAGGAAAAGTGCCAGAGTATTCCAGGGAAGTTGGAGGCATTTCAGATATGGAACACACGTAATAGTGTACCAGAAATTGGGGACATACCAGGTATGATTCCTAAATCTAAAAAGGAAATTGAACTAAGATCATGAGTAGATTTCTTCTCCATAACTTAAAAGCACAGCTAACATACAATGTAAGCTCAACAATGTACTGAAAAAAAAAAATCAAAAATCTGCTATGTTACTATCACACTTGGCTGACTACAGTGAAAGGGAGAATCAAAGAACAAGAATCACAAATTGGACAATTTCTAGTGTTCTATATCCTTACAAAAATATTTGTACAGTAGATATGTGTGGCTGGGACAATAGATTATTCTAATCTGGAATTTGTACTAATTGTCAAATATTTCCAATAGTGTTTGTGAAATAATGATTGGATAATGAATCTTTTCCATTGCATTTTTAGATATGTATGTACTTTGATAATTTCCAAGCTGTTATATATGTATGTATATATATATGTGTGCATATATATACACACAAACATACATATGTGTATACATATATGTATGTGATCTTTTTATTTTTCTATCGTTTTTATCTATGTAGTGACTCATGAGCTATATTAATTATCTCATATCAAATCATCTAGAAGATACTTGTCTCCTCCAATGATTTGCAATGTTTTGTCAGGGCCTATTTTTAATTGTCTTTCAACTTTATCCTTTGTAATATTTGCAAATGCATATATTTACTAAACTGATTTTGACCTTGAATTTTATATCTCTTTTCTCAACAAGGAGATAAATAAAGTATTTACTATTTCAAGCAACTTCAAGTTCTATCACCTAATCAGAAATATATCATTCAAACTTCTCTATGATATGTAGTAGAGAATAGGGATGGACAAATAGTAAACTATCCACTTATTTAATATGGATATTGGATATTTGTTTACCATATTCACCATGTAGACAAGGGAAAACAAATCTTGATATTGATTCAAATTCCTCTTTTTCCAACCTGTTATAATCACGGCCATCAGCATCAGCATCACGAATGCCAACACAACTAAGTAGTATATCGTAGGTAAATAGTGGCTTTGGGAAAAACTCAGTTCAGTTCTCACATGTGATCCTCACTAATGGTGAGAGACTAAATAAGTAGCTTAACCTCTAGTTCTATGAGATATTCTAGGACATAGCTATTAAGGCATGGAGTGTTTGTAATTTGCATTAGTGGAAGGAGTTGCCACACTACATCTCTCTTACACAGGTAACATCATTAACATAATATTGCATAGATTATTTTGCTTATTCAATTCTTTTAACTTATTTTCCATGATTTTTTTTTTGCCTTTTTCATTGTTAATTACATGTCTTACTATGAAACAGAGAAAGAACATGAACTATTTAGTGAATGTATTAGTTCTACTTTCCCATCCAAGGGAATACGTGTTTTAAAAGAATATTCTAGGAATAGCATGATTTAAGGTACTTTCCTCAAATTCATTTCCTGAACATAAAAAAAAAAAAAAACATATTTTGCCTAGTGGAAGAATCATTTAAGGAGTGGGAGGAAGGACTGGAAAGATTGAAAGGATATATTATTAACCTAAAAAAAGAGCGTTGTCTCAGGGTACCCTGATTTATGCTGTTGATTCTTGTGTCTCCTTCCTTGCCCTAAGTCATTTTTTGATTTACTGATAAACTCTCATCTTCTTGCTTCCTCCTTTCTTAGACAATTTAGAAAGGAATGACTTTAGTTAGCTGACAGTGATCTAAGATTATTCACAGCAAAAATGACCAAAGATGGCACTTGTGTCACCTAGGAGAGAGTAGTTCAGTGTATCAACTGGGACATGGGAGTATGCCACACTTTGAGAAGTAGTATGTTTTAGTGAATACCAACACACCAATATAGTTTTCACTGTAGCATTTCACTGAGCAAAATTATTTATGTTCCAAAGAAAATAACCAGGAGATCTTAACCCTTTTCATCTGTGAAACTCCAACTTGCAAATAATTGCTGTCTTAGTTTTTAAGTATCAATTATGTTACCCACATTATGAGGTCCTTTGCTCTAGCCCCACTTTTCTTATTCCCCCACCATCTTGATTTCAGGCACGCACTTACTACCTGCACACAGCATCAAAGGCTGCCTTCCTTCTCCCTTTCCCATCTTGAGACTGAAACCTATTCAATACTGCCATATCATTGGAAAATGCATGCCAATCTGCAACATAACAGCTCCAATCAACATGTCAATAGACTTCCAAAGAGGTCCATGATTCAAAAAATATTAAGAATCCTTGTCATGTGAAACACTTATACATTGTCTGAGAAAAGTTATTGGAATTGTTGAGATGGACAAACCAGAAGAACTCAAGCTTCCTAATTTTAAAACATTTTCTTTCTCTCCTTTGTACCTTTTATAGATTGATGTCTAATAAGTCATAGCTGCTGAGCACCTTTCAAATGTGCAACTGTTTTCCATTTTATTTCTTTTCTCATTTTGATTTTTAGCCTGCATTATGAAAAAATATTTTAAGTCAAAAGTCAAGGCAAAGTCACCTCTCTCCTTCCCCTCCTCCTTTTCTTCTTCCTCCTTCTCCTCCTCATCTTTTTCTTTCTCCTCCTCATCTCTTTCTCCTTCCCCTTCCCTTTTCCCTTCCTCTTCCCTTCCCCTTCCCTTCCCCTTCCCTTTCCCCTTCTTCTTCTTTCTTCTTCTTCTTCTTCTTCTTCTTCTTCTTCTTCTTCTTCTTCTTCTTCTTCTTCTTCTTCTTCTTCTTCTTCTTCTTCTTCTTCTTCTTCTTCTTCTTCTTCTTCTTCTTCTTCTTCTTCTTCTTCTTCTTCTTCTTCTTCTTCTTCTCCATTCTTCTGTTTCCTAGTTGCTTAGGTCAATAATAGCTGAGAGATTGAAGTAAAATATGAAATCTTCAACCAGTGTTCACTTATATTTATTGCCTCAACACATTTCCTGTGTATCCCTTGTAATATCTCTGAAAATAATCAACCTTTCAGACTTTAGATACTTTCATTTCTGTGTCTTCCAGATAACTTAAAACTTTTAAAATTTTTAGCAAACTTGCTGTTTTCTAACATCTCTCTATTCTCCACACTTCAAAGAGAAAATATATCACACTTAGAAAGCCTCATGCATTTCTACTTTCTTCCCTCTTGAGTCATACTTTAATGTTTGTGCTGTCTTGTAAAGGGCTCACAAAAGCATAAAAAGATATTGACCAGATCAATTTCTTAAAACTTAACAGTACTGTAATAAATGCTTTGTCAAGTTTCAAAGAGGTCTAAGATTCCTTGTCACCCAGAACACATTCCAATCACCTCATCCATTTCATTTTTCTCTCTGTTCAGAAAATAATTTGCTGCTAGAGCTGAATACATACATATATTCATGTACATATGTATGTATGTATGCATGTGTATGTATACACATTTTAAAATATGTACATATATGTGTATACATAGGTATGTATATGTATATACATACACATACACACAGAGAAAGATAGAGACAGAGAGAAACAGAGACTGGAAAGTATATCTTTATTTAAAGTCATTCATGTCTTTTATGACTTTCTTTATACCACTATTCTTATCCATTTTTTCATTATAAAATGCTGCAACATACTCAAGACTCCAGTGACAGTCTCTCTATTGATATTTGGATGACCTTCAACTTTATTTGAGTAGTGTAAGACTACATGATTAATATCATGTAGCATAAAAGGAAGAATGTTCCTATTAGAAATACGGGTTTCTGTTTCAGGGGAAAGGTTAAAGTTATCAAAAGTATTATATAATTTTCAGAAAGTAATCTATTGAATTCTTCTCTCCATCCCTTTAATTATGGACCTAACTCCTTGTCCTTTTGCAGTCCCTCTCAAAGATGTGTGTGTTTGTTCTTTGTTGTTGAAGAAGACCATACCATCAGAGAAATATTGACATGAATTGCATTTGATTTTGTTTTGAGTGGGGGAGAGCTGTGTAGGTCACCGGCCTCACTTCTCCTTCACAGTCATCTGAATCCAGTGACCAGATATTCCTCAGGATGACTAGAGATGACCCAGGATGATGCAATTGGGGTTAAGTGACTTGTCCAAGGTCACACAGCTAGTGATTGTCAAATGTCTGAAGTGAGATTTGAACTCAGGTCCTCCTGACTCTTGCCTGGTGCTCTATCCACTGCATCACCTAGCTGCCCCTCTTTAAGATATATGTGTGTGTGTATATATATATACACACACACATATATCTTAATATATATATATAATATATATATCATATATATATGATAGATAGAAACATTGATACATGGATATAGATATAAATACATACTGATGAATAAATTCAATTTTTGCATCATGGAAATGCAACATTATTTCACACTTTTATATCTCACTTATTCACCAGAATTAACTCATAATGTCTTATGATTATTTTTTAAAGTAACACTTGATGTCAATTGATTGAAACTGGTAAACCTAACCTACATTCAAAAGAATCTTTTTTTCATTATTCTGATTTGTATTTATTTTCAGTTTTCAACATTCACTGCCACAAATTTTGAATTTCAAATTTTCTCCCCATCAACCTACTTCCCCTGCTCCAGCATAATATGTATTCTGATTATCCTTTCTTCCAATTTATCTTCCCTTCTATCACCCCTCTCCCAACCCCCTTTTCTTCTATTTTCCTGTAGGGTAAGATAGATTTCTATACCTCATTGCCCATATATTTTATTTCCTAGTTATATGTAAAAACAATTTTTAATACTAATTTTTAAAGTTTTGAGTTTCATATTTTCTCCCCCCCTACATCCATCCACATTGAAAATGCAAACAATTTGAAATAGGTTTTACACGTTTAGTCATGCAAAACATTTCCGTAACAGTTATATTTTGAAAGATTGGTGATATTTCCCTCTATCTTGTCCTGCCCTCCATTTATTCCATTCTTTACTTTGAACTGACTCTCTAAGAAAGGGTTTTCTTCCAATTACCACTTACCCCAATATGGCATGTCATTTATTATCCCCCTGTCCTTTCCTCATTCCCCCTACTTTTTAGTATGTTAAGTAAACCCTTCATATCCAAATGAGTATGTATGTTATTCCCTCATGAAGGCAAATCCCTCATCCCCTCCATTGTAATACTCTTTTTTTGACTCCTTTACTTGAGATAATTTATTACATTTTTTCTCTCCCTTTCTCTTTCTTCTAGTACATGCCTCTCAACACTTAATTTTCTCTTTTAGATATCATCCTTTCATATTCAGCTCACCTCATGCCTTCTATGTCTGTCTGTGTCTCTATCTCTGTCTCTTTATCTCTCTGCTTCTGTCTATTTATACATATATATGTATATATATATATATATATATATATACACATATATATGTATATACACGCATGCACACACACACATACGGTTGTTGTGTTCATCCTTCATTGCTGAAGAAGACTATGCCATCAGAGAAATGATGACACGACATGACTTGACTTCAGACTATTATTTTGTGGTTTCTGCTACTCTACTGTTTAGAGTCATTTTTACAGGTTTTTTGAGGGGTTTGCAGGACCTCTAGGAGGTCCTTGCTCCTACTCTGCTAACTTGGCATTTAATAAGTGCTAAATAAATGCTTGGTGATTTGATGTGATCGATTGATTACGAACTGCTTATCTCCAGAAAAGTTATTTGAGATAGTTTAATTCCAAGTGAGTAGAAGAAAGGCATAAGGAAAATTCATGACACTTTGGGACTTCCTCCCTCTCACTTCATTGTCTAATTGTTCTCAAATTTGCCAGTGATTTTAACACAAAATTTAATACCTGCCATCATTCTTATTGCTCCCATAGTTTCTTTACTGTTCACGGTACATGTACTGTGTCTCAAAAAAGTATTGATTCATTGACTCAATAAAAGCTTTACTTTTATGTAAGTGTTAATAATTACATTCATTAAGAAATCACATAGAGGGAAACTCCCATTAGCCTAAATTTGTCCTCTAAATTCAGTTGCAGGGAGATACTAAAAAAATGGGTACCTGATTTTTAATAAGAGAATACAACCCCCAGAATATTCTTCTTTTTATGAAAACCTGACATATTTAAAGACAGAAAGACCCATAAACATGCAGTGATACGGCAAAAATGGACCAGACACTGGGATATCATGAGGAATGAACCTGGCGATTTATTTAGTCAGTACTACCCCCTTATGGGACCAGATAGATATTTGTTTACAGAATGAGTTTTTCTCTCAGTGCTATTATTTACTAAAATCTTTTACTGATAAAATATAAATGAAAATGACTCCCTTAATCATACTGATGAATCCAAAGGAGGCTACTGATAGCTTTCTTTTCCAATCTACTGCAGACATCTAAGTTGCACAGTTTTCCTCTTTTGTCACCCTCCCCCAAGTGGATTTCAAGCATCTGGTTTGAAAAGAGGTCCAGGTATGTGATATTGCTTTATTCATTTGAGGAAATACAATTTGGATTTTAGAGAGCCTCTTGTATGCTCTTGATTATGGCCTTTGAAGAACAAGATTAACCTTTTGCAAATTCCTTCACCTAACAAAACCAACTCACAGTATCAAATGGTTGCAATATGTCCTTAACATCTTTGTCAGGATGTAGGAAAATTTTTAAGAGTGGATTAAAAATGAGAATTGCATTCACAAATGTCCAAGAGAAGGAATTATACACGGTCACATATACCCTCTGAACCTTGGTTTTTGTCATATATCATTTGGGCATAATAATCCTACACTACCTGCCTCATAATATTTTTAAGAGGAAAGTTCTTTATAAAGCTTAAAGTGGCATTGAAATGTGAACTAATTTAATTATTTACTTTTCCCTTAAAACTTCATTTTGTCTTTCTAGAGTATTTCCTTTCTATCACTGTGATCTGTTATTGGACTTTATTCCCTTTCCTAACCTCTGAGTTAGTTTCATGATGCCAGAATCTATGTCTAATATAAACTTTATATCTCCCCAAAGTGAAAATGAGTTAAATACATGTTTGATGAATGAACAAATGAAATGCAATGAAACTGTCAATTACTGTATGATACTGGAAAAATCAGAGAAATTTTAGTTACAGCATATACTTAAGTGCACTGTAAAATGATAATTTCTGGCCTCTTTCATACTAATGAAACTTGAGGAATAAGAGAATTCTCAATGGTGATCCTTATGTTGGTTGAATGGGTCTTATTAATTCCGTTAGCATCTCTCTTATATATTCCTTCTTTTCAATGAATGTCCTCTACCATAGATAAAACCTTCATTGCCTCTTGCCTGGAATATAGCAATAAACTTTTACTTTTTCCCCCTTTCTTCAGTTTCCTCTCTCCAGTTTGTACTGTTTGTAAAATAGATACTGTTGAAACATATATGGTACCATCATTCACCTACTTAGAAACAGTCAATACTTCTTTATTGACTTGAGGATAAAACTTAAAATTCTCAGTATGGTATTGTAAATCTTCTATAATATAGTTTCATCCCCCCTCCCCAACTTCTAAGTCTATTATTCCCTTTTATGTTTGAACTTCTCTAGCCAAATTGATCAAGAAATTCACTGCTTGCCATCTTCTATCTCCTGTGTCATTTCTTTGTACAAAGTGTCTCCTCATTTTTATGGGACAGTTCGATGACTAGAATTCGGTACCTGGCTTTAGAAAGACCTGAGTTTATGTCCAGCCTCAGTCACTTATTTGTTGTGTGAACTTGGATAAGTCACTTAATTTTTTACTCATCTTAATCCATGGAGAAAGAAATGCAACTCACTCCAGTATCTTTGACAAGTAAAATGGTTGCAAAGATTCTGACACAAACAAATGACCAAGTAGCTTTTCACACTGGCAATGAACTTCCTACTTATTTTAACCAGTTAAAATCCCCAACTTCCTTCAATGTATATACACTCTGCAGGAGGCCTTTGCTAATCCCTTCAGATTCTTCTTTTGAAAAAATTTTGAGTCATTTTTATATACTCTGGTTTTAAAGAATGGGAGAAGAAAAAGAATAAGCATAAAATAGTGCCTATAATGTGCTAGGCCTTATGCTTAGTGCATTATAATTATCTCATTTTAGACTCCAGAACTGTGAACTAGGTGCTAGCATTACTCTTACTTTTCATTTGAGGCAACTGAGGCAAACAAAGGTTTAAGTGACTTGCCCAGGCTCATACTACTAGTAAGGATCTGAAGCCCTATTTGGATTCATTCTTTCCTGACTCCAGGTGCAATTTTCTATCTACTATGCCACCTGGCTCCTTCAGACTCTTTTCTTACCTGTGTGTCTATTCTGCATCCAAACTGTAATATAATATCATGCGCAGGTGATACCTTATTTTTGCTTATGTGTATAAAATATTTAGCATAATAATTTTATAGTAACCACCTAATGAATGTTTGTTGAATAGAAGAGCAGAAACCAAATACTTTGAAAAAATTGAAATATATGGACTCTGTTATGTGAAAGCTACGAGAATGATGCTTACTTGGAATCTCTGTACATGTCAAAGAAAGAAAAGGATCTGGAGAACAATTAGATCCTGAAAGATATAAAGAGTAAGTGGAATTTTGTGTTTGCTTTTTGGGAAATCTGAGATGTAGGCCTATCTCTATACCAATGAATTCTTGTGTGACTTTATGTAAATATTCATATCTCTGAATTTGTTTCCCTAACTGCAACATGGGGGTTAATAACTCTCACAATAGATCACAATGCATAGTTATTATAAGAAAGAAATTATATACAAATATTTTTATAATTAACTATATTATGTTAGTTATAAATATTAATCATTTATAAATACTTGCAATCACAGTCTTGCTGTGTACTTCTCTCTGTGCAATAGCTTCATTAGGCTAATCTCACAGGTTGGAAATAAAATCAGTATCCCCCACCTGGAAAAATGGTGCACTGTGACTTTTTTTATTGGATATTCCCATTAAGATTTATTCTAATCTTTCTCTAAATCTCTTTGAAGTGGAGAGATTTTTTTTTTAAATTTTAATTATCTTCTTTTTTGAGGGAGCTTGCTATAGTTTGCTCTTGTTAGTTTTCAATCTTAGCTTAGCTCACAACAGTGTCTTCATGGGAGATTGAAACAAGGTTTAGCCAAGTCCCATTATAAAGTCTCAAATTACATTATTGTTGAATATTTCTTATTTTTCCTACATCTGAAAGCACCAACAAAGTGTGACAACTTCCATACTCCCTGCACTCACTTAAATGGGAGAGGATCTGTGGTATAGTATAAAGAGCTTTCAAATAGATTTTCGATACTTCCTCTATCACCAGTGAGCTTAGGCAAATCGCTTGGACATCATAGATCTTTATTCTTAAACATTTTGCATATCATATATCACTTTAGCAGTTTGGTGAGGTTAAGGGTCTCTCTTCTTTGCATTTTTTAAATGCATAAAACAAAATTCAATAGACTACAAAGGAAACTGACTATACTGAAGTATAATTATCAAAACATTAAAAATGCAAATTGAAGCTTACTCTTTTTTAACTTTATTTTTTAGATTAGTTTTACTTATTTTCAGTGTTCTACAATCACTACCATATAACTTATGTTATTATTTTTCCTCCCTTCCCAAGATGGCATACAATTATATAGCCTCTACATATACATTCCTATTAAATACATTTTCACTATAGTCATAATATATAGAAGAATTAAAATGAATGGGAGAAACCATCTAACAAACCAAAATGAAATACACACACAAAAAAATGTTCTGCTACCTTCTGCAATTGAATTCCACAGATTTTTCTCTGGATATGGAAGGCATTTTGCCTTAGAAGACCACTGGGAATTATTTTAAGTCCTCGCATTGCTACGAAGTTCCAAGTCTATCAGAAAAAACTCTCACACACTGTGGTCGTTGCTGTGCAAAAGTTCTCTTGGTTCTGCTCCTTTTGCTCAGCATCAGATAATATAAGTTTCTCTAGGCATCTCCAAAGTCTTCTTGTTCATCATTTCTTGTAGCACAATAGCGTTCCATTTCATTCATATACCATAATTTTTTCAGCCATTCCCCAATTGATGGGCATCCCCTTGATTTCCAGGTTTGGGCCATCACAAAGTGTGCTGCTATAAATATTCTTGTACATGTGGGACCCTTTCCCATTTTTATGATCTCTTGGGGATACAATCCAAGAAACGATATTGCTGTGTGAAAGAGTATGCATATTTTTGTAGCCCTTTGGACATAGTTCCTAATTGCTCTCCAGAATGACTGAATCAGCTCACAGCTCCACCGACAATGAATTAGTGTTTCGATTCTCCCACATCCTCTCCAACATTTATCATCTTCCTGTTCTGTCATGTTTGCCAATCTGATAGGTGTGATGGATACCTGAGAGGTGTTTTGATTTGCATCTATCTAATCAATAGTGATTTAGAGAATTTTTTCATATGACTTTAGATATCCTTAATTTTTTCCTCTGAAAATTGTCTGTTAATATCCTTTGATCATTTATCAATTGGGAAATGACAACATTTTGTACATTTGACTCAGGTCTGTATATATTCTAGAAATAAGGCCTTTTTCACTGACATTAGCTGTAAAAATTCTTTCCCAGTTTTCTACATCCCTCTGAATTTTGGTTGCATTCTGTTTGATTGTGCAAAAACTTTTCAATTTGATGTAATCAAAATTGTCCATTTTGTACTTCATAAAGGTTTCTATCTCTTTTTTAGTCAAAAATTCTTCCCTTTTCCATAAATATGATAAATACACTATTCATTGCTTCATAAATTTGTCTACAGTATCAATATTTATACCTAGATCATCTATCCATTGAGATTTTCTTCCTGTATATGGTATCAGGCATTGGTCTATGCCTAGTTTCCACCACACTTTTATGCAGTTTTCCCAGCAGTTTTTGTCAAACAGTGAGTTCTTATCCAGAAGCTAGGGTTCTTAGGTTTATCAAACAGTAGATTGCTGTATTCATTGTCTACTGTGTCTTGAGTATGCAGTATATTCCACTTGTCTACCCTTCTGTTTCTTAGCCAGTACCAAGTAGTTTTGATAATCACTGCTTTATAATACAATTTGAGATCTGGTAGAATTAGGCCACCTTCGCTAGTATTTCTATTCATTAGTCCCCTTGATGTTCTGGATCTTTTGTTCTTCCAGATGAATTTTCATGCTGTTTTCTCCAGCTCTAGAAAATAACCATCTGATAGTTTAATTGGTATGGCACTAAATAAGTAAATTAGTATAGGTAGAATTTTCATTTTTATTATCTTGACTCGGCCTACCCAAGGACAACTAAGGTTTTTCCACTTACTTAAATCTGACTTTATTTTTGGGAAAAGTGTCTTGTAGTTGTGTTCATATAGTCCCTGGGTTTGCTTTGGCAACTGAAGTCCAAAATATTTTATAGTGTCTACCCTAGCTTTAAATGGGATTTCTGTTTCTATATCTTTCTGTTAGACTTTGTGACTAAAATATAGAAATGCATTAGATTTGTATGAGTTTATTTTGTAACCTGCAAATTTGCCAAAGGTGTTTATTATTTCAAGTAGTTTTTTACCTGAATCTCTTGGATTTTGTAAGTATATCATCATATCATCCGCAAAGAGTGATAACTTAGTTTCTTCTTTGCCTATTCTAATTCCTTCAATTTCTTTATCTTGTCTAATTGCTATAGCTAACATTTCTAATACCATATTGAATAATGGTGGTGATAATGGACATCCTGGTTTCACATCTGATCTTATTGGAAATGCATCTAGTTTTTCCTCATTGCACATAATGCTTTGTCCTCTGGATCTAGCACTTTTGGGCAACATTCTTTGATGATTTCTTGAAAGATATTGTCCAGACTCTTTTTTTCCATCATGGTTTTCTTGTAGGTCAATGATTCTTAAATTTTCTCTCCTGGATCTATTTTCCAGGTCAGTTGCTTTTCCAATTAGATATTTTACATTTTTTTTCTATCTTTTCATTCTTTGGATTTTGTTTTGACTGATTCTTGATGTCTCAGAGAGTCATTAGCTTCTACTTGTCCAATTCTAATTTGCATCAAATTGTTTTCTTCGCTTAACTTTTGCATCTCTTTTTCCATCTGTCCAATTATTTCTTTTAATGAATTATTTTCTCTAGTAAGCATTTGTATTTCCTTTTTCATTTATTGAATTTTCCTAGTTAGAGTTTGTGCTTCATTTTCCATTTCTCTAACTTTCCCGATTAGGTTTTGTTCTTCCTTTTCCATTTGTTCAATTTTCCTTTTTAAAGATGTGTTCTCTTCAGAGAACTCTTTTTGCACACTTTTAAAATCTTGGGCCAATCTTTCCTCTATTTCCTTCTTCAGCTGTTCCAGGAGAACTCTTTGTGCATGGGAACATTTCATAGTCCCTTCTGAAGTTTCAGATGGCAGTACAGCCTCAATTATGACCTCTTTGGTAGTCGTGTTTTGGTCCTTGTCCCCATAGAAAGATTCTATGGTCTTTTCCCACCTCTTTTGCTTCTTGCTCATGATGATGAGACATTGTGTGTTGAAGCCTCTGGTTCTATCAGTTAGAAGCTGGAAAATCTGTTGCTGAGCTGCTGGTGTGGGAAATCTAAAGGCAGGAGCTATTGTTTTCCCTTTTGTTTTGTGTTTTGTGTTTTCTGGCTTAGCCCTTGGAACTAACTTGTTAAGTGTGGGGGAGAGGTGGTCTGGTCACAGGAGATCTCCTCAGCTGAGCTATAGCAAAGGCAGGCTGAGTTCATGCCTGGGTCCTAGTGCAAATCTGCACCCCCGTTGGGACTCCTCTCCTTCTCTTTAGCCTCCACTATAGTAAAGAATCCCCCCTAGCTATTTTCCTAGCCTCAGGTGCTGTGAGGCTGCTCCTTAAGCTGTTCCCACTGATCCAGGATTTTTCTGGGGAAATATTTTATGGTTCTTTTGAGGCCAATACAGGGAGGGGGAGAGAGCATTTACTAATCACTCTGCCATTTTGGCTCCCAGAAGATCAAGTAGGTGATTTACAGATGTTTTATCTGGTGGGCTGAAAGTATCGAGACTGAGACTGGCTGCAGCTGATACCTGGGGCCCAGTGGCTCTCACTCCCTGGACTCCCCTGATCTGTCCTGGGCTGCCACTCTGCCTTTCCACTGTGCTGCTGCTGCCTGCTGGACCCTGGAGTTTTCCCACTCAGCTCTGCTGCTGTGATTAACTTTATTTTTCTGAGGTTTGTTTTTCATTTGGGTGGGGTCTTTTTGTTTTGGTCTTTGTTTGCTTTTGCAACACGGCTGATATTGAAATATGTTTAGCATTACCACACATGTATAATCTATAAAATGCTATCTATGCCAACCTATTTCAATGTTGTATCAAAGGCAATTACTTGCATTCTCAGGGTGAGAAGGGAAATTAAGGAGGGAGAAAATTGAGGGCTGAAAATTAACTATATATATATATATTAAAATGGTTTTAATATGTAATTGGAGAAAATAAAATGTGAGATTTTTAAAAAACCATTTTAAAAGTTTGTAGACCCCAGGTTAAGAGCACTAGGACCAGATGGTCTTTGAGATATATTCCCAGCAGAGCTATGCTGATAAATACTAAAACCTGCCCCCCCCAATATATTCGTGTATACAACATTATTGACATTTTATCAATTGACTCTCATAAGTGATAGCAATTAGTAAAATGATAAATGAAGCCCTAGTTTATAGTGTTTACCTGTCTTTTTCCTCTATATTTATTTACTTCCAAGTTATGAATGCTAAGTAAAAAATATAACTTTTGCCTATGATGAGGTGGTTTGCGCAGGCTACAATACATCTCTAGTTGGGATGATTAGAATAAGGGAAAAATAGATCACACACATATATTTATTTCTGTAATCTATTGAGATTTTACGACACCTAAGTATTCTTAATGAAAAGAATTTTCTTATTAACCATAGTGAAAGATAGAATCTGAGCAAAATCTACTGAGATATTTTTGTAAGTCCAATTCAAGAAAAAAGTCACAAATATGAGTTTTGTCTCTCAACAACAGACAAGTGACCACATATGCTTTCTCCATTTTTTTTCATTTTCATTACACAATCTCCCAGACTTTGATTTTCATCATATTAAAAGGAAAAAAAAAATAACTTACAATTATTATAGCCCTTAAGGTTGTTTATGTACTTTCAAATTTGCATTTTCCCCAAATACCAGGGGAGGGGGTAAAGTTTTAGCTACTAATATAGCAAAAAGAATAGATTCAGGCCAACACTTTTAATCACATGAGCCAAGTGTTATTATAAAGGAAAAAGGAACATAATATTGAGTGAAAAAAGTAAATATGCATTTTTTCTGTTAAGGAAAAATATTTTGTGTATTATATTTGATGATTTTTAAAAAAGCCTCCTTAAGGCTTAGAACCATAGCTTTCAATTGAGCAAATATTCATTATACTCTTACTATTTTCCAGGCACTTTGATATTCGTAAAGATTCACAGATGAAAAAACAATATAGCTGCTTTTCCCAAACAGAAAGAATTTAAAATCTAATAAGAAAGAATATGACATGTTCACAACAAAAAATACATCTGTTTTTGACCTGCATATTAAATGAGATAGAATACATAGAAGCAAAAGAAATGTAAAATTTTTTCTTTAAACAAATGTATAAAAGAAGAGGAAAAAAACTGTCCTTTGAGGGAACAAAGAAAAAGGCTCTAAATGATAATTGATATGCATCTGAAATAAAGAAAAAGATGGAATTAAGCAAGCACAAAGTGGAGTCTTCTACAGACACTGAGAACGGGGTGAACAAATGCACACAAATAGAACAGAGTAGGATGAGATCAGGGAACAGTCTGTAGATTAAGTGGGATAAAATTCAGAGGACATACAAGGAAATGATCATCTTTGAACACCCTTATGAGACCCAAACTATCATCCTGCACAGTAAACATACCATGGCTGAATGAATGAGAGACTTCTAAATGCAATTTAGCTTATGTCCAGGAACCTATGATACCCTTGCTGCTATTCTTCTAAAGAGTAATAAAACTTAGTAGGAAAAACAAATAATTTAAATCCTTAATTTAGTGCTAATAATTGCCTATGATAGTGCGAATCCTGAAGCTTCTAGTTGGCTGGCACATCACTACCTGAGGGTAACATTAGGTACCTAAAAGCTGTGACAGTTGAAGACAAATTCTGAGGCTTTGAGTAAGCACTTTTTGATTGTCTATGTATGTCCAGAACTCTAAACCAGATAAAAATGCAAGAAATTCTCACAAGGTCAGCCTCACACAGTGATGCTCCCCCTCCCACACCCCAATCTAGAAAGTCTTAAAGAATTCTCCCTAAATCAAAATAGGATCCACGGTCTCAGTAATAATCACATCCACACTAAAGATTCTCTTCCATATTTTCTGCCATTCAGACTCCATCTTCCTTGGTGCTTCCTAAAATTGCTACTTATCTCACACATGACACTTGATCACACACCCAACACTGTCCTTTATTTTGGCTATCTCCACTACCAGAGATATTCTCCCTACTCATTCATGCTAGTTGTCTTCTCTGGTTTCTTTCAAGATTTAACTCCATTCCTGCTTTATTCTTCAGCCTTCTATAGGAGGCTCCTCCCGAACTCCACTCTACCAGTGATGTCCCTCTGTGATTACCCTGCATCATCTCTGAATCCATCTTATATAAGCAGTTGTACATATTTGTGAATATGTGTTTGTATATGTAAAATATATGTGCACAGACTATTATCATGATAGTAACAAAACTATGATATTATGTGTATAATATAATATGTCTAACTAAATATAGCTCATTTAAACAATATGAATATATAATAGCTGGTACATAGTAATCACCTAATAAATTCTTACTTGCTCTTAAAGGAGTCACAAATTTCCAACATATTGATATAATATAAATATGTTTACATAAAATAATAATAGTGATGAAAATTCATAATATATGCATTAGTACTGTGGAAAGGGCCAAATACATGCTTAGGGCTCAGTGATACCACATAAGACACTGGTTAAAGGCTACCCCAAGACCAGTTATTGTCCTTATCTAAAGTAAAACAGAGTCATGGTAATGTCATTGATAACACTTCTTCATCCTAGGCTCATATTACTTTGATATGCTTCCAAAAAACCCCAAAGAAACTGATGATTTAATGATTGATATAGCTCTTTGGTATAGGAAAGATTGGGGTTTCCATCTTTAATAAGGTCAAAAAGATTTAAAATTAGCTTATTATGGACATCTCCATATATATATAAACTGTTAATGCACCTTGTTCATAGCATTGTACAAGAAGAGCTTACTAAGGAAGCATACATTCAATAAAGTGCTAAGGAAAACACGTTGCAAATTAATTGAAAACTAAGTAATATAATCCAAAAGAATAAGTGGGACATGGAACAAACAGTAGTAAATTTCAGGGGAAATTTATATTTATGAACTCTTGCATCAATAAAGACAGAAATGAAGCGGATCAATAAATTCATCTTGCTATTGAAAAAATAGCAAAAGAAAAACTAAAATCCCCAGTTAAACAACAAAATATGAAACCTTAAGACCAAAAGAGAGACTAATAAAGTTGAAAGTAAAACAAAAATAGAACTGAATGAATAAAACTATGAGCTGGTTTTGTGGAAAAAAAAATAAAATAGCTTGTGTAAACTTGATTTAAAAATAGATGAGAAAGTCAAATGCCTAGTATCAAAAATTAAAATGGTAAAGTTACCATCAATAAAGATGAAATTGCCACAAAATTAGGTAATATTTTTGCCTAATTATATGACAATAAAACTAATAATCTGAAGATGGTAGAGTAGAAAGTTTCACATGTGCGAGCTCCTAACCCACAGGCCATAAAATACCTGTAAAGAAGAAGGCACAGTCCCCACCTGAACACCTGAACTTAATCTCACACTGAATAACAGCCCTGCCCCCACCTGAGCACCTGAATTTAATCTTACACTGAATAGCAGCCCTGCCCCCACTGAAAGCTCTGAGGCTGGGAAGCAGCATTTGAATCTCAGACCCCAGGTACTAGCTGGGCAGATATGGAGGCAAGGCAGGGGTGGAGAGGAATCTCAGAAGTCAAGTAACTGGCTGGGAAAATGCCTAGAAAAGAAAAAAAACATAAGACCATAGAAAGTTACTTTCTTGGTGAACAGATATTTCCTCCTTTCCTTTTGGATGAGGAAGAACAATGCTTACCATCAGGGAAAGACAAAGAAGTCAAGGTTTCTGTATCCCAAACATCTAAAATAAATATTCAATGGGCTCAGGCCATGAAAGAGTTCAAAAAGGATTTTGAAAGTCAAGTTAGACAGGTGGAGGAAAAACTGGGAAGAGAAAGGAGAGAGATGCAAGAAAAGCATGAAAAGCAGGTCAACACCTTGCTAAAGGAGACCCAAAAAATGCTGAAGAAAATAACACCTTGAAAAATAGGCTAACTCACTTGGCAAAAGAGGCTCAAAAAGCCTATGAGGAGAATACTTTAAAAAGCAGAATTAACCAAATGGAAAAGGAGGCTCAAAAGCTCACTGAAGAAAATAGTTCTCTCAAAATTAGAATGGAACAGATGGAGGCTAATGACTTCCTGAGAAACCAAGAAATCACAAACAAAACCAAAAGAATGAAAACATGGAAGAGAAGGTGAAATATCTCATTGGAAAAACAACTGACCTGGAAAATAGATCCAGGAGAGACAATTTAAAAATTATGGGAATACCTGAAAGCCATGATCAGAAAAAAGAGCCTAGACATCATCTTTCATGAAATTATCAAGGGAAACTGCCCTGAGATTCTAGAACCAGAGGGCAAAATAAGTATTGAAGGAATCCATCTATCACCACCTGAAACAGATCCAAAAAGAGAAACTCCTTGGAACATTGTGGCCAAATTCCAGAATTCCCAGGTCAAGGAGAAAATATTGCAAGCAGCTAGAAAGAAACAATTCCAGTATTGTGGAAATACAATCAGGATAACACATGATCTAGCAGCTTCTACATTAAGGGATCAAAGGGCGTGGAATAGGATATTCCAGAAGTCAAAGGAACTAGGATTAAATCCAAAAATCACCGACCCAGCAAAACTGAGTATAATACTTCAGGGGAAAATATGGTCTTTCAATGAAATAGAGGACTTTCAAGAATTCTTGATGAAAAGATCAGAGCTGAAAAGAAAATTTGACTTTCAAACACAAGAATGAAAAGAAGCATGAAAAGCTAAACAGTAAGGAGAAGTCACAAAGGACTTACTAAAGTTGAACTGTTTACATTCCTACATGTATTTGTAACTCTTGAATTCCTACAATATTTGTAACTCTTGAAATTTTTCAGTATCTAGGCAGTTGGTGGGATTACACACACACATACACACACACACACACACAGGTGCATGCACACACAGAGACAGAGAGCACAGAGTGAATTGAATAGGATGGGATCATATCTTTAAAAAATGAAGTTAAGCTGTGAGAGAGATATGTATTGGGAGGAGAGAGGGAGAAATGGAATAGAGCAAATTATCTCCCATAGAAGAGGCAGGCAGGATACTTCTTAGTGGAGGTAAAAAGAGGGGAGCTGAGAGGAAAGCAAGAAGTTTACTCTCATCACATTTGACTAAAGGAAGAAATAAAATGCACACTCATTTTGGTATGAAATCCTATCTTACAATACAGGAAAGTGGGTGAGAAGGGGATAAGCAGGGTGGGGGGGAGAATGATGGAAGGGAGGGCAATGTGAGGAGGGAGCAATTTGAAATTAACACTCTTGGGGAGGGACAGGATCAAAAGAGAGAATGGAAGCAATGGAGGACAGGATAAGATGGAGGGATATATAGTTAGTCTTACATAACACAACTATTAGTGAAGTAATTTGCCAAACTACATAGATATGTCCGATATTGAATTTCCTGCCTTCCCGAAGGAAATGGGTGAGGAAGGAGGGATGGAGAGAAGTTGGAACTCAAAGTTTTAGAAACAACTGTCAAGTATTGTTCTTGCTACTAGGAAATAAGAAATACAGGTAATGGGGAATAGAAAATTATCTGACCCTACAGGGCAAAAGAGAAGATGGGGACAAGGGAAGGGAGGGATGATAGAAAAGAGAACAGATTGGTGATACGGGAAATTAGAATGCTTGATGTATTGGTGTTTGGGGAGGGGATAAATGGGGAGAAAATTTGGAACCCAAAATTTTGTGAAAATTAATGTAAAAAGTTAAATAAATTTATTATAAAAAAACTAATAATCCAACTGAAATTGAGGAATATGTACAGAAGAGAAAATACAACACTTAAATAAACTTTTCTTAGAAAAAGAAATTGAATGTCAAAAAATTATCTCATTAATAAACCATAGATAAGAAAAAAAATCTAAAACAGCAAATGAATTTATAAGACTATTCTAGGAAATATTTTAAGGAAAAAACTCCAATATCATATAAATTATTTGCAAATATGGGTAAAGAAAAAGTGGTGATGATCAAAACAATTTGCTACTACACAAGATAATGGTGAATCAGTGGAAGAGTTCAGACATACAATGCAGAATATAAATAATCTGGGCAATTAAGTATTTTAGAAACCCAAAGATCCAACCTTTTGGGACAAATACTCACCATTTGACAAAATTGTTAGGAAAATTTAAAAGCAGTTTGGCAGCAACTAGATATAAACCAACATCTCACACTATATACCAAGATAAGGTCAAGTACATGATTTACACATAAAGAGAAGTATCACTACCAAATAAGGAAAACACAAAGGGGAAAAAAAAACCACCTTTTATATCTATGGATAAGGAAAGAGTTTATGATGAAACTAGTGATAAAGAGAATCACAGGATGAACAAATGGATAATTTAGACTGCATGGAATTAGAAAGGTTTTTTTTTTAATACATTATTTTGTTTGTTTTCAATGTTCTACAATCACTTTCATATATCTTAGATTTTATACCCTCCCTTCCCCTTTATCCCCCCTCTCTCACCACTCCTTCCCTGAGATGGCATAAAATTTTATATAGGTTCTACACATACATTTCTATTAAATACATTTTCACCTTAGTCATGTTGCATGGAAGAATTAAAATGAATGAAAGGAATCATAAAACAAAACACATCTGCTTCATTCTGCCACTGAATTCCATAATTCTTTCTCTGGAAATGGAAGACATTTTGCCTCAAGAGTCCGTAGGGAATTTTTTAAGTCCTTGCATTACAATGATGTACTAAGTCTACCAGAAAAATTCCTAGCACACTGTGGTTGTTGCTGTGTACAAAGTTCTCCTGGTTCTGCTCCTTTCAGTCAGCATCAGTTCATATAAATCTTCCCAGGCCTCTCTGAAACCTTCCTGTTCTTCATTTTTTATAGTGCAATAGTATTCCATTATATTCATATGCCACAATTTATTCAGCCATTCTCCAATTGATGCACATCCCCTTGATTTCCAGTTTTTGACCACCACAAAGAGAGCTGTTATAAATATTTTTGTACTTGTAGGACTCTTTCCAATTTCTATGATCTCTTGGGGATACAGTCCTAGTAGGGCTATTGTTGGGTCAAAGGGCATGCACATTTTTGTAGTTCCAAATTGCTCTCCAGAATGGTTGTGTCAATTCACAGCTCCACCAACAATAAATTAGTGTTGCAACTCTCCCACGTTTTCTCCAACATTTATCATTTTCTTCTTTTGTCATGTTGGCCAATTTGATAGTTAAGTTGTGGTATCTCAGAGTTGTTTTGATTTGCATCTCTCTAATAAATAGAGATTTAGAGCATTTTTTCATATGACTATAAATAGTGTATATTTCTTCTTCTGAAAAATGCCTGTTCATATCCTTTGATCATTTGTCAGTTGGGGAATGACTTGTAGTCTTGTACATTTGACTCAGTTCTCCATTTTTTTAGGCCTTTAGCCCAGACACTAGTTGAAAATATTCTTTCCCAGTTTTCTGCTTCCCTCCTAATCTCACTTGCATTGAGTTTGTTTGTGTAAAAACTTTTCAATTTAATGTAATCAAATTATCCATTTTGCACTAATAAACTATCCAACTGTCTTGAAGAACAACGCTAAATTATTGCTAAAAGACTTGAAAACTGCATATACTTTTTGACCCAAGTATACCACTACTGTGTCTCTCTCCAAAAAGAGATCTAAAAAAAAGAAAGATTGATATTTACTAAATAACTTATATATGTGAAATTATGTGTAATATTGTATTACTATATTGAAAAAATTGCAAAAATAAGGTACTTTGTGGTGACAAGGAAATGGAAATTAAGCGAATGCCTATCATTCAGGGAATTGTTGAAAATTTTGTGTTATATAGGTGTGATAGAATAGTATTTTGCAATAAGAAAAGATGGGTGAATGGTTTCAGAAAAAAATATGGAAAGATATATTCACTAATGTAAAGTGCAGTGAGTGGAAACATGAAATCATTATACACAGCAACAATAATTTTATAATGATTATCAACTATGAAAAACTCTGATCAGTGGAGTTATCTGAGACAATTTTGAAGGATTTAGGATGAAAGATACTATCTACTAGAGAGAGAACTGATGATCTGTAAGAGAAATTTGGATTACAAATTATTTTCGGAGGGAGTAATTTTTCTTGTTTTGTTTTTTCTAACCTGCCTAATATGGAAATTTTCATGACATCACATGTATAATTGATGTAATATTGCTTAACTTTTCAGTGAGTGAGAGTGGGCCCATAGGGAGAGAAGGAATTTGTGGGAAAGCAATGAGTTCCATTTTTGTCTACAGGGCACACATCCATTTTGAGATGTCTAGGACAGATTACAGGTGATGGTAGTTCAGGAGAGACATTAGGGTTGGATGAATAAATAAATAAATAAAAGAATCATCTGTATAAAGATGAAAAATGTATCTATGGGAGTGGTTGAGACTACCTAGCAAGGGAGTGTAGAGGGACAAGAAAAGAGGGCCTAAGACAGAGCTTTGGGATATACACACATTTGGTAGGTGTAAAGAGACAGAATATGTCAGCATCACCAAAAATCTAGATAGAATTTCTTTGCTCAGTGAATCCAGGTCTAGACAGAATCTGAGTTCACATATTGCCTTAGGCACTTATTGTTTATGTGATCCATCATGAGTAAATCATGTAACCTCTGTCTCAGGCAGTTTCTTTAGATGTGAAATGGGCATAATTATAGCACCTATCCCCCTGTCAGGATAAAATAAATAATATTTGTAAAGCACATTTCCAATATTATTTTTTATTATTATAAACATGCAGAAGAGTGTGTTTGGTATTTCCAAGGCTTCAGAGAGGCCAAAAGGATCAGGATTAAGAAAACATCTTTAGATCTAGCAATGAAAAGAATATTGGTAAATTTACAGTGAGTAAGTTCAGTTGAATCATGAGGCAAAATGTCCAACTACAGAGACTTTACAGAAGAATGAGAGGAGAAAAAGTGGAAGCACCATTTTTTGTGGCTTTCTAATGAAGTTTACCTATGAAAATATAGTATCTATCAGAGGTAGTTTGATCAATGGAAGGTATTTGTCGTTGTCCTTATTTCAGGATGGGGAAGACATGAATTTATTGCTTGGGAGTAGAGAAATAAGCACTACAAAGGGAAAGGGAAATACTGAAGTTTAGTGACAGAGTGAGGATAATAAAAAGCACAATCTGCCAGAAAAGATGGAGAACACTCTGGTGTATAAGCATACAGAAAGGAGCATATTGCAAAGATATTTAAACTTAATTTTCTCACATAAAATAGACTGTAATTGGCAAAGAATCAGCTAGAACTGCAGCAGGGATGCAGTCTAATAATAATTCTTGGTACAAGTATTTTCCTGCTGTGGAACTCTTACCCAGGAAATATTTTGCATGTCAAGAATGTTGCAGCCAGTTAATTTCAAATACATTATTTATTTAAAGCTGGCCCATACATTATTTTAGAAAATGCTGCAAGTTCTAGCTATTCCTGGCATCACTGAGTCTATTGTTTGTAGAGGAATGAAGTCAGACAATGTAAGACAAATGAGACCAAATGAGAGAACCATAATCTAATCACTATCTCAGCATTACCCAGATGAAGTAGACTTCCCTCTTTAATTCTCTGTGTTCAGCAGTCAGTAATTTGCTGCTTAAAATTATTTCAATAAGCTAAAATTCTCCATGTCCCGATGTAAAAATTGGGGCGAAGTCATTTAGTTTTATTCATTTTACATAATAATATAGGTTGGTGTGGAGTTACTGGAATAAAATTAGGGAAGGGGAAGAAAGATATTCAATTCATTGGTTTAGAATTTATGAGGCAGACTAGTCTAGCAGTTACAGTCCTGATCTGTGAATCAAGACTCTGAGTCTGATGGCTAATTCATTTTTCACAATATTTCTGATGATTTCTATATATTCTGAATCACCTTCAGATCCAAAGTCTTATAGCTTAGCTCTGCATATATAGTTTAACTACGCAAAGCCAGATGGTTTGGATTTATGTCTATGCAATAATTAAGTAAACAACATACATTTAACAGAGTCAACTACACGGAAAAGTTGACAAGCACTAGATATGGAGTCAGCCAGTTTTGAGTTCAAATTTGACTTCAGAATTATATAGGTGTTATGACCCTAGACATTCTTTTAATGTTTGCTTGTGTCACTCCCCATCTCCAAAATGGGTGGAAATCAACTATTTACAGATATCAAAATATTTATAGAAATCAAACACTATAAAACACTTCACTATCCTTCAAATACTATAAAAATTGGAGTCATTATTAATTTCTATTGTGCCTATATGAGGAATTAAATGAGATCATTTATAGGATTATTGGTTGAGAATTTGAATAGACCTTAGAAATGGACAAATTCACCCCGTTTGCATATAAGAAAATTGAGGCACATAGAATTTAAGTGATTCATTCAGGGTAACACAACTTATAAATATCTGAGGCAGGATTGGAAATGAGGTCCTCTTACCTGTAAGTCTATCAGATTATCCCTTATGCCTTAATTTGTCAAAGTCCTGTGCTCTGGGTAAGATGATGTTACTCAAAAAGATTTAGAGATCATCTATTCTTAACTCTTCTGGGGCAACTAGATGTCAATAGAGTGCCAGATATAGAATCAGAAATACCTGAATTCAAATCTGGCATTAGGCACTTATTACCTGTGAGAGCCTGGGAAGGTCACTTACCTATATTTGCCTCAGTTTCTACATCTGTACAGTGAAATCAAAAAGGAAAAGGCAAACCACTCCATTATCCTTCCCAGGAAAACCCCAAATGGGGTAATGAAGAGTCAGACATGACTAAACATTTGAAAAAAAAAAACTATGATGAAGTCTAATCTTCCTTTACAAATGGGGAAACTGAGCCCCAGAAAAGATTATAAAATTGTAGATTTAGAGTTTGAGGTATCTTAGAGAGAGATTAAACCTACCATATTAAATTTTTAATGATCATATTCAATTGTCTTTCCTTCATCCTCATCCTTCTTTACCTCTCTGTAACCTTTGCCATAGCCAATCATTATTTTCTCCTAGGCAATTTGTGCTCTTCAGGTTTTGAAGACATAGTTCTACAAGGGATCATGAAAGAGCTAAAAAGAATTGCTAAATCAGATAGTCCTACGAGACAACCGAATCACAATTCAATCCCAGACAAAATAGGTTAAAAGACAGATTAAATGCATTTGACACTATTTAACTGACTGTTTACCACCATTTTTGTTCAAAAAGAGGTTAATTTCTGGAGACAAAAGATTCCTATTTGTGATAAATTTACCTACAATCTATGAATCTTGGAACAGATTTCTTTACTTCCGAATAAAAAGCAGCAGAGATTGAGTTTCTCCTCTAAATTCTTATTCTTGGTGTATGAAGGACTTACTTCTATCACCAAAAGAACTGAAAATGCAACTTCTGGGGTTGAAGCTGAGAAACTAGCAGTGATAAGGCCAACTCTTCCTTTGATGAAGAAGTCATAGCACCTTGACAAAGAAATCCACTTTTATCTAGAATTTGGAAGTGGAGAAAATTTCTACAACCATATATCCTATAGCAACCCCTAGAAGTGACCACAAAACCTACCAACCACTGCTCAGCAGCAACTGCATGCTCCGTAAGACTCAAAAGTTAACATGAGATGAGTAAAAAGTAGATCCAGAAGGACTTTTTAATTATCATCTTTTTAAACATACCCTCTCCCTCACATGATTGACCAATATCTGAAATTGATTGTCAAGTCTGATAATGCAAAAACTGGAAATATCAGTGGACCACTTCTGTGTAGACTATTTAGAATCCCTCATTCCTAGAATCCTATAGTCATATGGTATATAACATATCATGTCATCCAATCTCTAACTCATACTCAAGTATGCACTGTATGACATCCTTGATTAAGATACAATTTCTTCTCAAGCACTGTCTTTGAAGGGGAACTCACTACACAAATTGAGTCAGCCAAGTCATTTTCAAATAACTGAATGTCATAAAAAATTTATATTGATCCAAAAACAATCTTTTCCTCTTTCACCATCCCTGTTTCACAAAATAAATGCATGAAATATCCCTTCTACATTACATCCCTTCAAAAACAAAAGTTCAACTATTGTACTCCTTTAATATTTTTTTCTTCTCCAGGCTACATATCTCCTGACTTCTTTATCTTATGTCATGCTTTATATGTCCTTCATGACCTCTTCCTACACACTAAATTTTCATTGCTTTCCCAAGTATATGCTACCTGGAATTGAACCTAAATGCCAAATGTGATCTAAACAGTGGAAAGTACACAAGGGCCATTACTTACTTCCCTTTTTTCCTTGACAGTATATTTCTCACAAAGTAGACTGCAGTTACATAATTATTTTTTTGAGCCCCTTCCCCTTTTCTCTGTAAAATACTGTGACCAGGTCTTTTTCAGATGAGTTACTGTTAAGTAAGATATTTCATACCTCTTAACTTATATATAGTTGACTGTTTGAACATAAGATCAGGATGTAAGATCTAACCTTATGAATTTTACATTTATTAGCCTTAAATAAATATTTTCAAAGATTGCAGATAATTTTGAGGTCATCAGAACTACAAAGAAAACTGAGAATTTGAAGTCTCATGTATATGGGAAGAATAAATTGTTCAAAAAACAACAAAAATATATTGAGGCCTTACTATGTAATACACAGACACTAAATTAAATAATGGGGTAACAAAGTAAAAATAAAAAAAATCACTTCAGTCAGAGCATTACATTGAAATATGATAAATACAAATCAAAATGTATAGTTAAATGCAAAATATATAGTAAAAATTTATAGAAGGTGATTGTAGATAGGGTTAGGACTAGGAAATGGAAGATGAAAAAAGACTTTGTGGAAGACAGCATCCTTCAGCCGAATCTTAGAGGAATCCAAAAATTCCAAGAGCCAAAAGTTTGGACAATGTATACAAATGCACAGAAAATGAAGTGGGGGAGGGGACACCATCTTCAAGGAATAGCAAATAGTCCAACATAGATGGATCATAGGGTATTTGGAATGAAATAAAATACAAGAACTGCAACAGTTTGGATTCTCTCAAAAAGAAGTGTTATTGGAGCTACTCAATTTATTAAACTTAATAACTTCCAGGTACTCATAATTTACTATGTCTAAGGAGGTATGACTAGTAATCCTTCAGCAATCATTTATTCTAATGTCAGCAAGAGACATAAATATGAACACACGATGGTCAGCAAACCATTTTCAAATAGGAAGAGCTATCAAAGCATTCATTTCACTTACTTTTTGGGTGGCATATGCATCAGTATATAAATGTACATATGTGTGTAAATGGAAATATAAATTAGAAAGGGAGACAGAGAGAAAGAGAGAGTGAGAAAGAGGGAGAGAGAGAGAGAGAGAGAGAGAGAGAGAGAGAGAGAGAGAGAGAGAGAGAGAGAGAGAGAGAGAGAGAGAGAGAGAGAGATGGATGTTTTGGCTCTTCCTGATTTAGTTCTTAGAAGCATATTTGTATCATAAAAGGAATTGGGCAGGACACCTTCACCAATTTTTCCAAATAGTCTATATAGTATTAGGATTAATTGTTCTTCAAATATTTCATAGAATTCAAAATGTAAATCCAACCGGCTTTGGAGATTTTTTCCTAGGGAGTTCATTCATGACTTGTTCAATTTCTTTTTCTGAGATGGGGCTATTTAAGTAGTCAGTATCCTCTTCTGTTAATCTGAGGAATTTATATTTTTAAAATATTCATCCATCTCACTTTATTGTCAAATTTATGGGCAAGTGGTTGTGGAAAGTATTTTGTAAGTGTTATTTTAATTTCCTTCTGTTGGAGGTGAGTTCACTCTTTTCACTTTTTTTTTGTAGATAATTTTATTTCTTTTTTTTAATTTTATTATCATTTTTCTTAATGTTCTACATTTACTACCATAAAATTAAGATTTTATCCCCCCCAACACCTACCTCCCACTAACCCCCTCCCTCCCCACAACAGCATACAATTCTATATAGGTTCTATATATACTTTCCTACTGAGTATGTTTTCACTATAGTCATGCTATGTAGTCGAACTAAAATAAATGGAAGAAATCACATAATAAATCAAAACATAATACACTAAAACACACACATACAAAAGCATGATCTGCTACTTTCTCCGAATGATTTCCATATTTCTTTCTGTGAGTGTGGAAGGCATTTTGCCTTAGAAAACCACCACTGAGATTTTTTTTTTAAATAAGTTTTTGCATTATTACGAAGTTCCAAATCTACCAGAAAAAACTCTCTGGTCATTGCTGTGCACAAAGTTCTCCTGGTTCTGCTCCTTTCACTCAGCATCAGATCGTATAAGTCTTTCCAGGCCTCCCTGAAGTCTTCTTATTCATCTTATGGCACAATAGTACTCCATTATGTTCATATACCATACTTAATTCAGCCATTCCCCAATTGATGGGCATCCCCTTGACTTCCAGTTTTTGGCAACTACAAAGAGTGCTGCTATAAATACTTTTGTACATGTGGGACCCTTTCCTGTTTTTATGATCTCTTGGAGATACAGTCCTAGAAGGGATATTGCTTGGTCAAAGGGTATGTACATTTTTGTAGCCCTTTGGGAATAGTTCCAAACCACTCTCCAGAATGGTTGGTTGAGCTCACAGCTCCACCAACAATGAATTAGTGTTCCAACTCTTCCACATCCTCTCCAGCATTTATCATTTTCTTTTTCTGTCATGTTTGCCAATCTTATAGGTGTGATGTGGTACCTCAGAGTTGTTTTGATTTGCATCTCTCTAAGCAGTAGTGATTTAGAGCATTTTTATATGATTATAGAAATGTTTAATGTCTTCCTCTGAAAATTGCCTGTTCATATCCTTTGACTATTTATCAATTGGGGAATGACTTGTATAGTTATACATTTGAGTCAGTTCTCTATATATTCTAGAAATGAGGCCTTTATTCCCAAGCTTAGCCACAAAAATTCTTTCCCAATTTGTTACATCCCTCCAAATTTTGCTTGCATTTGGTTTGGTTGTGCAAAAACTTTTCAGTTTAATGTAATCAAAATTATCCATCTTGCATTTCATAATGCTTTCTGTTGCTTCTTTAGTAAAAAAATTCTTCCCTTCTCCATAAATCTGATAAATACACTATTCTTTGCTCCTCCAGTTTATTCATGGTATCAGTCTTTATACCTAAATCATGTACCCATTTGGACTTTATTCTTGTGTACGATGTCAGGCATTGGTCTATGCCTAATTTCTGCCACACTGTTAACCAGTTTTCCCAACAATTTTTATTGAACAGTGAGTTCTTATCCCAGAAGCTGGGGTCTTTGGGTTTATCAAACAGGAGGTTGCTATATTCCTTGCCTACTGTGTCTTGAGTGCCAAGTCTATTCCACTTGTCTACCTCTCTCTGTCTTAGCCAATACCAAGTAGTTTTGATAATTGCTGCTTTATAATGCAATTTGAGGTCTGGTAGCGCTAGGCCACCTTCCTAAGCATTTCTTTTCATTAGTCCCTTTGATATTCTGGACTTTTTTGTTCTTCCAAACGAATTTTGATATTATTTTATCTAGCTCCAGAAAATAATTATTTGATAGTTTAATTGGTTTGGCACTAAATAAGTAGATTAATTTAGGTAGAATTGTGATTTTTTTTTTTATCAGCTCAGCCTACCCATGAACAACTGATGTTTTTCCACTTACTTAAATCTGACTTTATTTGTGCAGAAAGTGTCTTGTGATTGTGTTCATATAATCCCTAGGTTTGTTTTGGCAGATAAACTCCCAAGTATTTTATAGTGTCTACTCTAGCTTTAAATGGGATTTCTCTTTCTATCTCTTTCTGTTGCACTTTGTTACTAATATATAGGAATGCAGAAGATTTGTGTGGGTTTATTTTGTAACTTGCAACTTTGCCAAAGTTGTTTATTATTTCAAGTAGTTTTTTACTTGAATCTCTGGGATTCTCTAAGTGTATCATTATATCATCTGCAGAAAGTGATAACTTAGTTTCTTCTTTGGCTATTTTTACTCCTTCAATTTCTTTATCTTGTCTAATTGCTACAGTTAACATTTCTAGTACCATATTGAATAATAGTGGTGATAATGGACATCTTTGTTTCACCCCTGATCTTATTGGAAATGCATCTAGCTTATCCCCATTGAATACAATGCTTGCTGAAGGTTTTAGGTAGATACTACTTATAATTTTATGGAAAGTTCCCTTTATTCCTGTGTTCTCCAGTGTTTTTAATAGGAAGGGGTGTTGTATTTTATCAAAAGCTTTTTCTGCATCTATTGAGATAATCATGTGGTTTTTGTTAGTTTTGTTGCTGATGCGATCTATAATGCTAATAGTTTTCCTAATAATGAACCAGTCCGGCATTCCTGATATGAATCCTACCTGATCAAAATATATTATTCTCATGATAAGATGCCATATTCATTTTGCTAAAATCTTGTTTAAAATAGTTGCATCTATATTCATTAGAGAAATTTGTCCATAATTTTCTTTTTCTTTTTTGTCTCTTCCTGGTTTGGGTATCAAAATCATATTTGTATAACAAAAAGTATTTAGGATGACTCCTTCTTCCCTTATTTCCCCAAATAGTTTATATAATATTCGAATTAACTGTTCTTTAAATGTTTGATAGAATTCACTTGTGAATCCATCTGGTCCTGGAGATTTTTTCCTAGGAAGTTTATTGATGGCTTGTTCAATTTATTTTTCTGAGATGGGGTTGTTGAAGTACTCAACTTCCTCTTCTGTTAATCTGGGCAGTTTGTATTTTTTAAAACATTCATCCATCTCATTTAGATTATCGAATTTGTGGGCATAAAGTTGCACAAAATAATTTCCAATGAGATATTTCACATTCTCTTTCATTTTTTCATTCTTTTGATTTTGTTTTATGATTTCTTGGTTTCTCAGAAAGTCACTAGCCTCCACCTGTTCCATTCTAATCTTGAGAGAACTATTTTCTTCAGTGAGCTTTTGAACCTCTTTTTCCATTTGGCTAATTCTGCTTTTGAAAGCATTCTTGTCCTCATTGGCTTTTTGAACCTCTTTTGCCAATTGAGTGAGCCTATTTTTCAAGATGTTATTTTCTTCAGCATTTTTTTGGGTCTCCTTTGGCAAGATATTGACCCGTTTTTCATACTTTTCTTGCATCTCTCTCATTTCTCTTCCCAGTTTTTCCTCCACCTGTCTAACTTGATTTTCAAAAGCTGTTTTGAGCTCTTCCATGGCCTGAGCCCACGGGACATCCACCTCGGATGTCTGGGACACAGAGACCCTAACCTCCACATGTTTCCCTGATGGTAAGAATTGTTCCTTGTCATCAGAATTGAAAGGTGGGAACATCTGTCCCCCAAGAAAATAGCTTTCTATGGTCTTATCTTTCTTCCCTTTTCTGGGCATTTTCCCAGACAGTTACTTGACTTCTGAGTTTCCTCTGCACCCCTGCCTAGATCTGCCCAGATAGTGCTTGGGGTCTGAGATTCAAATGCTGCTCCCCAGCCTCAAGGCTTTCAGTGGCAGGCAGGGCTGCTATTCAATGTGAGCTTAAGTTCTGGTGCTGGGGTGGGGGCAGGGCCACCTCCCAGGCTCACTTCTCTCAGGGGGTTTATGCAGAGACCTTTGGTAATGCCCCTAAGCTCCTGCTTGCTGCTCCAGGAGCGTCTGGCTGCTGCTGCCTCTGCTGCTTCCTCCCGATGGGGCCCGAGTCACAGAGACACCCCGCTCCCCTCTCGGCCAGCCCAGAAGTCTCTCTCACTGATCTGGAGTGGTGGAGGGAACTTTGTGGCCACCGGAGGTTCCATCCCTGAAGCCTGCTCCGATCTGCTCCTCTGGGGCCGTGGCCAGGGCAGCGTAGGGGTTGACTCCATGTTTGGAACATGATGGACCCCTGGGGATGGCTTTCAGGGCTCTCTGGAACGGAAACCTCTTCGACTGTGTTTCTGCACAACTTGCAGTGATCCAGAGTTTGTGGGGAGTTCTTTTTACAGGAAATTTCTGGGTTGTGGATTCGAAGCTAGCATAGGTGAGTCTTTCTACTCCGCCATCTTGGTTCCTCCCCTGGATTTTTTCAATGATTATTTTGCCCTCTGGATCTTGGACCTCAGGGCAATTTTCCTTGATGATTTCTTGGGAGATAGTGTCCAGGCTCTTTTTTTCATCAGGTGTGTATTCATCCTTCATGGATGAAGAAGACCATGCCATCAGAGAAATAATGACATGACTTGCACTTGACTTTGTTTTGAGTGAGGGAGGGCTGTGCAGGTCACCAGCCTGACTTCTCCTCCAAAGACAACTGAATCCAATGATCAGATATTCATCATGATAACTGGAGATGATCCAGGATGAAGCAAGTGGGGTTAAGTAGCTTGCCCAAGGTCACACAGCTAGTGAATGTCAAATGTCTGATGTGAAATTTGAACTCAGGTCCTACTGACTCCTGCACTGGTGCTCTATCCACTGCACCATGTGGCTGCCCTTTTTTCTTATAGACCAACAATTCTTAGATGTTCTCTCCTAGATCTGTTTTCTAAGTCAGTTGTTTTTCTGATCAGATATTTTACATTTTCTTCTATTTTATCATTGTTTAGATTCTATTTGACTGATTCTTGTTGTCTCATAGTGTCATTAGCTTCTACTTGCCCAATTATAATTTTTAATAGATTGTCTTCTTCAGTTAAATTTTGCATCTCCCTTTTCATTTGCCCAATTGTTCTTTTTAAGCAGTTATTTTCTCCAGCTAGATTTTGTACTCCCTTTTCCATTTGTCGAATTTCCTTTTTTAAGGAGTTGTTCTCTTTAGGGAATTCTTTTTTTTTTTTTTATTTTTATTTTACTCATTGGCCAATTTTTCTTCTACTTCTCTAATTTGGGCCTTAAAATCTTTCTTGAACTCTTCCAAGAATGCTCTATGAGCTTGAGACCAGTTCATATTCCCTTTTCTGGCTTCAGATGGGAGTACAGTCTCATTGTTGATCTCTTTGGTATTCATGTTTTGGTCCTCTGTCCCCATAGTAAGATTCAATGGTACTTTCTTTTCTGGTTTGCTTCCTGCTCATGATGATTGCCTTTTTCTTGGCTTTTAAAGTGGATCTCTGCTTCTGGGCACAGTGGGTTCTTTCCCAGGTTCCTTTTGCTTAGAACTTGAAGCTTTGTGTATTGTGGTCTCCAGTTCTTTCAACTAGAAGGTAGAATGCTGCAGTTTACCTGGTTCTGAGTTGTCTGGGGTGCCAAAGCAGAGGTCAAGTGAAGTCTTTCTGAGTTTCCCTGGAGTTCACTGTGTGTATTTTATGGAAGTGGTGGTCTGCTCACAGGAGGTCTCATCTTTTGAGTTAGAGAACAGGAAGGCTTAGCAGTTGGTGAACCTGTATATGTGCTAGTGTCTTGAGGATTCCCTTGGCTGTGCTAAGGCAAGCCTAAGGTCCTGGTGTTGTGGATTGTGGGCTCCATCCCCCTGGGGCTCAGGATCTGCTCTTGGTTTGTTGACATGGGGGTCTGTGGGACATCTCTGGTGTTGCATTAGTCTCTTTTATGTACATCTAGAGGCACCCCCATTTAAAATTTTCCTACTCTCTTGAGCTAAGAGACTGTTTACCTCTTTGGCTGATCCCACTATTCCATGATTTTTCTTGGGGAAATATTTTCTGGGTTTTTCAAAGTCAACAAGGGCAGAAGGAGAACACTTATAGATCACCCTGTCATCTTCGTTCCAGGAAGTTCAATTAGGTGATTTACAGTCATTTAATTTGTAGGCTGATAGTCTCAGTGCTCCTGTAACCTGGGGTCCTAAGCTTCTTTCTCACTCAGTTCCACTGGGCTGCCATGCTGGGTTGATATATTTGAGAATTCACACTGCTGCTCCTGCTTCAGTCCACCTGGTGGTTCCTACTTGGCTTTGCTATGGTGGGTTCTGCACTGGGATAGCCTGTGCTCTCTGTGCTCCTCCGGTCCCATGTAACAAATCTTTTCTGGCAATCTTAGAGGCTGTCTTGGACTAGAAATCTGCAATATTCTGCCTCCTACTGGATTCTGCTGCTCTAAATCTTGTTCTGATTCTCTTTTTACAGGTATCTGAGGGAGTTTGATGTAGAGCTTAGGTGAGTACATGCTCTCTCTCTGCCATCTTCCATCTGAACTCTTGGCTTGCTCAACCCTTGCTCCAAACCATGTAGAAACCATGTGGACTGCTTGATTACCCCATGACCTTGGAGTAATAGGTATTACCACATTTTCCTTTAGATAAAATGAACTGTGAAACAAACCTTGCTATCTATCCTGACACTGCTTTCTAAGGACTCCTTGTTTTTACCATTTACCCTGCTTATATGCCCTACAGCATCCCAATATCATGTGACCTTCTGACAGTGTAAAAATGCCTGTCTGGGTCATGAAATCTGCCCTATTGGTGCTTTCTTATGAATTTCAGAAGTTAGAATTTTAAAAAGTCTTTTCATTTACTCAACAATTGAATTCTCTAATATATTTTCTTCCTCCCACAAAGTGTGAACCTGACCATAGACTGTCTTTCTGCAATTGTCATCAGTCCCTAGTATTGAATATGTCATTTGGAACTTAGTAGGAATAAGAATTCAATAATTTTTTTTAATTAACCTATAATGTCTTGTTTATATCTCTCCTGACACATCTTATAAGTGCCATTTTTACTTTAGAAGACAAACAACCACCTCTTTTTCCATTTAAGAAAAATAAAAAAAATTGACAAAGGAAGAAATATAATCTGCAAAAAGAAGGGCCTTTGGGAAGAGTCCCAAGATGATGATTAAGTGATATTCTGATTAATAATGATGTTGAATATTTCACATTTAAAATTTGTGTTTTTTTCCTTTTGGGGGGAGTAAATTATGCTTCTTTATTTTTATAATTCTGGATATTGGTTGCTCAAATAAGTTTCTTATAGATTCTAGATTTCAAAGTCAAATAACTAAATTGTTACTGTTTAAAAAAATATTTTTTGTTTGTTTCATTTTTTACATCACATTCATTCCTGAATATATTTCACTCTCCTCTTCTACCCAGTGACATATCCCTTTTGAAAAAAGACTCAGAAAGACAGAACAAAAGCTGATCAAGAAAACTAACCAATGAATCAACTATATATGACACTATGTGCAACATTTATAATCCATCATTGCCCCCCAAATAATGAAAAGAGAGACTAACAATTTCTTAACTCTTCTGTGGATCAAACTTAAATTATTGCAGCTATATGTTATTCAGTTTTGTTCTACTTTTTTTTTTCTTTTCTTCATATTACTGTAGGTAACATTTACCTGGTTCTACCTAATTTACTCAGTAATACTTCATGCATGTGTAAACATGATTCTCTGAATTCTTAGATTCATTTCTTGAAGTTCAGTAATCATGTTACACTAATGTACCACATTTTTATAGTTGTCTCTCAATCAATTGGTATTTACTTTGTTTCTCATTATTTGTTTCAAAAAGTGCTACCATGAAAATTTGCTGTAAATGGGACTTTTATATTTGTCTTTGACATCTCTGGGATATATATTTAAGATTCAAATCTCTGAATAATCAGATAAGGGAATTTTTTAGGATAATTCCAAATCGCTTTCCAGAGTGACTAGATTGATTTCAAAATCTGACAAAAGTTTCTCTCTTCATAGAGTCCATCTGTTACGCCCAGTATTTAGTTCAGTGCCTGGCACATAGTAGGCCTGGAATAGACATTTGTTGAATTGAATCTGATAGCAATTATATCAGACTTTTGTCATCTTAAAAACTTTCCCCAGATTCTTTTCTTTATTTCAATTTAGGTCTCATTTCCTAAGGGAAGTCTTTGCTTACATGTGTATTCCTGCAATAGAAGAGAATCTCCCTAAAGGCAGAGACTATTTTTTTTTTGCTTCATTTTCATATCCTTAGAGATTAGGGCAGTGCCTTGAAAAAGATAAAATTAATTTTATGTGCTTATCAGATTGGACTGAAGACAGTGTTGTAGAGAACCAGCCTCAAAGCTAGGAATTCAACAGTTTAAGGTCTGATAACTACTGTTTAAGTAGTACTGGCCTATCAATTAACCTCTCAGTGTTGTTAGACAATTCTCTAAAACTATAAGCTTCTAAAAAGGTGAAGAGTTACATTAGGAAAGTGAATTTCTTCACCTGAGATTCCCAATATCAATGAAAGCACAGTTCCAGACATAGCTCTCCTACTTTTGTTTTAGTTTGATTTGGATTTGTCTTGACTAACATCACAGTGGAGGAGAAGAATGAAAGATCAAAAAAAGATTGTCCATATTCATTTTTTGGAGACCATGAATGACAGTCATATATACTCTGGTTTTCAATAAATCTGCAAAGCTACCTGGAAATAATGACTGGTCTTACTAAAAATAGATATGCAAACATCAAACATTTATTAATCATTTCTGTCTAGTTATCAGAAGGGAAATGTCCAAGCTATTATTAAAAACTGATTTGATTAAAACTGTGCTAGGGATTTGAATATTGATTGTGTGTTCATTAAATTAGCAAACTGTGGATTTCGCATGAAGAGATATGCTTTTTCAGCAAAAAAAAGGCTGCTCTTCTTTTTTAGAGTATATGTTCATAAATTTTTTTACAAAGGACATATTTTCAAAAAGTGTGCACTACAGATTTTTTAAAAGTAGTGTTTAGTTTCAAAGCACTTCAGAAGAAATCAAACATCTATAAGTATTGTGGGGAAACACCGTATTGGAATTTGGAATACTGTGACTTGACTGATGACTTTGTTACCTATGTAAGCAAGGATAATTCCAGGATAACTTTAAACCTCTCTGTGATTTAGTTTTCTTTTCTTTATCATGTAATTAGACTAGATATTTCTTAATGTCTCTCAATGGTCTAAAGTTCAGACCATTGTTTAGACCATAGGGTTAGAAGTTCTAACAAAAATGCAAATGAAATGAAATGAAATAATCAGAAATTTCATATTATTTTACCTTAGGATAAAATTCCTAACAATGATTAGAACTACAAATCTTCAAAAGCTACTGATTTCACTTCTAGAGAATCATAAGTTACAAAAGAGTAATCAGAGTTTTCAAGAATAGGCCTATTGAAATGTTTTGACTCCCACATCCAATAAATCATGTCCAAGGCATGACCAATTCAGTTGATTTTACAGATCAGAAGGGAAATAGTACTCAAAGTAAATACCATTTCTGGTATAGAGCCACTAGGCCCTTTTTCTTCTTTAATTCACTCAGTCAATATTTATTATTTTCCTACTGTGCTTAAGGTCATCTAGGCTTTGTTTAAAGACATTCATCAAGAGGACACTGATTAATTCCTGAAGTAGTTATTCAACTTTGGGAAAACTTTAACGGTTAAGTACATAGTATGTTAGCTATCTCCTGTCTCACTCGCTCAAGATATATAGTTTGTAATTGACCCAATTCTAATCCCACCTATTCACACAAACTGTTGATGCAAATATCATAAAAAGTAAGAAATTGACAAAAGAGTAGATATGAACACTGACTATCACCACTTCCTAAGGAAGTCACACTGATATAACTCAATAACCTTAGTGAAAAGAACCAAAGAACTGGAATATCTCTTAGGCAACAAACCTTTACTTTCCTTGTCAAGCTCTGCAAAGACTTTCAAGACCACAAAAGGCAACATTATGGCTTAATATAGATGTGGTTTGAAATCTTATAGAAAAAGAGAAATAAATATGATCAGTTTTATCTGGTAAAACAGAACATAGAAAAAGAGGGAGGAAAGTAAGATTTCATTGAAATATTATGCAAATTGTAGACATTGTTCAGAGCTTTATCGACTTCCCTTGGGTGTTTGTTGGGATGCCTAGCCTGTTTTATCATTATGGCAGTCACATCACAATTTCAATTATAAAAAGCTTACAAAACGTTTTTTTTCCTTCTTTTTCTCTTGAGTTTATTTTCTAGAAGTGGAAACCAACAGTGCATATTAATTAGAGACAATATATTAACATGTAAGTATTACATGATGTGGTATAGACTAAGTATCTATAAAGTTGTATGAAAGAATCATAAAATCAAAGAATTGAAAGAGACTTTAGAGAATAATAATTTCAACCACTAACTGAATAAGAAATTGGAAGAGAATGGTGTGTATCTCTAAGAATATGACAGGTTTTCATAAGGAAGAAAAATTAAATTTTTCTCTGTGACCTCAGAGGATACAACTAAGAGTCACATATAGAAGCTGCCGTGTCAGATTTAGATTTGCTATAAGGAAACCTTTCCTAGCAATGAGAGTTATTTCAAAATGGGCCTTTGGGGAGCTCATGAATCTCCCTTCACTGTAAACCTTTCTATAAATTGGGTTACTACCTTTCATTTATTCTTCCATACGACAGCACATCATATTCTTAAAGATACATACCATTCTCTTCCAATTTTTTGTTCCAGATTAAACATCTGAAGTCCTTTAGCTGATATCCCTTTGGCATAATGGCACCACATCATGTACTAAGAGTATTGAACTTAATGTCAGAATTGGCTAAACTTCAAATACTGTCCCATGGTATGCACTCACTCTGTATACCATGGAAAAGTAGGACAACTTCACTGATTCTATCTTCCTTTATGCATAAAGATGGACAAATGTGGAACTCATCTTCATAGAGTTGGGATATATAAACTAAATATATTGCTACTTTTAAGTCATTTATCCTGCCCCACTCTTTGTGGCTCCATTTGGGGTTTTCTTGGCAAAGTCATTTCCTTCCCCAGCTCATTTTGCAGATGAGGAAGCTCATGTAAATAGGGCTAAGTTATCTGCCCAAGGTCATGCACCTAATAATTATCTGAGGCAGAATCTGAATTCAGGTCTTCTTGACTCCAGACTTGGGACTCTATCCACTGCACCACCTAGCTGATCAGATAATATATGTTAACTACAAAAGTAAATGTTAGTTGTCATTATCATCATTGTCATCATCATCTTCCTCTTATGGATGTTCTTTATGTTGCCAATGTCCTTCACATCTAAAAAAAAAAAAAAGATAAAGAGGAAGCTAAGGAACTAAGTGAACAGAGCACTAGCCCTGGAGTAAGGAGAATGTGATTTCAAATCTGACCTCAGACATTTATTAGCTGTGTAGCTTGGGGCAAGTCTCTTAACACCAAATGCCTCCGAAAAGCAGTAATGATTAAAAAACAATTAAAAGACTCACATATCTGAATGTAGCTCTAGAGGAGATTATTTAAATAAGGCAAAGCAGATCAGAATGACAACTTCACTGATTCAGGATGCCAGGCTTTTCTTAATGTTGCTTAGTGGGGTATTAGTATTTTAATCTTGAAGGAAGAAGAACAGGGAGAGGAAAACTCCATTGACTTCATAAATGAGGAGATTAAGCCATAGAAAAGTGAAATCTCTCTGCTTAGGATCATAGAGCTGGTAAATGTTTGAGATGTTTTGGTAAGCCAAGTCTTCCTGAACCCAAATCCAACGACATATCTACTATATCCTCTCTATTGGAGTCTCTCTCTTCAAGTTACTTTTTATTACTTCTCTGGCTTGACTCTAAGTTAAATATAAGAAAAGATTTCTAGCATTTAAAGAGGTGTCAAGTTAAAGGAGGGTGGACTTTCGTTTGTTGAATCCGGAGGGAAGAAACAACAGCAATGACACAAAATTACATTGAGGCAAATAAAAGCTTGATGGCAAAGGCAAAAAATTCTTAATATAATCGGAGTCATACCAAAGTGAGATGGGATGTTTCAGGCAATGGGTTTCTATCCACCTGGGATCTTCAGGAAGAGGTAGATGAAAACTTTTGTTAAATGTTATCACATGTATGGATTTCTCTTGAATTAAAATTGAATTGAATTGCAGAGTCTTTGGAGTTTCTTCTGAAGGGAGAATTCTGCAATTTGTGGTGATTTTTTTTTTCCTTTTTCGCTGTTGAGCTCTTCTTTTTCAAGTTCTATTCATTTCATCCTATACAACCCTCTCCAATCTTCATCCTTGCTCACAAATTTTAAGACATTAAAAATTCCCTGATTCTTTCTCATTCAGCTCAAGTCCTTCTCTTGATTCTTTTTTCCCAAAGAATCTTCTAGACCCAAATCTAAAATGGGGATGGAAAGATTGCACCACTTATCAAAATATGGTAAATCAAGTATATAAGGTGCTCAGGATGGTAAGAATTCCAGTGTTGCTGGGCTTTCTTCTTTCTTCCTAGTCTAAACCAATGACTAGATGTCACAAGTGGCAATAGACCAATTTATTTTAAATTAAATACCTACAGATGTTCCAGGACCAGGACTGAATTGTTAATGTAACTTTGTTGATGATTTTATGTATATATATATATATATATTTATATATTATATATATGTACATCTATGTATCTATGTGTGTATATATATGTGTGTGTCTGTGTGTGTATACATATATTTACACACACAGACACACAGACACAGACAGACACACACATACACACACACTAGTCGGTACTCTGGGGCTCAATTTGCTGATGACTGATACAATAGTTCAGTTACAAAATGCTTAAAGTGCTCCAAAATATTAGCCCTGCAGAAAAGAACTCACAATATAGTAAAACACTGGAGTTTCTCTTCCAACGTACACTATCACAAGCAGAGCAAGCTTGATCCTGCTCCATCTTCCCCCTAAGGTCTGTCTAATTCTGTAGTATCAAGTCCCAATCAAGCGCATGCCTTTCAATAATATTACAAGAGATTGTTGCCCCAGTGTCATCTGAAAATAACAATGTCTACCTATTATCACATCATTAATATTTACTGAGAAGTTATTGCTAGAATAGAAGTACAACTGCTATCTACTCCAACTTGTAACATATCCTATCTATCCCCTTAGACCTTGGGGAATGTGGGTTTATCTCTAAAGCAGATGATGTAAACTTTCATTTCATCAAAGAGTTCACTTTCATGTGCATCCTATTCAATGGATCAATCTCTCAGCTGCTTGTAGACACAACTTCTCAGCTAATAGGAGATTATAGTGCTGGACTGGGTGATGCAAGTCAAAATTCAGCACTTCCTTGGCTCCTCATTCAGTTACCTAAAGTTCATAAGTTCTTATATATCCAGTTCTTTGCCCCCTTTGAGTTTCACTTGCCTCATCTGTAAAATTAAGGGTTAGGTTAAACAACCTCTAAATTCCCTTATAGCTTTAGTTTTCCATTTCCATGATGATCAAGTTAGAGCTATATATATATATATGTGTGCATACATATATACATATATATCCACATATGTACACATATGTGCATGTATATACATATTTATATATAATTATATATGTTATATTTTCTACAAATTGAATGCTTAAGTCTCTTAATGTATTTTATTGCTCATTATAACTTCACACTATTCCATGACCTCTCCATCACCTGACTTTTTAAATGTAATTATTTTAATGTGCCATTAACTCATATTTGAAGGCTTATACTCCTATTATTTTGGCTGTTTAAATTCTGTGAAAAAGCTCCATGCCTTTCAGGCATGTTAATTAATAAAAGTCATAGAATTACAGAGCTGGAAAATACCTTAGGGATCATTTGTTCCATTACTATCATTTTAAAAAAGGGAAAAAAAAATAAATCTAGAGGAGTGATATTCCCAGGCATATTAGTAGTAAGAATCAGAAGATTCAAATCCATTTCTTCTAATTCCAAAGTCAGTTCTGTCTCATTTTCATAAGCATATTCAATAAACTAGAAAATGGAGAATGTGCTGTAATATATAGTATTTTGGAGTATATATGGTATATAGTCATCTTCCAAGATAGTTGATAAGTCCCTCCACTTTTTTACTTATTGTTTTGTTTGAATAATTTTTATTATATATTTAGACAATAAAAAATAAAAAATATATACATTTAAATATTAAAACTTAGGTACAAAATAGGGAAAGGAAAAAATGTCATGTACACAGCAGAACATGAGAGAATTCAATATATTATAGCAATGCATTTCCATTTCAAGAAAGCCTATGTAATGAATACTAGTCATTGTGTTGAGAGCTGTCCATCTTTTCTTTGTTTCCTTGTAAGTTTTCTTTTGTTTTCTTCAGTGCACTTTTTTTACTTTGCTCTTTCCTCCTATCCCTGATAGCTACAATTAAGCATGGATTACATATAGATGGATAGATATAGATATATCTATATGATATAATTATGGCTATAAAATGTAGATATATAATGTAATATATAATATATTATATGTAATATAATGGTAGTTATGTGTAATATATTATGTATCTATATAATATAATATATCTCTATATCTATATCCATATTTATCTATCCATCTACATCTACATATAGAAGGATAGATTTAGGTATCTATATACATACATACATACACATATAAACACATATACACATATATACACACCTATAAGCATATACTTTCCCTATCAAATTCTTCTGTTCATCTTTGTTTCTGTGCTTGTGCATATCTCATGTCCTATCCTTCCTGACTCCTGTATTTTACTTCTACCCCCAACCTTGCCCCTCCATTACTTAACATATGTCCCCAGGGATTCCTCCCTTATCATCCTATCTGCATAAATCTAAACACTTTCCTGTACCCTCCTTTGACTTATTCCCTCACCCTCCACACAAAGATCCCTCCTCTATCCTCTCTCCCATCCCTATCCCCTCAGCATTTTATTTCTTTCTCAATTTAGAAGACTTTTATACTCTTATAGATATATATGTTTTTATTCTCTTTAACCCATTACTGATGAAAGAAGGTTTCCAGAATTAACAGCTCTCCTGACCCATCTACTTCCTGTGTATTGGTTATTCCTTTTGCACTTCATATGTATAAGACAATTGCTCTTGAACTGTTCCTAAGTGGTTTTACTTTTTAAAATCACATGGTACTCAAGTCTGCCCAACCTTTCTTATGAAAAACCCAATTCCTAATAACAACCTGACATAATGTCTTATATACATAAAAGGTAGAGGTAAACAGTTTGTTCTCATTGAGTCCCTCATAATTAGCCCTTAGTATGTACTTTATCTTTCTCTTGGCTCCACTTTTGACATGTTGAAACACCAAGGAGCACATTTGGTCACTAATTTGACCATTTTTCAACAGGAAGAATTGGAATCATAGAGTTCCCTGAGCACCTTTGCAGTTATAGTACTGTACTCATTGAGATAAAGGGAAGTGCTATAAGGGTACCAAAATAATTGTTTCACTGAAAGTGGAGGCATTTCTGTTCTGCAAACACACCTTTCTAAGTGACCACACAAAAACCTCAGTCTAAGGAATAGGATCACTATAAAATTACTCAATAGAAATAATCTTTAAACCCCATCCATCTGACAAGACCTTGCTTCTTTATTGAACTTTCTGCATTAGTGGGAAATCTGATTATGTGACTGTGGTAGAATGGAGTCACTTTTCCAGAGTAATTTCCAAAAGATGACTAGCTGTGCTCAGGACCTTGATTATAGTCTAGAATCAAATAAAGGTTCAAATACCCACTAATACCCACATCTCTTGTGCAGCTATAAATCCTACATTTTTTTGAACAAAGACAAATTTTGAATTCCAAGAATGTTACCTTTGCAGGAAAAAAAAAGTTGTTAAGTGATATTCAATTAATGCCATCTCATAATGTTGTTTAGCATCCAAGGATAGCAGAAGTCTCTGGATCTGTGTCAGAGAAATTTCTTCTCATGACACATGGACTTATTTCTGACACTGGTTTCATTTCTTTTTGCTTTCCTGTAATCACTTGAAACTTCTTAGTGCTTCTTGATAATCACTGATGTATAGTAGGGATGGTAAATAAGGGTCAATCTGGAGGAAAACTTTCTTTACTCAAATATCTTCTCCTTTTCAGCCCCTCTGAACTTTTTAGTCCATTTCTCTATTGGTTGAGAAATACAATTCATTCTTCTTCAGTTTCTAAGCTCTTGACCTTATATGTATCACCTCTTTTTCTCTTCACGTTTAACTTCTACTTTAAACATTCTAATTCGTAGTTAAATGGGGCTACTCTATATCCCTTACTTAATGAAGAGGGGAAAAAAAACAGAATGAATGCCAATTCAAGTAACAAAAAACATCCGTGTTTCTTATTATTGACCTTCCACTTCTTTTTAATCATAGGGTGTTAGATTTAGACAATATTCTTGATATTATTTAAACATAATGAATTCTAGATTTTGTTTGAAACCTTTTGGTAAAAACGTTCTAAGTCACAAGTACTCTCTGGCTATTCCATTGATCTGGAAGAGGTCTTCATTTTGAGATTTAGGTCTTTTAAAAATAATTAATAGTCAAGGAAACTGAACAATCATTTATTAAGTAATTATGAGGTGCTAGGGAGGAACTGTCCTAGGCACTGAGAATTCAAACACAGGCAAAAAGAAAGACAGCCCATGCTCTCACAGAGCTTACATTCTAATTGGGAAAAGATATATAAAATGACTCTGAGAAGTTGGAAATAATGAAGAAAAGGGACAGGTACAGAAAGTCCATGCAAAGAGAAATATAACCTAGAGAGGAAATAAGGATTGCCTGACATGATTGGTCTGGGCATCTTCCTTAAAATGGAGGAAGTAACATGCCATTTAGAGAGAGTGGCTTCAGGAGCAGAGTTTACATTCCATACAAAAGTACATATGTGGAATGAACTTCAGAGTGAGTAGATGTTTCTGTGGCTTGGTAGAGAAAGTCCAGAGTCAGAAAAAAATAACGTGGAGTACAAGGAAGCAAAACTACACATTAGTTCATTTAATCAATGTCTTATCTTATTAGTTCATTTAATCAATGTCTTATCTTAATCAATGTCTTATCTGCTCACAAACCAACTCACAACAAGCAAAGACAACAAACAAGGAGGACATAGGATCATAGATTCAAACCTGAAAGAAACTTCAGAATTCCTCTAGTCAAGGAAGTTCTAGAGCTGAGGTCCCTAGACCCTCATAGTGTTCAGAGTAAGCTTTAAACTTTGAGAAGGACAATAAAGACATCATTATTTTTTGCTAATCTCTAGTTGAAATTGAGTACTGTATTTCCTTCCATTATTTTAAGATTATTATGCAAAATGATATATAGGCTTCATTAGATTGTGAAGGGGTCCAAGGCAGAGAAAAAAAATAAGAGTACCTGGTCTATTCAATCTCTTTGTTTGAAATCTTTAGGAAGTTGAAGCACTGAGTTGTCTTGTGATTTGCCTAAGCTTACAGAGAAAGATTTGAAAATCAAGTGAAACAAACATTATTTTTAGCTGAAAAATTACCAGAAACAGAATCTGAACCCAGCTTCTCTAACTTCAGATACAATATAATTTTCCTTGTCATTTTTCATATGACAATGAATGTTTTGGGTCATTTTGTTTATAGAAAGAAATTTGAACCATTGCAAAAAACTCAGGATGAATGTTCGCTGCAGCAAACGTACTGAAAATATTTTGATGACAAAAAAAGAAAGAATTGTCATTTTGGTGATTATCAAATCCAAAATATTTCTAATGGATATAGGATAAATATAGCATGATTTATAATTTGTGCAAATCATATTTCTTTTAATTCTAACTGGAAAGCAAAATGGGAAGCCTTTCTGAGCATATGTTTTATGTCATCTGTTCTAGGTTTGTGTTCACTACTTGAAAGGGCAGGTATGCAGAGGAGCCATGAAACATAAGATTAATGTCCAAAGTAGAAAGCCCCCCAGATTTGGTATCAGGATCCCTGGATTCAAGGTATAGCTGTACCCCATTTACAATGACAAGTGTAACCTACCCCACAGGACTGTTGTTCATGACAGACTTTTTATTTACTTAAAAATCATGATATTCTCATGGTCTGATAATGTTGCTATTATAACTCAGGCATTATGGTCTGAAATCAGTACATTTTGGTTGTGATGTTGCTGCCCTGCTTCTTTTTCCTATTCACAGTTTGGATGGGGAGGAAGGAGAGGAAAGAAAAAATAATGGTTCGCTAAAACACAAGAAAAATAATGAGGAGCAAAAGGAATTAGGGTCCTGGATAAAACCCAAGCTAAATAACCCATCCTGGAATAATCAAGGGCTGAGTGTGGTAAGCTGTTTTTGAAAGAGGTCTTTGTCACTGCTCAATAGCATTGTGACTTCAGTGCCTCAGCCAAGAACAGACTGTTTAGAAAGAAGCTTATGTTCGGTTATTTATTGAATTACATTCAAAATGTACCATTTGAATCGTGGTTTCAGCTTTCTGCGGGCGAGAGCTTAGCACAAGGGAAATAAATAAAGTATGCTAAGAATACTTCCAGAAGGAACATAATGGCATGCAGCCTTGAAAGATCCTTTCTCTAAACCCACAAATACCTTAGAGCTCTTCTATTGAAAAGAAGGAGGGGAAAAAAAAGTCTTCATTTTGGGAAGTAGCCTGTTCTTTCAAATTGATATAAATGCAGTAAATGTCAGCTAATATTTAAGCCATCTATGAATGTATAAATTAAGGGCTGTGATCTATTCTTCTGCTTACCTTGTCTTTTTTTTCCTCAAAGGGCATCTTGCTTCATCTTTTCCTTTGACTTTCTAGTTTGCGACTTGCAGGTCAGAATGACAAAAACAAGTTGTTAAAATGGGGTCTTGCCCCTGTGTTTTGCAAGAATATTTCAGAAACTCTTTTCCATCATAATTACACTGCACTTAATGTGCAAAAAAGACAATGGGTTATGCCAAGATTCTACTAACAGGATGCCTGAGGAAATCTATGTCTTCTTAATGATTTGAATTTCAGATATAAAATTTACCTGCTCATCTGACCACCTAAGATTGATTTTACATCGTTTTTCTGAGAAGTTATTTATATCAAGAATGTATTAAAGAAAGAATAAACTCAGCTACTGAACAATAAACAGGTTTTCCTTCTAGAGAACAAGACTTTTCTGGTTTAACATTAATTGATCAGGGCTTCTATGTGATTTAAATCCTTACTTCACATGCCTATTTGTTTTCAGGGGTGAAAAAATATCTAGGACAAATTCCTTAAGGAACATGCATAGTCAGGCTTCCCAGGTTTCATTTACAATTAGAATTAAGAAAGATGTGTTTATCTATTTGCATAAACTTCCAATCAATATATTTCCATGAAATCACAACCACTATTTAAACACAGTTTTCAGCTTTGCAAAGTATTTTTAAAATGTTATGCTATCTGAGCCTTATAACAAACCTGTGAGGTAAGAGAAATATGGGGTTATCTCTAAAATGGTGTTATTTCTAAATATAGTGATTTCTCTAAATATTGGCTAACTAAAATAATGGCTAGAGTATAGGATTTGTGGTAAAGAAGAATGGACTTTAAATCATATGTGTGGTACTTAACAGCTATAAATCCCAAGGAAAAGTCACTCATTTGAACTGAAATTCAATTTTTTTTTGTTTTATAAAATAGGGGCAATAATATTTTGAATTTGCATTGCATAAGGTTATAAGGATCAAATGAGAAAACTTCTATAAAGTCCTTGGAGAAATTTGAAGTGCTATATTCCAATTTACTCTAAAGACTATCCTAATTATTACTATCCTTATTTTACAACTAAAGGTATTAATACTACAATCAGCTACTAATTAAAACCATTAATAATAAGAGATTAAAAGGTTTCTCCATAATCACAAAATATCGTGTAACACTAAGGTCTCCAAAGGCACACAAGAAACCTTTATGTTTAATCTCTATTAAATAATATTTTTTCCCTCAAATTCTTAAATTGGACCATAAATACAACAGTAAATCAAGCCCTTGTTTGTGACATCTGCTAGGTCTCTGGTTCTAAATTCTCACATTGAAAATTTAACTATCAAAAACCACAAATCTACAATATGTTAGTTATAATAAACATATTTGAAACAAAGAGATATACAAAGAGTAAAGGTAAAAGGCCAGAAAAGAATATATTATGCTTCAGCTGAAGTTAAAAAAAGTAGTAAGTGTAACAATTCTCATCTCAGACAAAATAAAAGAACAGAATATACATAATTAAAAGGGATAAAGAAAGAAACTAAATCTTGATAAAAAGTACATAAACAATGATGTAATATCAATAATGAAGACATGTTTTCCAAGTAGTTAAGCATCCAGATTTTTAGAGTAGAAGTAAAATAAGTCAAAGGAGGAAATAGCATAACTATATTAGGGTGGGATTGCAACCTCATCCTCCTTAGAACTAGATAAATATAACCACAAAATAAACAAGAAAGAGGTTAAGGGGCTAAATTGAATTGTAGAAAAGTTAAATATGGTAGACTTCTGAAGAAAATTTAATGGAGATAGAAAGGAATATAACATTTTTTCAGTGGTACATGGCACTTACAAAAAAATGACCATGTATTAGATCATAGAAATCTCACAATTAAATAGAGAAAACTAGAAATGTTAAATCAATCCTTTTCAGATCACGATGCAATAAAAAAAAATATGTGTAATATAAGGCCATGAAAATACAGACTAAAATTAATCAGAAACTAAATAATCTCATCTAAAAGAATGACTTGGTCAAAAAACATTGTAGAAATAATCGATAATTTTGTTAAAGGTAATGACAATAATAAGACAACATATGAAAATGTATGTGATGCAGTCAAAGAATTTCTCAGGGGAAATCTGATATCTCTAAATACCTACATGAATAAAATAGAAAAAAGAGATAAATGAATCAGACATGATACTGAAAAATCTAGAAAGGGAACAAATTAAAGATCCCCAATTAAAAACCAATTTAGAAATTCTAAAAAAATCAAAGGAGAGATCAAGAGAAATAAAAATGAGAAAGGTATTGAACTAATAAAACTAATAAAAAACTAACAATTATTTTTACGAAAAAACTGATAAAATAGATTATTTTGATTTTAAACAAAAGAAAAGAAAAAGAAAACCAAATTACTAGTACCAAAATGAAAAGAATTAATTCAGTACTTTTGAGCAAGTTTATGGCAATAATTAGCAACTATTTTGCCCAAATATATGCAAATAAATCTTACAATCTAAGTGAAATGGATAAATATTTACAAAAATATAAATTGCCCAGATTAACAGAAGAGGAAATGACATTTAAATAATCCACTTTCAGAAAAAGAAATTGAATAAGCCATCAATGAACATCCTACGAAAAAATCCTCAGGGCCACATGAACTTACAAGTAAATTCAACCAAACATTTAAAGAATAATTAATTCTAATATTATATAAACTATTTTGGGGGGAAAAGGCAAAGAAGAAGTTCTACCAAATTCTTATTATGACACAAATATGGTGCTGATACCTACATAAAGAAGAGTCAAAACAGAGAAAAAACATTATAAAAAAATTTCCCTAATTACTATAGCTGCAAAAAGTTTAAATAAAACATTAGCAAAGATATTACAGCATTTTCTCACCAGGATAATACACTATGAGCAGATGGGATTTATATCAAGAATGCAGGGCTGGTTCAACATTAGGAAAGTCATCATCATGATTGACAGTGTCAATAATGACACTAATAGAAATCATGTGATTATCTCAATAGATGCAGAAAAACTTTTGACAAAATACAACACCCATTCCAATTACAAAACTCTAGAGAACATAGAAAAAAAATGGAATGATAAGTAGAATCTGTATAAAACCATCAGCAAGCTTTATGTGTAATGAAGATAAGCTAGAAGCCTTTCCAGTAAGCTCAGGGATGAAGCAAGGATGTCCACTATTACTACTTGTAAACAATATAATACTAGGAATGCTATAATTTAGCAATAAGAGAAGAAGAAGAAATAGAAGGAATTAGTATAGACAATGAGGAAACAAAAGTATCTATCTTTGCAGATGAAACTGTCTACAATATAAAATATTTGAGAGTCTACCTGCCAAGACAAATCCAGCACTTACATGAACACAATTACAAAACACTTGTCACACAAAGTCACATCTAAATAAATGGGACAATATCAGTTGCTTACAGGTAGGCTGATGTGATATCACAACAGTGACAATTACACCTAAATTAATTTACTTAGTGCCATACCAATCAAATTATGAAAAGATATTTTTAAAGAGGTAGAAAAAATAATAGCAAAATTTATCCAGAAGAACAAAATCTCAGGAACATCAAGGTAATTAATAAAAAATGTAAAGGAAAGTGGTCTAGCTATAAAAGATGTTAAACTATATTATAAAGTGTCAATCATCAAAACTATCTGTTACTTGCTAGGGAAAAGAGTGGTGAATCAGTGACATAGGTTTGGTAGAGAAGACTCAGTAGATAATGACCAAAGTAACCTACTGTTTGATAAACCCCAAAACTGCATTTTCTGGGTTAAAAAATCACTATTTGACAAAAAATTATTTGGAAAACTGGAAATTACTATGGGAGAAACTAGGTATAGAACAATATTTTATAGCATATAGAGAGATAAATTCAAAATAAATATACAATTTAGACATAAGGGAGATACCATAAGAAAATTAGGAGGACAAGGAATAGTATACCTGTCAAATTTATGCTGAAGGCATAATCAAACAAGACATAGAGAATTTTTTGAAATGCAAAATTGATACTTTTGATTACATTAAATTAAAAAGGTTTTGCACAAGCAAAGCCAAAACAACCAAGATTAGGAGGGAAGCAGAAAACTGGGAAAGAATTTTTACAACCAATGTCTCTGGTAAATTCCTCATTTCCAGAGTCCTAGAGAACAGAGTCTAATTTTAAGAATACAAGTCATTTCCCATTTCATAAATGATGAAAGGATATGAACAGAAAGTTTTCAGATGAAAAAATTAAAGCTATCTATAGTTATAGGCAAAATACTTGAAATCACTATTGCTTAGAGAAATGAAAATTAAAACAATTCTGAGGTACTATCTCATAGCTATCAGATTGGCTAGTATGACTGAAAAGGAAAATGATGGGTGTTGAGACAGATGTTGAAAAATTGGAACACTAGTGCATTTTTGGTGGAGTTGTGAACTAATTTAACTATTCTGGAGAGCTGTTTGGAATTATGCACAAAGATACGTTAAAAAGTCATCCAGAAAAAGCACTACTCAGTCTGTATCACAAAGGCATCATTACAAAGAGAAAAGGACCCAAACGTACAAAAATATTCATATCATCTCTTTTTGTAGTGGCAAAGAATTCAAAATTGTAGGGATGCCAATCAACTGAGGAATGACTGAAAAAGCTATGATATATAAAGTTAATTCAATACTATTGTGCTGTTATAAATTATGAGCGGGCAGATTTCGGACAAGCCTGCACCGGCTTATGTGCACTGATGCTGAGTGAAATGAGCAGAACCAGAAAAATATTCTATATAGTAACAGAAATATTGTGAAATGATCAACTTTGGTAGATTCTTCCCAGCAATACATTGCTCCAAGAAAATCCAAAGAAAGCTCATGATGCAATTACTATCCATATCCAGAGAAAGAACTGTGGAGACTGAATACAGGTTGAAGCATGCTATTTCCACCTTCTATTGTTGTTTCTTTTTATCTCCTGCTTTTTTTCCTTTTGTTCTGATCTTTCTTTCACAACATGACAAAATGTTTAATGTGATTGGGTGTGCATAACATATAAAATCTCTTGTCATCCTGGGAAGGGAGTGAGTAAAGGAGACAAAAGTTTGGAACACAAAATCCTATAAAAGTGAATGCTCAAAACTTTCCTTACATGTAATTGGAAAATATTAAAATACTTCTTTAAAAAAAAAATTTAAAAAATAGGTGCCAATCCAAGATGATTGATTAGAGGCAGCAACACAGGCAAATTGTTCCAAGATTCCAACCAAAGACCTTTAAAATAGCACCTCAAATTGTATTTTGGAGGGCAGAACATCTTTCAGCATAAGATAGTTTAGAAGGTTGGCGGGAGAGATCTTTGGCATTAGCTTTGGGGCCAATCAGTAGCAATGGGTTAGGAGTAGCTTTGGAAATTAAAAGAGAGAAAGTAAAGGGATCAGAAAACTGGGTGGAAAAAAGATTACATTAGACTCTTTGCTAGCACTGAGTCCAGGACACTGTTAATATGTTCATATGCAGTTCCAGTAGCAGTTCTAGGGTGGAAAGGAGTGCTTGTGGTTAGTCACAGTGGAACAGCACCCTGGTTATACTTCCAAGAGAGAGACGAATATTAGCACTTACAGCTACAGAGGATCAAGGGGCCTTCTGACAAACAGCCATAGTACAGAGCAGGAGATCAGTGACCATTATTCTTCCAGGATCATAACACCTGAGAAGTGCAAAAAAAAAAATGCCCTAGAGCTTTATTTTAAAATAGATGCATGAAAAAAGTTTGAAGCTTGAGATAATGTCTCCGCACCTTATGATGAGCAGAGCCCAATTTCACAATGAAGTTCAAAGTCAAGAAGTAGGTTGAGAAAATTAGCCAGCTGTTGAGGTGCTTACTGATACATTGTATGTTTATGTATGTATGGATATATATGTATGCATATTCCCACTTGGAAATAAAAATCTTTTTTACTCACCGAGGAAATAGGAGAAGTGGATTAAAGGAAGAAGGGATGATAAAAAAAGGAGAGATTAAAGGAGGCAATTGTCAGAAGCAAAACAGACTTTTAAGGAGGGATAGGATATAATGAAAGAAAGATAAATGAAAAAGAGGTAATATAACACAGTATTCATAACTGTGAATGTGAATGAGGTGAGCTCTGCCAGAAAGCAGAAGAGGTAGCAGAATGGTTTAGAGGGCAGAATGGAACACTGCTTTGCTTATAAGAGGCACATTGACAACAGAAAGACACAAAGAGTTAAAATAAAGGGCTCGGGCACAAATTATTATGGTTCAGCTGAAGTACAAAGGCAGAAGTTATATAATTATGATCTCAAAGCAAAAGCAAAATTTGATCTTATTAAAAGAGATAATCAGGGAAACTATACTTTGATTTAAAAAAATTACCATAGAAAATGAAAGAATATAAAAATATTCTACAGCAATTTTCTGTACTAAAAGTATTTTTTCTCAAATATATAATGAACTGAGTTAAATTTATAAAAAAATCATTCTTTAACTGATAGGAATAGGCAATTTTCAAAAATAGAAGTCAAAGCTATCTATAGTCATATGAAAAACTTTTAAATTGCTGTTGATTAGAGAAAGGCACCACCTCACACATATCAGAAATGGCAAATGCAAGAAAGAATGTGGGAAAAATAGGTACACTTATCAACTGTTGGTTGATTTGTAAACTAGTGTAACCAGTTTGGAGAACAATTTGGAACTCAGCCCTAAAGGCTTTACAACTGTGCATATCCTTTGATCCAGCAATACCACTATTAGGTCTGTATCCCCAGTGAAATCAAAGAAAAAGGGAAAGGACATGTATGTACAAAAAATACTTTCAGCAGTTCTTTTGGTGGATATAAAGAGTTGGAAACTGAAGTGATGCCCATCAAATTGGGAACCTCTGAATAAATCATGACACATGATTATCATGGAGTATGACTGTACCCTAAGAATTGATGAAGGGGATGGTTTCAGGGAGACTTGTAGGACTCATTGCAAAATGAAGTTGTCAGAACAGGGAGATAATTGTACATGGTAACTGCAGTTTGGTAATGATGATCAACTGTGAAAGACTTAGCTACTCTTCTCAGTGCAACGATTCAAGCAAATGCCAAAGAACTCAGGATGAGAATTTTTATTCTCTTGAAGAGAAAGAACTGATGAACTCCTAGTATAAAATGAAGTATAGTTTTCTCACTTTCTTTTTCTAGCTATTTTTCAATATGACTAATATGTGAATATGTTTTACATGACTTCATATGTATAGCTGATATTTTACTTGTCTTCTCAATGGGTAGATGAGAGGTGGAAGGGAAGAAAAGTATATGGAACTCAAAATATTTTAAAAGAATATTTGAATAAATACTAAAAATGAAAATCGATCAGCTCTGACAGGGTTTTTATGAGTTTGCTCCAATACATCCCTGAAGTATTGACTGAAATTATTTTGGAATCTATATATTGTTGATTATAGGTACAGAACTGAATTTGCTATAACATGATACCTCAGTGAAAAGATGTAGCAACTAGAAATCAACAGGAATGCTTGGGAAAACTCTTTGTTCATGTATTTTTACAAATGTTCATGTAAGAAAAATATTTACTGTGTTATTTGCATATTTTGTTTTGATTACAAGAAAAGTCAGTTAAAGAAATGGGAAGAATTCCTTGACAGTAGATTGCGGATGGAGATCTGCTTCTACCTAATGACCATAAGTAGTATATCATTTATAGTGTAGATTACTGTCTAATGGAAGTATGTTTATCTTTTTAGGGGGCCACTTTTGGAGAAAATAAAACTTAAAATATAATTGAATATAAAATTACTATTAAGCCTCTCTGACATAGAGAAGCAGATAGTAAGATGCACAACCTATGAATATCTGAATTGTTTAAGCTAAAAAGTCTAAAAATATACTTTAATGTGAATGAAATTGACAATGGATGATTCTATTTTCCATGCTTATAGCTATAGTAATCTCTGATAATCAGGGGGCTGGAACTGATTAGTTTCATGGTTCTACCCAACTCTAAATGCTAACTAACAAAGAAACAGATTAATTTGAAGAAATTGAATAAGCAGCTATCAGGTAGACAGACAATGGTGTGTGGAGTGCTGTGAGAGCTATGGGGAAAATGAAAAGGAAAATATTTGAGATAATATGTCATAGTCGAGAGAATGTCCAGTTCAGTCACTTGCTGATCAGGTAACACTTAACAAGTCAGTTGACTGGTCTGATCCTCCTTATTCTAGCAGAATTAGCAACATATGCTGCTTACATTCTGGAATGAATGGTTACTAGGATTGAATGAAAGAACCAAGTGGTGTTTGGCATAGTCCATCATTATTGTCAATCATTCCATGCATCTGATAGACTAAAATCAGATTTTCATCTTTGTTCTGCTAGTGATTAGCTATGACTGACAAATTATTGGCTTCCAATCTCCTCTGCACACCTGGCAAGTTGGGAATATATGCACATACATACTATACATACACAAGGTATACATTTGTAATAATATATCTATATCTATATGCAATCTATGTACATATATGACTATATACATATGTACATACATTCATAGGGTTGTCATAAATATCAAATAAGATATAACACATTAAAGAACTTTGTAGATCGTAAAAATATAAGAGATAACCTAAAAAAGCAAGGTATCTAATCCAAGTTTTAACAATAATATCCTGTGTGACCTGAGGCAAATCCTTTTCCTTTTCTGGTCCTTATTTTCCCTACCAATGATATGAATAGTTGCACCTGGAATATTCTTTCTATTTTTAAAGTTTTACAGTTATACTATTATAACTACACTATGTATTATACCTGTACTATTATAACTACAATATAATAAAAAAGATAAAATTAATACACACTTACCAATTAGAGACAAAAAACTAGCTAATACAATTAAAATTCTATCTCTATATACCTGCTAGAGAAGGAGGTTAGTTATTGATGACTTCACAGAAAAAGTGATCCTCGAAAGGTGGGTTAGAAACTTCTCATGAAAAGATTATTATATCTACCAACATCAGTAAACAGTACTTTTCCCTCCTTATTTACTCCTGCAGGTTTTTTTTTTTTAATTATGGAAAGAGAAAACACATTTATAGGCCCTTACCATGGAATTGTATTTCTTTCACACACAGAAATTCAAGCAGAGACCCAGCAGAATTGTAGTGAAAAGGCTGCCCGGTAAGCTTTGGCCTCATCTGACTTTAATCCTCGTGTGTGGATATTTGCTAATGTGCACACCGAGTGAGTCACTTAGCTTTAATTAAGTAGTTTCATCGATCCATACCCACTGTTCTCTCATTTTCTCCCACCTTGAATTTTGAGTTAGTAGTTCCTATTTTCCTTTCAAGTATTTGCTTAAAATTAAATGACATATCAATTAAAACACATTTATTAAGCATTTACTAAGTGTTAAAAACTGTGCTGAGCAGTGAGAATTAAAAGGGAGGGGAAAATGGTCCCTGCCTTCAAGAAATATACACTCTAATTGGGGAAGCAACATATATAAAAAGTAGATAAAAACAAAATCCATACAGTGTTGATGAAAGCAACCCTTAGTGGGAAGTCAATTAACAGTGGTGGGACTAGGAAAGGCCTGCCACATTTGTCATTTGAATTGAATCTTAAAGGAGACCAGGGAAGCTAAGAGGTAGAAATAAGAGGAAGCTCATTTCATGTATGGATCACAGCAAGTGGGATTTGAAATGAATGAGAGGTTGTTATGGGAAAGATCCATATGGTTTGTGAGTTTTTTAATATAATAATAATTTACAGCGTATAAATAAATTACAGTGTATAAAGCTTTGCAAAACATGTTCTTCACAATGAGTACATTAGGTTGCTAGTGCAAATATACTTGTCTCTGTCTTATAGATGTTGAAAGTGAGGTTCAGAATAGTAAAGTGACTTGTTGACGTAACACCTATGAAAGTGTCAGCAATGTCTTTAACCCAGGTCTTTTGATTCTGTGTCTTTTATCAGTATAAGTGTTAAAAATACTCTACAGATATAGGAAAACATAGTAGATTCAAGCCCATGAACAAGGAAGGTAAGTGTAAGAATGAGAACTAGACATTTAAAAATGAGAATTAGCCATTAATAGATACAAGATACATAGATTTGAAACTTTTGTTGTGATGACTGTTAATGTTTCACAAGACGAATCAATTAGAGATAAAACTGTAGAAAGCACAAGACTTCAAGCCTAACATAAAAAAGTGAGAAAAAGTTCTGCTTTCCCTGAATATCTATTTTTTCACAGCTTGAGATTTTTCAAGTTAGACATTTTTAAACTCCACAGCAAAAAGCATTTATACCAATTTGTAACTATCTGTCACATCCTGAAGCTACATAAGCTGAATGTGAATACATTTTGGCAGAAGGTATCCCTGTCCTTTTATCTAGATGAGACTTAATGCTTTAATCTTTGAAATATAAGAAAAGCTCCAATGTTCTTCCCCATTGCTGATTCATAACAAACCCAGATAACTGGCAAATTCCTATCATTGAACAATTTGCTTACTATTCTAACAGGAATTAAAAATAGAAACTAGCAGTTCTTTTTTTTGGGGGGGGCAGAAATATTTGTGTATATCACTGCAAAACTTAAAGGACCATAAAATGTTAGCTCTTATTATTCTTGCTTTCTAAATTTCAGTTTCAAGAAGATATTTTTACTCATGAGGACTGTTTGATTAATATGACTCCTACAAGAAAAAATAAAGCAGCATTGAATTAAAGGTACCCAGTGCCTTAAGAGGTCATCTAGTCTAATTCTCTCTTTTGAAAGAAGATATGGCCCATAAGACAGAGTTGTGGGCACCAATCTTCCTTTTTCTTAATTGACTGAGAAAAAATATATGTATGTATATGTGTATGTATATATCTACATATGTACATATTCATGTATACAAGCATATGTGTATGCATTGTCAAAAGGACCCATGACAAGAAACTCTTCAATTTTACAACTATATACTGAGTTCACTGAGAGATGCATTTGATGTCTTCAAGAAATTTATAATCTAATTAAAGAAGTAAGTCCAAAAAGACTCTAATATAGGGAAATATATGAAAATGTAGTAAGAAAAAAATAGGAATTCAGTAGACCTTAAGCTAGTGCATGAACAGTGCAATATTATACTTCCTTTATCCATAGAAAAGGGTTTAAAATGCTACTCTTTTTACCATCTATATATATATATATCAGTAACTATGCTCAGAGCACTCTTGAGGGAGAAGAATATCAAAACCACAGACCCAGGCCTGGGCCAGCTACCTAATTCATGGGCTTTGATTGCCGTCACAGCCTTCATGCATGTTCTGCATATAAGACACACTTTAATGACAATATCTCAATAGTGTGTAATGCCTACATCACACTGCCAGGTGTGCCTTGTGGCATAACAGTGATTAAGGGCAAGATCAACAGTGATGGTAGCTTGCCCTGGTGAACCAGGAGTGATCTTGGGGTGTCTGTCCCTTGGTTTCTGTCTCTTGAACTGAATTGATCCCAGGTACAAAAATTCCTAGTTAAGAGTATGTTTGTAAGGATCTAATTTGAAGATTAAAAAGGGCCTGTATGAGAGCACACTTCAAAAACCATAAAGTTCTGTGTAGATACAAAACATTATTGTTATTTGTGGGAATAGAAAATGGAAAAGAGGCCATTATCATCATCATCATGATCACCATCATCATCATCATCAAGCAGAAAATAATCCTTTGCATAATTGAGAAAATATACCTTTAATATATAACAGGATTTAAAAACTAGATAATATTTCATTTTGTAGATCCTATATGCAATAACTTTCCTATTATTTTTGGCAATTTTGTCAAACTTCTGAATTGTATGCTATTAAATCAGGAACATTTAGAATTGAAGGGTACCTTTCCAGATGTTTTGTGCTGTAGTGGGTAGGCAGGTGTGATAAATGTAATATAGCAAAGTATTTCTCCTGATTCAGCAATTTGAGACATGACAACCTTTAAATTATCATAAAGAACATATTGTACAAGGTGATATTAATTAGATGAGTCTGTACCTGAAATGCTGCTTCACAACTGGTACCCTTAAATAATGTTTTCAGGGCTGCACTCACTTTTTTTTGTTACAGCATAATTTTTTTTAACTTTTAGCATTCATTTTTGCACAATTTTGAGTTCCAATTTTTTCTTCTTTCCTCCCTCCTCTCCCCTCTTCTAAAAAAATAGTAAGCAGTTTGAGATAGTTTATGCATGTGGTGTAATGGAAAAATATTGTCTTATTAGTCACATTTGGGAAAGAAGAAACAGATCAAAAGAAAAACAATAGGGGAAAATAAAGTGAAAAAATGTGCTTCAATCTGTATTCAGAGTCCATCGGTCCCTTAGTTTTGTTTTTTTCCTTGTTTCTTTGTTTTCTTTATTTTTAATTTTCAACATTCATTTCACAAGATTTTGAGTTCCAAATTTTCTCCTCATCTCTCCTCTTCCCCTCAAAACACCATGCATTATGATTACCCCTTCCCCCAATCTGCTGTCCTATCTATCACACCCCACCCTTCCCTTATCCCCACCTTCTCTCTTTTCTTGTAGGGCAAGATAGATTTCTATAATCCATGACCTGCATTTCGTATTACTCAGTAGCATGGAAAAACAATTTTCAACATTCATTCCTTAAACTTTGAGTTCCAACTTCTCTTCCTTCCTCCCTCCCCACCAGTCCCAACTGAGAATGTAAACAGTTCAATATAGGCTATACGTGTGTAGTTTTGCTAAAGACTTCTATAACAGTCATGTTGTGAAAAACTAATATTTCCCTCTATCCTATCCTGCCCCCTATTTATTTTCTTCTCTCTTTAGATGTTGTCCCTACCTTAAAGCGATTACTTCTTTTTTTTTTAAATTTTTAAAAAATGATTTAACTTTTAACATTCGTTTTCAAAGAATTTGGGGTTCCAAACTTTCTCCCCATTTTTCCACTCCTCCCACCCCAAAACGCCAGGCATTGTAATTGCCCCACCACGAATCTGCCCTCTCTTCTATCATCCCTCCCTTCCCTTGTTCCCATCTTCTCTTTTGTCCTGTAGGGCCAGATAACTTTCTATTCCCCATTACCTGTATTTCTTATTTCCTAGTAGCAAGAACAGTACTCGACAGTTGTTCCTAAAACTTTGAGTTCCAACTTCTCTTCATTCCTCATTCCCCACCCATTCCCTTTGGGAAGGCAGACAATTCAATATAGGCCATATCTGTATAGTTTTGCAAATGACTTCCATAATAGTCGTGTTGTGTAACACTAACTATATTTCCCTCCATCCTATCCTGCCCCACATTGCTTCTATTCTCTCTTTTGACCCTGTCCCTCCCCACGAGTGTTGACTTCACATTGCTCCTTCTTCCCATTGCCATCCCTTCCATCATCCCCCCCACCTTGCTTATCCCCTTCTCCCCCACTTTCCTGTATTGTAAGATAGGTTTTCATACCAAAATGAGTGTGCATTTTATTCCTTCCTTTAGTCGAATGTGATGAGAGTAAGCTTCATGTTTTTGTCTCACCTCACCTCTTTTTCCCTCCACTAAAAAGTCTTTTACTTGCCTCTCTTATGATAGATAATTTGCCCCATTCCATTTCTCCCTTTCTCCTCCCAATATATTTCTCTCTCACCACTTAATTTCATTTTTTTAAGGATATGATCTCATCCTATGCAATTCACTGTGTGCTCTCCGTCTCTGTCTCTGTCTCTTTCTCTCTGTGTATGTATGTATGTGTGTGTGTGTGTGTGTGTGTGTGTGTGTGTGTGTGTAATCTCACCAACTACCCAGATATTGAAAAGTTTCAAGAGTTACAAATATTGTCTTTCCATGTAGGAATGTAAAGAGTTCAACTTTAGTAAGTCCCTTATAACTTTTTTTTGCTGTTTACATTTTCATGCTTCTCTTCATTCTTGTGTTTGAAGGTCAAATTTTCTTTTCAGCTCTGGTCTTTTCATCAAGATTGCTTGAAAGTCCTCTATTGCATTGAAAGACCATTTTTCCCCTGCAGTATTATACTCAGTTTTGCTGGGTAGGTGATTCTTGGTCCTAGTTCCTTTGACTTCTGGAATATCATGTTCCATGCCTTTTGATCCCTTAATGTAGAAGCTGCTAGATCTTGTGCTATCCTGATTGTATTTCCACAATGCTGGAATGGTTTCTTTTGAACTGCTTGCAACATTTTCTCCTTGATCACAATTTGCTATGTGGCCACAATGTTCCTAGGAATTTCTCTTTTTGGGTCTCTTTCAGGCAGTGATCAGTGGATTCCTTGAACACTTATTTTGCCCTCTGGTTCTAGAATATCCAGGCAGATTTCCTTGATAATTTCATGAAAGATGATGTCTAAGCTCTTTTTTTGATTATGGATTTTAGGTGGTCCCATAATTATTAAACTGTCTCTCCTGGATCTATTTTCCAGGTCAGTTGTTTTTCCAATGAGATATTTCACATTCTCTTCCATTTTTTCATTCTTTTGGGTTTGTTTTGTGATTTCTTGGTTTCTCATAAAGTCATTAGTCTCCATCTGTTCCATTCTAATTTTGAAAAAAACTCTTTTCTTCAGTGAGCTTTTGAACCTCCTTTTCCATTTGACTAATTCTGCTTTGTAAAACATTCTTTCCCCCATTGGCTTTTTGAACCTCTTTTACCAATTGAGTTAGCCTATTTTTCAAGGTGTTATTTTTTTCAGCATTTTTGGTCTCCTTTAGCAAGGTGTTGACGTGCTTTTCATGCTTTTCTTGCATCTTTATCATTTCTCTTCCCAGTTTTTCCTCCATTTCTCTAACTTGATTTTCAAAGTCCTTTGTGAGCCCTTCCATGGCCTGAGCCCACTGAATATTTATTTTGAGTGTTTGGGATAAAGAAGCCTTGACTTCTATGTCTTTCCCTGATGGTAAACATTGTTCATCCTCATCTGAAAGGATAGGAGGAGATATCTGTTCACCAAGAAAGTAACCTTCCATGGTCTTATTTATTTTTTCCCTTTTCTGGGCATTTTCCCAGCCAGTTACTTGACTTCTGAGTTTCTTCTCCACACCCACCTTGCCTCCAGTTCTGCCCAGCTAGTGCTTGAAGGCTGAGATTCAAATGCTGCTTCCCAGGCTCAGGACTTTCAGTGGGGGTGGGGCTGTTATTCAGTGTGATATTAAGTTCAGGCTCTCAGGTCAGTGCAGGGCTGCCATTCAGGGCTTAGTTCCTTCAGGAGGTTTAGGAGGAGATCTTCAACAACGGATCTTAGCTCCTGTCTGTTTTGGGAGCTCCTGTCTGCTGCTGTCTCCCGAGGGGGCCCTGAGTCATGAGGATACCCCACTCCCCTCTCAGCCAGCCAAAAAGACTCTCTCTCTCACTGACCTTTGAAGCCTGTGGGTGGAGGGACCTGCGCTTCCACTGGAGATTGTGTCCCCGAAGTCTGCTCGGATCTGCTCCTCTCAGTGCCGCATGGCCAAGGCAAGGCTGCGCTCTGTTCCTGGTCTAGTGCACAATGGACCTTTCATGTTAGTTTTTCAGGTCTCTCTGGAACAGAAATCTCCTCCACTCTGTTGTTCTGTGGTGTCTGCTACTCCAGAATTTTTTGGGAGCTCTTCTTTACAGGTGTTTTATGGGCTGTGGGTTAGGAGGTAGCATCTACTCTGCCATCTTGACCCCTCCCCCCTAAAGTGATTGCTTCTTATTACACTTTCCTCCCATTTGCCCTACATTCTATCATCCTCCCACCCCATTTATCCCCTTCTCTCCTACTTTCCTATAGTGTAAGGTAGATTTTCATACCAAATTGAGTGTGCATTATTCCTCCTTAAGCCAAATGTGATGATAGTAATCTTCACTTTTTCCCTATCACCTCCCCCATTTTCCCTTCCATTGAGAAAGATTTTTCTTGCTTCTTTCATGAGAGATAATATGTACCATTCTATTTCTCCCCTTCTCTTTCCAATATATTCCTCTCTCACATCTTAATTTTATTTCCTTAGATATCATCCCTTCCTATTCAATTCACTCTGTGCCTTCTCTATCTATTTATGTATCTATCTATCAATTTTATCTAGATATATATTATATATATTTAAGTATAGATAGGTATACAGTTATAGATACATGGATATCTAGCTATATATCTGTATATAGATAGATAGACATAGATAGATAGATAGATAGATAGATAGATAGATAGATAGATAGATAGATAGATAGATAGATATAGATATAGTTTTAGATATGGATTGATATATAGCAGCTCTGGTCTTTTCATCAAGAATACTTGAAAATCCTCTATTTCATTGTATGATCATTTTTTTCCACTGAAGTATTATACTCAGTTTTCATGGTAGGTGATTCTTGGTTTTAATGTTTGTTCCTTTGACTTCCAGAATATCATGTTCCAAGCTCTTTGGCCTATCATTGTAGAATCTGTTAGATCTCATGCCATCCTGATTGTATTTCCACAATACTCAATTTTTTTTTTCTTTCTGGTTGCTTGCAATATTTTCTCCTAGACCTGGGAGCTCTGGAATTTGGCTACAATATTCCTAGGAGTTTTTCTTTTCAGATCTCTCTCAGGAGGTACCCAGTGGATTCTTTCAATATTTATTTTGCCCTTTGATTCTAGAATATCAGGGCAGTTATCCTTGATGATTTCATGAAATAGGACATCTAGTCTCTTTTTATCATTGCTTTCAGGTAGTGCCATAATTTTTAAATTATCTCTCTTGGATCTCTTTTCTAGTTCAGTTGTTTTTCCAGTGAGATATTTCACATTGTCTTCTATTTTTTTTTTATTTTTATGGTTTTCTTTTGCAATTTCTTGGTTTCTCATGAAGTCATTAGCTTCCATCTGCTCCATTCTAATTTGTAAGGAGCTATTTTCTTCAGTGAGATTTTGAGCCCCCTTTTTAATTTGGCTAATTCTGCTTTTTAAGACATCATCTTTATTGTCTTTATTGGGCCTCCTTTTTCATTTGAGTTAGTCTGTTTTTAAAGGTGTTATTTTCTTCAGAATCTTTTTCTTTTGGATCTCCATTAGCAAGTTGTTGACTTGCTTTTCATGATTTTCTTGCATCCCTATCATTTCTCTTCCCAATTTTTCCTCCACCTCTTTTACTTGATTTTCAAAATTCTTTTTGAGTTTTTCCATGACTTGAGACCATTGCCTACTTGTTTTGGAGGTTTTGGATGCAGAAACTTTGACTTTGATTTCTTCCTCTCATGGTAAGCGTTGTTCTTCCTCATCTGAAAGGATGGAAAATATACCTATTCACCAAGAAAGTGAGCTTCTATCGTCTTACTTTTTCCCCTTTTTTGGTCATTTTTCCAGTCAGTTACTTCACTTTTGAGTCTTTTGTCAAAAAGAGTATATATTCTGAGGACCTGTAAGCGCTCCATTCTTCTAAAGTGGCAGAATCAAGGGAAAAGAGTTTACTTCTCTCCTGGCCTGTGTTCTGGTCTGGGAACTACCAAAGCTTTTCTGCCCAGGATCTGCAAATAAAATTCCCTCTATTGCATCTCTTTTATTTTTTCCCCTTTTTACTTGATTATGCTTCTTTTCTGTCTTGATATTTGAGGTCAAACTTTTGGTTTAGTTCTGGTCTTCTTATGAAAACTTTAAATCCTTTCATTTCATTGAATGACCATGTATTTCCTTTGATGTATTATGCTTAACTTTGCCCAGCAAAGGATTCTTGGTTATAGTCCTAGCTCCTCTGCCTTGCAGAATATTGTGTTCAGTAACCTGTGATCCTTTAATGTCCCAGTTGCCAAGTCATGTATAATTCTAAATGGGACTCCCTGATATTTGAGTATTTTACTTGTCTTTTTGGTGTCTTTTAGTATTCTCCTCCTTTACCTGATAGTTATGAAATTTGACTATAATGCTCTTTGGAGTTTTTATTTTGGGATCTCTTTCCGGAGGTGATTGGATTAGCGAATTCTTTCAATGGCTGTTTTCTGGTTCCAGGGCATTGGTCCAGTTTCTTTGATATTTTTTTGAAGATATTGTTGCAATCTTTCTCTTGACTATGGTTTTCTCGTAGTCCAATGATTCTGATATTGTCTCTCCTGGATCTATTTTCTAGATCCGTTTTGTTTTTTTGCTTTTTTTTAACCCATGAAGTACTTTGCATTTTTCCATTTTTTCATTCTTTTAAATTTTTTGGTTGATTCTTGATGTCTCATAAAGTCATTAGGTTCCACTTGCCCAGTTTTCGCTTTTAAGATGTTCTTTTCTTCAAATAACTTTGATACTTTCTTTTCTATTTATTGTACTCTTTAAGGAGTTGTTTTCTTTAGTTGATTTCTGTATCTTCTTTTCCATTTGACTAACTCTATTTTTTTAAGTAGTTTTCCAATTTATTGGCTATCCATAATTCCCTTTTGCATCACTATCATTTATTTTTCTATTTTGTTCTACCTCACACAGGATTTTCAAGTTTTTTGTTTTTAACTCCTCCATAGGTTTTTCTGGTCTTAAGAACGCATTTTTCTTTCAGACTTTTTTCCATAGGTGTTTGGCCATTGTTGTCCCTTCTGTGTTTATGTCTTGGTTTTCCCTGTTACCACAATAACCTTCTATAGTGTTGGTTTTTGCTAATCTCATCTTTTGACCTTTCCTTTTTCTTTTCAGTTTGAACTTTGCACACAGAGCGGAAGAGGCACAATATTCAGCTTCATGTGCCAGTGGTTGCAGGCCCTGCCTGTTTACTTGATGCTACCCTCATATTGGCTGTAAGATTCTTGGAGACCCTCGTGCTGTGGTCCTGCTCTTGGCATTTGCCTGCTCTACTACATCAGGGCTCAGGATCCCCCACTGTTTTGCAGAGGTGGGGCTTGCAGCTGGTTTGCTAGAATATGTCCATCCTGGATTCTATTCCCCTTTTATTCAAGTGAGATGGACATTTCCTTCTGATCTTCAGAGGTCCTTGGGCTGAAAAATTGTTTCCCTCCATTTTTGTTGCTGGTTTTCCTGTTCCAGTACTAGTTTTGCAGTGTTATTTTGGAGGTAGTTATTGTTGGTTCTTTGGAGGTGAATATGTGAGAGTTACTGTGATTTACTGCTCACTCCACTATCTTGACTCCACTATTTCCCGTTACAGCATCATCTGAACAATGTCTTCTTCCTTGTGATCACGACTCTTAGACTTTCCAAACTATCAGAGGTCCCAACTCTTTTCTTCTCTTTCATGACATTCTAAATTCTGACCATATCTTATGTTTACACCTTGGAATTGCCCTTGACTCTTCTATTTCTCTTGTCTCACCCCTATAACTCTGGCATGGTCATGTCTTTTTTGATCGCATCTGCCTAACATGACTCATACTTCTCAGCCTCATTTTTCTTATGTGTGAAATGGAACTCATAATATTACCTTCTTAACAGGTTTGACAGAATAAAATCAGATATATGTAAAGTGCTTTATGTACCTTACAGTATAATATAAATGCCAATTATTATTTATTTCTCATTCCAACAGTATTCATAACTGTGGTTTATGAAAGCCTTGTCATCCCCTCTCAAAGATCCAACCCAATGTACTGGGGTCCTTATTTTGAATGTCACTCAATTTCATTTCTCTCAGTACTCTACAAACTGGTAGCTCACAGCATAGAAGCATCACCAGAAACATATTTATGTAAGTACACACACACACACACACACACACACACACACACGAGAGTCTTTGTTTCAGACAGAAACTTGCTATCATTAAAAGCACTGTGTAATCTCCCAGTGTCAATCCTACGTGATTTTCTTGTTTAATTCTAGATTCAGTTGTTTCTTTGCTTTTAAACATGAGGAGTGTATACCCAAGATGCAAATACTGATTCCTGGTTGTTAACCTAAATCTATGATCAAGAAACTGACACTTTTCATCTATTCTGTTTCTTTTCTAGTGTAATAATTATGTCAAAATAATGTAAATCATTTTTATACTTAGTAAACAGGAAGCAGAGTGAAATATTTTCTTTTTATTTTCAATTAATTTCATTCTTTTGTTTATTATCTATTACTAAGTGTGATAGAATATCCTCTCCAATGATATAAACATAAATAGAGTGTTTCATCCCTTATAGTCATTTAAAAAACTAAGGCATTCTTAGACCTTCTTCCATATCTCCCTCTTTCCACCTCAGAATTCCTTTTATTAAGTCACTGAATACAGAAATCTGATTTACACTGGAATCTATTAGGTCAGTCTGCTTGTATGTTTTTTAAAAGTTTCTTGAAAAATAATAACCAGAAGCCATAACTTGACTAAACTACATGACATTTCTAAATCTCAGTGATATATTTAACCTGACAAAAATGTTTCCTTGACAGCTAAGTTGGAAACATATTGTTTCATATTAATATTTGTCATATGTTGTTCTATACATGAATTCTAGTGTCCTCAGGCAATACATTTAACTAAATTTATTACCATGTATCTCCAATAAAATCTTGCAATAGTTTATTGTGGCATAAAGATGATACTTTGTTTTCTGCATCTATGTGAGCAGTGACAATCTCATGGGAAAACATAGTGTAGTAGAGGGAAATGAAACTATAGTAAATAAGTCTGATTCAGAGACTTTCTTCCTACTCCCCTTAGATAGACATTGATCAAGGCCAAAGGAGAAGTTAATTGAATAAATTCAAGCTTAGTTGCTTAAGTAACCTTTTTTTTTCCTGATTGAAAGAAATGTATATTGAGAGGCAAATAATGCACCGAGAAAATCTGTGCTTTTCTCAGTTCTTATTCTTTGTGTTTCTGATAAGCAGACCTTTTTTCATGAGGGCCTGGAGCTGATTCTCTGACCTTGCGGCTACTGTTTTTGACAGCAAGGTACACAATGGTTTCCCTGGACTTTGTTCTCATCCGTGGCAAAAGAAAAATTCTCCAGATGAACAACAGGTACTGAGACAATGACTAAAGGTTCTTGATAATAGGTGCATATATTCTTGTTATGTTTATCAAAAAGAGACTGTCCTCTACAGAAGAGAGGGTCAGGAGATGCAAGTCAAGGGATCTGTGTTATTATATAGTGTTAGACTGCAACTCATATTTTGTGTCCTTGAGGCGTTCCCTTCTTTTCTTTGGGCCTTAGCTTTCCCATGGGGAAAATGGTGAAGGTGAAGACAAGGGAGATTAGATGATCCCTGGGGTTACTTCAAAGATTTGAAAGAAAATCTTGTTTCATGAAACTTTGAATTCTATGCTATATATACAAATCTAAATTCTACAGTTCCCCTGACTCTTAGCAATCTTCATATTAGGCTGTGGAATCTTTTGTCTGTATCGTCTATTTTGAGAATGTTTCTGATCATATGATGACCTGTTAGTCTACTTGCAGTTGATTTCTGGTCTCCTCTGACTTGCAGTATTTCTATTCACTCTGCTGACTCTTGGTACATTTTCCCCTCCCTTCCTGTCAGTCTTTGACATATGTTGAACTTTCCTGGTAGTGTCTCTGACCTCTAATTACTTGAGTCTTAGGCCTGATGCTAACTTGGTAGGGGAAATTACAAATAACAGGAGAATTTGCAGTCTTCTTTCAGTAGAGGAAATAACTAATTTAAAGAAGAAAAAAACTATACCATCAATGGCTGTCAAGTGACACAGAAGAAAGTAAAAACACTACAAAGTTTTTTCTTAGCTCAAACTATGAGTAATATTTTTGGGGGCTATGGATGAGATTAGGTCTTATTTTGTAATATTTAAAAGTCCTACAAATGAGAGAAAATAACGTTTTGGAGTATGAGATAAAGCTAAATTAGAGAGCCAATGATAAAAATATTTTCCTGGGAGAATTCTGTTTGATTAGTTTGAAGTGTTTATATTTCTTTTGATCTTACTCTACACTGTACTTTCATCATGAATGTAAAAGAGTTTATAAGCCAATTTTTAAAAAGTCAATTCATTTAATAATTTAATTACATATGAAAAAATTGAAAAGATTATGAAATAATGTTCCTATTATAAATTTGCCATGGATGAAAGGTATATATTGGCAGAGGCTATGAAATAAATGAAAGGCACCAGTATTTCTTCATCTATAGTTGTTGGCATTGTACTAGGAAGGGAAAAAATTGCCTTTGTAAGAATCATTGCAGTTTTCCAAAGGCTAGTAACTAAAGGCACACATCACAACGCATGTTATTTTTTAAATGTTATATCAAATCTCAATCTTTTTTTCCTTCATAATAACTGTGGGTCTACAAAGTCCTACTGTGATGTTTCATTGTGACATGGCCTTGAGCATGTATTCCTGAAGGTTTTATGCATACATCACATGATCTGTTCACCTTTGTAAGAAAGATTCTATTCAAGGCATCACCAACGTCCTATTTATTTCCCTTTAGCATAGTTCTGAGAGATTTATAAACATATGTCTGTTTATTTGGTAACTAATTTTCTGGTCATGGTGACCCATGAAACAAAGAATAACATATGATATCTTTTAAACCTGTGTTGTACCTTTTGGCTTCTGCAGTGAGAGGAGCAAATGGTGAAAATGGAAACCAATAATCCAAGTCACACAGTTTTCAATCTTTTTGTAAGTTTTTACTTAGTTAAATGAAAACTGGATGAGAGAAGTCAGTTGTTGAAGATAAATGGAAGAATAGTCAATGGAGTTGGAGAAACAGTAAAGGAATTAGAACAGCTAGTTTAGTTATGTATCCAAAGGCAACAAGAAGTAACTTCTCAGGGGGCAATAAATCATTATTGCACTGAAGTGCTTATGCTAACCATTTACAAAAACTCTACTATGAAAACAGGTATAAAAAATATGAAAATTTTACAGAGCAAAAGAATTACAGAGTTGGAGGGTACATCAGTGGTTGCTTAGTCCAATTTATATACAAAAATTGATCTACTCTGTGACACATTGAAAGTTATCATTTGATCTTTCCTTGAACATTTCTGGCAAAGATGGGAGGCATGACAGACAGAGCTATCCCACAGTTGAAAAGCTCCAACTTTTAGAAAGTACTTTCACCTTGACATGACATAGGAGGTTGTTTTCTCTGTCAATCAACTGCTTACACAACACACAAGCATTGGAGAGTATTCTAGGTATTAGCTAGTCCCTTGCCTCTTCTGCAGACTCTCTGAGTGCTAAACGTGAACATTGTCATGCCTATGTCTCTGTGCATTGGTTTTATCCAATCAAGTCTTGACATAACTTACATCCTACTCTAGAAAACAATCCACTCCTTCATATTGTCTCAGTGCAGTGGAGTTCAGGCCTCATGGGAGTAGATGTACTAATGTTAAAATGTGCTGATGCATATTTTAATATTTTGATATAGTTTCTTTAAATATGCCTTTATATAGGACTTCCAATGAAATAAAGCTAAGAGTTGAAGGAAAGAGTTTTCCTAGAATAGGATGGTAGTGACTATGCTATTATATGATTAAATTAATGCACAACACATTCTAGTCTTGATCTTCTAAGTTTGGATAATCACCCACTAATATGAGGACAGTGGGGGAGCCAAGATGGCAGAGTACAAGGACAGACCTCCTCTAGCTCTCTCCCCATAACCCATAAAATGCCTGTAAAATTATTATAAACAAATTCTAGAGCAACAGAAGCCACAAAATGACAGAATGAAACAGAGTTTCAGTCCACAACAGCCCTGAAGGCTGACAGGAAGGATCTGTTACACTGAGTGATAGTGGAGTGGAGCACAGCCCAACTTGGGCCACAAGTCAGAGGCATGGCATGGACAGGACTGGGGCAGGCTTCAGGGCACGAAAGCACAGGTAACAGTTGTGGTTCCCAGATTTCTCAACCCACAAATGCCAAAGACAGTTTCAAAAATCAGTAAGAAACTTCTTTCACATGGGTGAAAGGGAAGCTTGGTCTAGCCCCAGGCTCATGCAGCAGCCACTGCAATTGTGACAGCAGCATCCACTTTTGGAGCCCTTGGCCTAAAGACTTTGGAGTAATCACATAGCTGATGTGGGTCTCAATCTGGAGTGGTGGTCCTGGGGTGAGGAAGAGCACTGGTACAGTCGAACTGGTAGTGACTGTGGAGAGGGAATGATAATCACAGATCCAGGGAAGAAAAGAGTGTTTATTGTTGCTCACAAACCACAGCACACATGTCAAGAGAGAAATAAACTCTCTCTTGATTGTGCCATCTTGGAGGAACTGAGAACTTGCAGATCCCTAGAGTACACCCTTCACTTGACAAAGGACCCAAAGGCAAGTAACTGGCTGGGAAAATGACCAAAAAAGAGAAAAAAAAAATAAGACTATAGAAGGTTGCTTTCTTGGTGAAGTGTTTTCTTCCCTCCTTTCAGATGATGAAGAACAAAGCATACTATCAGAAGAAGATACCAATGTCAAGGCTTCTACATCCAAAACCTGTAAAAAATATGCAATGGTCTCAGACCATCAAAGAGCTGAAAAAGGATTTTGAAAATCAAGTAAGAGAAGTGGAGGAAAAATTGGGAAGTAAAATGAGAGGGATGCAAGAAAATCACGAAAATCATATCAACAGCTTGCTGAAGAAGACCCAAATAAATGCTGAAGAAAATGAACCTTTAAAAATAGTCTAACTCAAATGGCAAAAGAGGTCTAAACAGCCAATGAGAAGAATGCTTTAAAAGACATCATTGTTCAAATGAAAAAGGAGGTTCAAAAACTCGCTGAACAAAATAAATAGTTCTTTAAAAATTAGAGTGGAGCAGATGGAATGTAATGACTTTATGAGAAATCAAGAAATTATAAAACAAAACCAATAGAATGAAAAAATAGAAGACAATGTGAAATGTCTCACTGGAAAAACAACTGCCCTGGAAAACAGATCCAATAGAATTAATTAAAAATAATGGAGTACCTGACTGTCATGATCAAAAAGCAAAAAAAGCCAAGACATCATCTGTCAAGAAATTATCAAAGAAAACTCCCTTAATATTCTAGAACAAGAAAGTGAAATGTAAAATAAAAGAATCTACCAATCACCTCCCAAAAAAGATCCCCAAATGAAAACTCTCAGTAATATTATGGTCAAATGCCAGACCTCCTAGGTTAAAGAGAAAATATTACAAACAGATAGAAAGAATTCCATTATCAGGGAGCCACTATTAGGATAACACAAGATTTAGAAGATTGTACGTTAAAAGACTGGAGTGATTGGAATATGATATTCCAAAAGCCAAAGGAGATAGGATTGTAGCCAAGAATCACCTACCCAGCAAAACTGAGTATAATCTTTCAGGATAAAAATCTATATTCCATGAAATGGAAGACTTTAAAATGTTCTTGATGAAAAGACCAGAACTAAATAGAAAATTTGAATTTTATTGAAATACAAAGGTGCTTCATAAGGTTAAACTGTTTATATTCCTTTATATGAAGATGATACTTGTAACTCATAAGATATTTTTCTCATTATTTGGAGAGTTTAAATGAGTGTGAGTATATACAGAGACAAGACAGGTTTGAATTGACTATGAAGGGATGATATCTAAAAAATAAAATTAATTGATTAGAAAATAAACTAAAAGAAAGAGAGAGCTTGACTGAGGTAATTTTTTGTTTAAATAAAAAGGTAAGAAAAAGCTTTTGCATTGTAGGGCAAAATCGGGGTGTTTGGGGGGAGCAAGTAAACCTTACTGTCATCAGAATTAGCTCAAAGAGGAAATAACATACACATTCAATTAGGTATACAAATCTGCCTTACCCTACAAGAAAGTAGGAGGGGAAGAGAATAAGAGAAAGGGGACTGATAGAATGGAGGGCTGATTGAAGGAGAGAATAGTCAGAAGCAAAATACTTTTAAGGAAGGATAAGGTGAAAGGAGAGAGAAAATAGAAAAAATCAGTGTAAAATGGAGGGAAATACTTTTAGCAAATGTAACTGGGAAAAAATTAAGCAAGTTTCTGAAAGAGAACTCATTTATCAAAAATGTAGAGATTGGACAAAATTTATATAAAGAAATAAGAACCATCTCCTTGTTTACAAATGACCAAAGGATATGAACAATTTTCAGACAAACAAGGCTATCAATGGCCACAAAGGAAAAAAGTGGACTAGACTACTATTGATTGGAGAATTGCAAATTAAACCAATTATAAGGTACTTCATCATGTCTATTAGATTGACTAAATGACAGAAAAAGAAAAAAAAAGACAAATGTTTCAGTGTAAAAGCAAGGACCCAGATATATGCAGGAGCACCTGCTATCACAGGTTCTTAGATCTATATTTCTAAAAGGAAAGAAATGTTGGAGGTGTTAATAATCACTTGAATCAAGCAAATTATCATTTACTTAGTTCAGAGCTATAAGTCAGCATTCAGAACTTCAGAGAAAATACAGAGAAATAAAGATCAACAGCCAGTGCTTCCAACTGCCTAACCATAAATACTACATACATCACAGTTCAACAGACAGATCCAACTCTCTGACTGTACATACATAATTACCAGACAGAGAAGCACAAACATGGGTTTTCAAAGCCAGGGGGCTGCTTAGTGGCTGCCCAGAGTCTCATCTGGAACATAAACCTTCTTCCAAAACTAAGACCCAAAATAAAATCTCACCTCAGAGTATTTTGATATTTTTTAGAGCCAGAGGGCATCACAACCCTTGAGAATCAGTGTCTCATTAGAAAATTAACAAAAGGTGTGTGTCTCCCCTAATTAAGTTTCCTTTAAAGGACAGTCCCATTAATGGGTAGGTAAGTTCTTTTATTCTCATATTTCCATTGCATGGAGGGAATATAAGAAAAATGTGATATTAATGCACTATTGCTGGAGTTGTGAACTAATCCAACCATTCTGTACAGCAATTTGGAGCTATGATCAAAAGGTGACAAAACCATACATAACCTTTAACCTAGCAATACCACTCTTAAGTCTATCCAAAAAAAGGATTAAATTAAAAAAGGGAAAATGACCTATATTTACAAAAAATATTTATGGTAATTCTTTCCTGGTGTCAGGGAGTTAAAAATTGGGAGTATGCTTATAAATTAAAAATTAATAAATTATAAATAATATATATAATAAATAATAAATAAAAAATAGCACTGTGGTGGAATACTACTGTAGTATAAGAAATATGAGCAGGGTGCCATCAGAAAAACCTGAAAAGACTTACATGAGCTAATGCAAAGTGAAATGCACTGTGTACAAAGTAACAACAGTACTGTAAATTGGCCAACTGTGAATGACTTAACTGTTTTTAGCTTTACAGTGATCCAAGACAACTCTAATGAAAAATGGCATCCATCCCCAGAAAAAGAACTTATGGTGTATAAAGATTGAAGCATATTTATTTAACGTTTTTTCAAGTCTTGATTTTTTTCATATCATGACTAATATGAAAATGTGTATTACATGATTATACATATATAACATATCATATTGCTTGCCTTATCCATTAGGGGAATGGTGAGGGACAAAGGAACATAATTTGGAATCAAACTTTTAAAAATGAATATTAAAATTGATTTTTACATGTAATTGTTTAAAAATAAAACATTAAACAAAAAAACCCCAAAGTACTGACATTTAGAACATTTAGTAGCAGAATATTTAGAAGCCTTGCTAAAAGTCAACTATATTTGTCACATCAAACAGTAGAGACAACCTAAATGAGTTCTAACAGTTCAAAAAGCTAACAAAATGCACACATACCCCTGGCACTGATTTCTGTCTACCACAAAAGCACTTGTCTTGCTAATGATTGTGACGGTCATCACCAAAAAACTGATGCAGAATTGATTCATTTCTCTACCACACGTATTCATGAAGACCATTTACAAAGCCATAGAAAATTGAAGACTGAATAGGAAATAATGGGTCTTTCATAGGCTTTTAAAATTGATAAAAATCTACAGTGTGTGTTTGAAAATTATATAAAAATCATAAATATTCACATTACTTGGTTCCAAATAATATGGAATCTGTTCTATACTGTTAACTAATTAACACTCCATTCCCTTTCCTGTCTTAACAATGGATCAATTAAATAGAGCATCTAGTTGTACTGAACCACAGTAATACTCAACCCATTTGCAAACAGTTAAGAACAAGAACCATAGGCAGCATTAAAAAACAGAAAGAGTGCTGGCTTTGGATCCAGGATGTTCATTTGAACCTGACTACTGACATCACTTGATTGCTTTTGATCTCAATCTCTTACTATGTAAAATGAAAGGGTAGAATCTGATAATATCCAAGTTTCCTTCCTGTTCAAAATAAATAATCCATCACACCAAGAAGAAACCAAAAGAGGCTTATGAGTAGTTCAAATAGAGAGTATAGATCCCTTGCTCTGAAGATCCAAGGAGTCATCACTCAGAGCACTTGTCTTAACACACTACACCTCGATCCAACATTTCTAAACATGATTCTCAATGTTTGGAAAGAGAGTGAGTAACTACTTATGGACAAGAATATTGGTATCAGTAAGTGTCAGCTTTCTCTCACAAAAAAAGGAGAATACTAAAAAGGCTATTATTTTTAAAAATCATGAAATCAAATTGCCAATTTAACACAATAGTAAAAAATCATGCATGCTGTCTGAGGGCATCATTGACTTCCATCCAAAATGCCCTCCCCATATCACCTCAAAAATGTTCAGTGCTTAAATCGATAGACTCTCAGCTATATTAAAAATGATGTCTTTGGATTTCTTTTCCTTGAGAATTACTACTTTTTGGGCAAAAATTTTTGAAAAGGTGAATTATGGAATTTTTTTCCTTAATTGCTGTAGCTGCAGACAATTTTGATCAGGTGCATAATGAGCCAATAATAAGCTTGCAATTTGATTCCAGAAGCAAATGTTTTTACAGAACCACCTGAATGTACTAAAATATGAGTTAAAATGCCTGGGATATTTGATTTAATGTCACATCAATACATGATTCTAATTTGGGTTGCTTGCTTGTAGAGACTAACCATAACACATAAAGTAGAACCATAAAATGTCACAGTGAAAAAGTATCTGGAGAATTCATTTGGTCCTGTCCCCTGCTTTGTTATCCATATGTGTTCTAACATGCACAGAACAGAGTAAGATTATTGCTATTATGATCTGGGCATCATCCTTCTGTGATCAGTGTACATGAACCTAATAGATAGAAGCAGGCATTGAAGTTAAGAAGACCTAGGTTCAGGTCACGCCTCAGACATAGCATTGTCATGTGAGTCTGGAAAAAAAAATAAATGACAGTGCATATGTTGATATTCATTGTTAGAGGGGAAGGGGTTTCCTTATCTGTAGTTTTCTGTGTACTAATTAAATCTCAGTTCTGGTCCAACAATAACTATGAAAGATTGTATTATTTTTTCTAACAGCTACATAATATTCTCTTTTTTTTTTCAAGCTTACTCTTGCCAAAGCAGGAGCCCAAAGTATAATAACTGCATAATTATTATTTTTAATGTATGAAGCAAAACTATGCCTTTCTAATTATTAAATAGTATCTTGGTATTAATCCAATACTCTACATCATATGTGTTATATGATTTGTGGGAATTTGCTCACTAGATATTCCTCATACCATTGAAAAGGAATTCCTATCCCTAGTTGAAAAGAATAAAATACATGTTCTTGACAGGTTCAAATCATTGGGACCTGAGAGCTTTGAAAGAACTGGCAGTTGCTGAATTACTCTCAAAGGCCATTGAAAAATCATGAAGCATTAGAGAGATGCAAAGGAAACAAGGGTCTGGAAGAATAATAAATCATGAACCAATTTGTAAAAAGAAAAGAGAGAGGGAATGAGGAAGAAAGGAAGGAAGGAAGGAAGGAAGGAAGGAAGGAAGGAAGGAAGGAAGGAAGGAAGGAAGGAAGGAAGGAAGGAAGGAAGGAAGGAAGGAAGGAAGGAAGGAAGGAAGGAAGGAAGGAAGGAAGGAAGGAAGAAAAATTTTGCCAAAACTCCATGCTGTTCTTGTGGATGTTATGAGAATATCTGAGCTAGACAGTAAATTTAGAAGAATTTGGAAGTGGTTGAATTAAGAGATCTAAAGACTTGTCATTGATGACTTAATGTCAACTTGGTGGAAAGTCTCTCTTGGAGTGACCAATGTCTATGTATTTTTATCTATGCATACAAACATATATACATACATACATGCATACATACACACTATATATAATTTAATAATTGAATTAAAAGGTTAAATTCTCAAGTAGAGAATAATGTGTATATTGTTAACAACAGTTTGTCTGGAAAAAAGGGGGAATTATTGGATGGCTAATTCATAAGAGAGTGATGTGGCTAGCAAAAAAAATTGCAATTTTAAGGTACGTTTTCATGGGGGTAAGATGCCCACAATATAAGAGATGACAGACTTTCTATTTATCATAGCAACACCTCACCTGGAACATTGTATTTTGTTCTGGAGTTCACATTTTAGAAAGAATACAATTGGAGGATATGCAGAGAAAAAGAAGTAGGATGGCTATGATTGCCAAGATCATGCTAGAAAATCAAGTGAAGAAGCTGTGGATATTCATCTTAGAGGAATCTTAAATGGGACAGATGATAACATTTTTTTAAAAATGTAAATGTGTATAAGTTATATGTGTGCAATCATGCAAAACCATATTAGTCATACTGTGAAAGAAAATAGACCGCTAAACAAAACCACAAAAAAAACTAAAATGACAAAATGATATGCTTTGATCTGCATTCAGTCTCCATCAGTGCTTTCTCTAGAAGTGGATGCCATTTTTCGTCATATGTCCTTTGGATTGTCTTGGATCATTGCATTGCTTAGAATAGTTGAGTCATTCCCAGTTGAATATGATACTAAAATGGACATTATTTCTCCCTGGGCCCCTAGAGATCTCTGTTAGGTTATTGGGCAGAATAGCTTGCCTAGGAACAGTTTCCTTCTATTGTTAAGCCCCTGTCAAAATGTTATTCCTCTTTGGTTTAATATCTGATGAATTGTTAACAGTCATCGCTTGTTTAGTCCATTTGCATGGTAACCACCTGTGCCCCCCCTAATGTTAGACCCCCATTACCAGGTAACCACCTTCTGCTGAGCAGCCCGCTTCCTGACAACTACTGTATGTTGAATGACAACCAGTCTTTGATTGGCTACCTCTCCTGGCACCTGTTTTCTGTTAGGGGTACTGTGCCTAGTAACTCTCTGACAACCCCTTCTGTTTTGGGGGTTCTTGCATAGTAGTCAGCACCCCCCTCTTACTCTATCAGAACCCTGTTTGTTGTGGAAACTGCAAGGCCGTACCGAGTAGCGCCGAAATGCTTAAAATGCACTCACCCACCTCAGTTCGGGGCTGTCTCCTCTGGGTCTCTACATGAGGTAGCCGCCAGCCTGGCTAATAAATGATGCTCTTGAAATTTTCAATTAATTTTGCCTGTGACTTATTAATTCGGTCCATTTTGATACTTTTTTAATGAATTGAGATGATTTTATTTACCTGGTTCCAGAAAGCTGAACACGCATAAAATAATTAGATTGTTTAGTCTTGGTATAAGGAAGAATTCTAGAACAGTCTGAGTTGTCCAGAAGGGGAGAGGACTACCTTGAGAGGTAGTATGTTACAGACTCATTATAAATCTACAAAACAGTGTTTGGTTGCCATCTGTTAGTAGTATTGTGGATCAGTAGTTCATGAACTTTGTTGCATCATTGGCATGTTGATCTCATTGGCAGTCTGTGAAACCTAAAGATTTCTTGGAATAATGCTTTAAATTTTTAAGATAAAATACAGAGTTATTATAAAAGAAAACAATTATATTGCAATAAAGTTATTATTATCACCATTATTACTATCATTATAATTACTTTTATATCATAGACCCCAGGGGACTTTAGAGAGAATTTTTTCTCTGTGGGCTATAATATATTTTCCTTGATGTCTCTTTTAACTTAGACTATTTGACTTAAGATATTATTGTTATTATTACTATTACTATTATTACTATTAGTGATATTGATGAATTTACAAAGGAATTACAATTTAGTTAAGTCAGAAAAAGTTACAGTTACCTTTAAATACTATCTTAAGTTTCAGGTGCAAATATGCCTTTTTCCTTACTGGAGGGCTTGAAAATACTAAAAGTTTGTTCCCTTGAATTGCACTTCTCTGTATACTGGCTCCATCTGCCCTATATTTATCTCAACCTAAAAATTCCCCATAAATTAATAGCAATTCAGCCACTGGTCATGACTTAATGCATGGCTTCTACAGATCCAGCAGCTTATTAGGCGCTATATGGTGTCACCTGGTCAAACACACTGTATAATAATGTTCTTTCTCCTGGGTCATGATTGACCCTTCATAAAGAGAAGAATAAATCCAGACCTTCACCCTGCAATTTAGGCATGCTCATTATTCCAGCCAGTGCAACAAGATTTGATGTATCTTTTCAGCTATTCGACTCTTTTCATTAGCCAATCAAGTTACAAGTGATTTTCAAAGAGCAACATTATTTTCTCCTTTGCTCATAGTTTTCTCTACTGCCTAGTTTAGTGATTTTTAGAAGCTTTTAACAGCAAAACAGTAGATGCCCATTTGTACCTGAGTGTTTCTTAACTTTTTAATAACTGCATAAATTTGAGACTTTCATTGATTAACTTGCAGCAAATTGCCTCTTTCTACACAGAAAGAACTAATCTCTGTCTGAAAGTGGACATCATTTGTATACTGCATAATGAGATGACTGTTAAATTAATGTGATTTGTAGGAAAATCTATCCTATTGACATTTTCTAGACAATGTCTTTGTACTCTTTAGGCCAGTGGTTCTATGGATATTTTTGTCCCTTGACAAATATTAGTCTCTGTCTGCTGTCTGTTTTTGTTTGTTTTTTGTCTTGGAAGTTGCAATTGTAAACAGGGTTGCAAAGAGAAAACCAAAGGAATTTAGTTGAGTTTGGTAGTTTATTTTTAACAATGTAAATAAAAGGAGTATTTGCTTGCTTGCTCAATATGAAAGGCCTCATTTAGAGTAATAGCTCCACTCGATGGGATCCTCCGAATGTTTGGAAAAATGGAAGACAATGAAAAAATAGATCTAGGGCATGAATAAATACAGATATATGTTTCAATAAAATTTCAATAAATTTTTGTCATGGAAGATGACTTTTCCTACTTTGTTTCTCTGAGTTTCAGGCAATAAAATGATCTAGTTGTATTAGTCATCAGATTCTGTAGCTCTTCAGTCACATTAAAAACTTCTCACGTTGAATACAGAGCCTTACTTATTACATAGATGCATGAGTTTTTTTTTTTCAACTAAGCAATGGTGGATGTCACTAAGTTTGGTATTTTAAGCTCTTTCTAATCTTGTTTAAGTAAATACTCTCTGAATTATTTAAGATTTTTACCCTTAAAAACTCTTCACTCCCTTGAAGTTGGCATTCAGGCTTCTCCTAAAACTTGCCGTTATGCCTCCCTCTTCCAAGGCTCTCTTCCTTTCCTTTGATGTTCTTTCTTCTCACTTCTTAGTATCCTTACCTTCGTTCAAGTCTCAACCTGCTTGCTACCTCCTGTTGGACTACTTTTTTTTGTAACTGAAGCTACTACTCTTCCTTCTGTTCTCAAACTGTCTTGTATGAACTTATTTGGATAAATATTGTAAACTGAACCTCATATCAGAGGAATGTAAGCTTTTGATTGAAGGCATGATTTTTCATTTGGATTTTGTATCCCTGAGGTGTAGCCATTACTTATATTTAGTAGGCACCTAATAAATCCATGGTGAACTTCTCTGATTCCACAAATCAAAATTGTATGTCCAATAAAAAGATGAAATTAAAGGTAATTGAGAGAAGAAAATAACTTTTATAAATCATGTCATAGAATCACAGATTCAGAGCTAGAAAGGATTATATAAGTCATTAAGTCCAACCCTCTCATTTTACAGAAGAAGGTGAGCAACAAGGATGTTAAAAGATTTTCCCCTGGTTACACAACTAGTAATACTCTGAGGCAAGATTTGAATTCTGGTCCCCCCAATTTCAAACACAGTGCTCTATCTACTACACTTTTCACTATATCTATGTAGGGCTAAATGAATCAGCTCCTATCATAATTGTAATACTTTCAAAATTTAAGCTTTTTTATTTATTTTGGTATTGACTAAATTTATTTTTGACTAACAGGGAGGCAGAGTTTGTATTTGTCAAAATGCAAGCCAAATACTCTCAAAATTGTATGAATTGCAGGCTAGTTATTGCTTTGTCTACGAAAATCTCAAAATTTCTTCAATAATTATGAAATTAGCAGCTTCTCAATATGAAGAGAAATCTTCTCCCCCCCATACCAGACATATACTGCTTGAATCATCCACGCGGTGTTGATTCATCCATCTTTTTCCACCAGTGACATTCTACTGGATATTTATTATAGTCAGAGCTCTGTGGTCAATTCTAATTGAGCAATAGGAGAAAAACAGAAGTATACCTTCAGTCAGCTTACTTTCTACTAAGGGAAATAAGTTGAACACAGAATGGTAATTTTGATGAATCATATAAGAAGAAATGTTTTATTGTTTTTAAAAAGGAAAGATTAAATAAGGAGTTGTCTAATACTGAGAGCATTGTGTCACGTAACAGTGAGTAAAATTTGTAATTTTCAGAAAGTGCAATAATGTTCTTGCTGCAGGCCAGTCACTATTGATGAATTATAATCTGCTGTATTCTTCCAGATTAGCCACTGTTTGCAGTTCGCTCAAAAGTTTTCAATTCATTCTGGAGGGATTTCACTTCTGGAATTTTTTTTTATTTTTATTTTGTATGTGAAGTTAATAGGAAAATTGAATTTGCTTTACAGAATGCTTTAAGTTACCTTTGCTAAAATGAGCAATTCTTTAAAGTATGGGTTATTGTTACTTAGATTATTTTGACAGATCAATTATAGCTTTTATCTAACATATGTACTGAGTCATTTTTTTCAAAGATAGTACTTCTGTTTTGATATCCATTTTGTTCTGTATACTTGTTTGAGGTCAAAATACAAAATATATCTTTTTATTGACATGAAAACTTCTTTACACTTCATAAGATATGAGGATTGTTTAAGTTATTAGGTTATTGTTGAAAATACCATATTTGAAAATATCTTTCTTCCCTCCACCCTCCATTCCTTCCTTCCCTCCATTAATTAGCACACATTATTAAGCACTCTAATAATTCCAGCATTAAAGGAAATTTCTTTCCTTGCTTCTTTCATTTTCTTCCCTTGTTCCTTTTAGGTTCCTTTTTCACATGATTTGTACTCTAACTGAAGTTTTGATCACATGAAAACTGAGTTGGAAAAATTCCAAGATTTTAGTATTATATCTGTGGGATACAGTAGCACACGCTCTTTGGGAGGATGACTATATTGATTAGTCTCAATATGGAAAAGCCCAGACAAGAGTTAAGAATGAAAATGCACATTTTTCTGATTGCAAACACAAGAGGGGTAAATCACAAAATCAACGTTAAAATTGGGCATGGAAAAAGTGATTCCTCTCTAGTTCATGAAAAGTGCCAGGAAATATTGACAGTCCTGTTTTCTGCATAAACATACTTTTCTCTGAATGTTCCATTTCTCTATCTTGTGTTTGGATACTTGACATCCTAAATGTAGCTTCAAGAAGCTAAAATATATGAATCTTAGGCTTCTCTTGAGGATTGCATTTGAAAATCAAATTTTCTCTTCACCTCTGGTCTTTTCATCAAGAATGTTTGAAAGTTCTCCATTTCATTGAATGTCCATATTCTTTCTTTTCTCCTGCCTGACCATATTCAGTTTTTCTGGGTAGATGATCCTTGGTTGTAATTCTAGCTAATTTTCACTACAGAATATCAAATACCAAGTCCTCCAATCCTTTAATGTAGAACCTCCTAAATTGAGTGTTATCCTGAATGTGGCTCCATGACACCCGAATTGCTGCTTGCAATATACTCCACTAAACCTGAGAGTTCTGGCTATAATATTCCTGAAACTTCATTTTGGAATCTCTTTCAGGAGGTGATCAGCGGATTTTTTCATTTCTATTTTGCTTTATGGTTCTAGAATAGTAGGAGAGCTTTCCTTGATGTTTTCTTGAAAGATGATGTCTGGGTTCATTTTTGAGCATGGCTTTCAGATACTAAAATAATTTTTAAATTATCTCTCTTGGATTTATTTTCCAGATCAATTGTTTTTCCAATGAGATACTTCACACTGGAGTCTTTTTTTTTTCATTCTTTTGGTTGTATTTGATTGTTACTTGATTTCTCATAAAGGTACTAGCTTTCATTGGCTCAATTCTAATGTTGAAGGAATTATTTTCTTCTCTGTGCCTTTGTATCTGCTTTTCTATTCGACAAATCTTATTTTTTAAGGATTTTTTTTTCTTCAGTGAATTTTTGTGCCTCTTTTTCCTTTTGGTCAGTTCTGCCTTTTAAGGCATTCTTCTCCTCATTGACTTTTTGTACCTCTTTGGATTAGTCTATTTTTAAAGTATTATTTTCTTCAATATTTTTGATGTCTCCTTTACCAAGTGACTGATTCCTTTTTCATGATTTTCTCATGTCACTCTTTTCTCTGCCCAAATTTTTCCTCTATCTCTCTCACTTGCTTTTGAAAATTATTTTTTACCTCTTCCATGGCCTGAGACCAATTAATCTTTATCTTTTTCTTAGAGGCTTTGGATGTAGGAATTTCGACTTTTTATCTTCTTTCAAAAATATGTTTTCATCTTACTTGTCACCATAGTAACTTTCTATGATCAGGACTTTTTTTTCTGCTGTTTGACCTTTTGCCCAGACTATTTCTTGACTTTTAACTCTTTATTAAAGTGGGACTCTTCTTCCAGGGTGGAGGGTGCACTGTCCCAAGCTTCAATAATTTTTCTACAGGTATTTTCTTTTTTTTTCCAGGGTATTAATTAACCAGCCCAATTTTATTAAGCACCTACTATATTTCAGGTACTTTTACCAGGGAGATGACAAAGGTAAAAAAATCTGAAGCATTCTTTGCCCTGAAGGTGATTACATTCTACTGGCAAATACAGTGTATTCACAGATAAGTAAAAATGATTTTTTAATATATTCCAATGAATCTATTACTTCATAAATCAAGGTGGCCTTTCTATTGAGGTAGATGGCAAACTGTTCATGCCTGACTATCCTGTTAGATTCCCATCCTTATTCATCTATAAATTTGTCATGGGCATTCATTGTACTTGCTTCCTTACTTTTTCTTTTTCTTTTTTTCAGGTGATACTTCTTTTTAAAGCATTTACAATATGGACCATAAAAAATTTTTTTAAACATTAACCAACTGGGACACAAATAATATTTATGTTGCTAGCTTCACAAGCTCTTGACCTAATTGTCTCCACAGTATTATTAAGAATTAAAGGACCCTAACATACTATTTCTGGTCTAAAGTTCTATGCCTAATAGCTTAATTTTAGACCTAACCTCTGATGTTCCCTTACCAATAATCTATAATTGAATAGATCTGGTATTAAGCTTACAAATCTTTTGTCTATAGAAAATTAGCAAGAGTAGGGACATTGCAGGGATACATTATCTCCCCAACTTCATGTCATTTCCAGGCAGGATAATATTGTCCACTTGCATTCAGTCAGGCTTAAAGTCTGCCAGGTATCAGTGGGGAAACTGAGTCAGAAGAATCCTACTTCAGCCCAGGCTGAACAGCCACTCTCCCATTCTTCCCATGAGATCACCTTTTGCACTTCATGCCAGCATCTCACAGGCTTACTGGCATCATGGATTGAAGGCTCAGACAGCCTTTCTTGCTATCCATACTGGAGGAAGGGGGATGAAAGAAGGGTGGGTAGTAGAAGGGAGGGTAGACCTGAGGAAGTAGGGGGATGGAGGGCATGTTGTCCTGGGATGTGAGATGGGAAGAGATGAGAAGAAAATTGTGAATTCTAATTCTTGTGGAAATGAATGTTAAGAACAGAAAATAAATTATATATTTAAAAAAAAAAAAAGAAAAACCTGCATAGGAATGTCAAACATGAGTGTTTCCGTGTTTCCTTTCCTGAATATTGTTTAGGCTTTGACACAATTCCATAAAGATGACTTATTCACAAGTATAAATACATAAAATAGACACGTATAGTGAGAATTCTAAAACATCTAATATCCACATGAGAAATCATTCTCTAATTAAAGTATTTTATTCATGTCATAATATACAAAAAACTGATTTTTTTTTCAGGGAGCAAGTATAAATTCATTATGGTTTTGCCTACTCATATCAGTTATCATGTCTACTAAGTAGAAATAAAGATTGCATCCAAACCAAAGAAATTGAATAAAACATCTCATTAGTTATTTAAGTGGATGACATGAAGTTATATGAATTCACCAAAACAAGTAAACAAAATGTCTCCTCTCATTGAATCTTTCTTCAAGTGTATCTAAAAGTCATTTGGATTTAATAAGCAAAAATTTCTTAAAATATGACATGGAATGATATAGATTTCATTCCAGTAATCATATTAGATCAGAGGATAAGGGTAATACCATGCCAAAATAAAGAAAGCAATCAGTAAAAATTATCAAGAAACATGACAAATGGGATAAAGATCTGCAGAAATAATTTTGGAAATAACACACAAAACTTAAATAATAATGCTAAAGAAATTATGTCACTAAGCAACAATAATATTTGATAACAGTTGCTTTCCATTTTATTTGTTAAATATAATTGAAAATACAGGTTATAGACTATGAAATAATTTACTCATGTGTTTTCCCTTGTAGAAATAGAAAAGTTAATTATGGCAAGTCAGAACTAGGTCATAACCATCAAAAATTAGAGAAGGGTTAGCCTTAAGACAATGGAACTCAGGGCCAAAATAGATTATATAAGAAAACTTGAAAACTATTTGATATACCCTCACAAGTTGAGGGAAAACAGATAGTATTTTGTGAATTAATGAAAGACATACTCCGGTAGTAAGAACTATATATATCGAAAGTTCAGTTTTTTGCACAAACAGATGATGTCACTATACTAGAAATAAAGGCCTTATTTTGCCTAAAATGGGATGCTAGGTGGCACAGGAGCTAAAGCATCAGGACTGTAATCTGGGAGACTTAAATTGCAGTCCAGACTCAGGCTCTTACTAGCTTTGTGACTCCGGTTAAATCATTTAACTCTTTTTGCCTCAGTTTGCTCATCTATAAAGTAAGCTGTGTAAGGAAATGACAAACCATTCCAGCATCTTTGCCAAGAAAACACCAATTGGCATCATGACGAGTTGGACACACCTGAAAATGACTGAGTAAAAACTTAAAGATCTCAACCAACAAACTTTACTAGAATGAACTTTATCACAGAATGAACAGTTGCCCACAATCACATGGATATAATATTGATTTTTAAAACTTAAAAACAATGCTTTCAGTAGATGACATCATACTAATTCTCCTAATCTCTTACCAACATTGAATGAAAAAGATTTCAATACTCAAAAAATGTGATCCATAAGATCAAAAATATGTGGGAATGGAATCAGGTACTCATTGTTCCTGTCATATATCTATTACTGACATTTCAGTGAGTTTGCAAAAGATGAGCTTGCAAAAGATGAGTTTGCACTATAAAAACCCTCATTTTACCTACCTGTTCAACAATTCGTGGAAATCTGATTATCAAAATAACAATAGCAGGAAAGCAACTTGTTCTAAGACCATTTGCATATGAATCCCTTGAAAAATGGTGATAAGAATGAGGTAACATTAGTAGTAGCAGTAGTAATAGTAGTAGTAGTAATAGAACTCATCATCATAGGAGTAGTAGTAGTAGCAGTTATAATAACATCATATTTACAAAGTACTTTATGCCTTATAAAATCCTTTCTATACATTATTTCTTTTAAGCATTCATAGATATATGCTAGATATGAAAGGGACACTAACTTGATTCATCATAAGAAACAAAATGATGGAGAAAAAGAATGTAAGTTATTGTGTCAGTGGAGGGACAGGAGGAAAGAAAAAAAGAGGGACTCATTGTTGAGCAGGCAAATAGAATTTGCAAAATGTGTGACATCATATGTATTTTTGCTACTGTAAACATCCCTTAATCATCAGTATCTCCCAGAAGCAGGTTGACATAATTGTTAGCCTCAAAGCCCACATAACTTAAATTTTTGTTCTACCTTTCACAAATGCTGCCTGTGAAACCCAAATCAATTAACCTCCCCATGCTCTGGGTAATATTCTAAGATTATAATTTGCAAAGAAAAAGCAACCTGAGTTGGTAGAGAGAGTTTCTGAAACTATGTGTTCTTATACCAATAAAATCACAAATTCAATAATCATCTTTAACCGATAGTCTTGTATTCTTTATGAGGCAACATTTTGTAGTGTTGAAATAGAGTACAGCATTTTAATATTCTTACTTCAGTTATGACTTATATTACCGTGATGATCTTGGTCAAGTTACTTAATCTCAATAGTTCTATTATTTTTCCCACATTTAGATTGAGGTAATTGTACTTGCTACGCAACCTATAAGGACTCCAACAGCTCTAAATCAATTATCTTAACTTTCTGAATAAGAAAAAAGAAAATATTCCCTTAGCAATCATTTTTCTTCAGCTTCCCCCACCCCATTTTTAAAGTTCAAATCCTTCCTCTTTCATGGTCCTTGAAAATCAAGTTGGTGTGTGCATGTATTTGCTTAAAAACATCTAAGATTTCATATCTACCACCCAAGTAGGTTCCAGTAGTTTGAAAACATGGCTTTCAGCTATGTTGTAAACTGCTTCTTTTTTCTGGAAATTTTAAAAGCATGTTTGATCCCAGCAGGCTTGAAAGATATATTCTGTTGTTTGTTCATAGATGTCTTCTCAAAAAGTTTTGTGCAAATTGAATTTTTTAAAGTTTAATCATTTTAAATGCACCAGGAGAGCTGAATATTTAATGGGAAGTGACAGTGAATCCATTTGGAAAGCATATAATCATATCCAATTTTCCTGATTGGTAAATTCATTTTGAATGTGTATTTTCATCAAGTAAAATGCACCTATATTGAAAAGCAGACTGGTGTAACAGAGGACTGGACTTGTTTCAGGAAGACAGGTCCAGTTCTCTACTTGACACTTGCTGGGTAACCATGAGTAGGTCCTTAACCTCTCAGAGCCTTAGTTTTCTTATCTATAAATGGGGATGATAAGACTCCTGATGCCAATCTCCCAGGATTATCGTTTCAGTCAGTGCGCAGTTACTAAGGGTCAGTCACTAGGGGTTCACAAACATAGGTGCTTATTGTCTTTCTCAGAGAACAACATTCACATCTGTAAATGCATACAAAATAAGGAAAAAGTAATTGAGGGAAAAGAGGAATTTACATCCGGGAAGATCAAGAAAAACTGCTATAGCTGAGTCTTGAAGGAAATCAAGGACGCGGTGTGAGAAAAGCGTGGAGGTAATACATTAAAGGCATAATGAGACAGAAGTGGGAAATGGATAGTTGTGTGCAAAGTATAAGAAGAATGTTGAGTTAGTTGGAAAATACAGTTTATTAAGGGGAATGATGTGTAATATGTCTAGACAAAGAGGCTAAAGCCAGATTGGGAAGAACTCTAAATACTAAAATGAGGAGTTTGCATTTTATGGCATAGGCCAATAGGGCATCATTACCTCTTTTGATGCAGGGGAGTGAAATGGTCATATCTGTGCTTTTGAAATAGTACCTTGCAGCTGTTTAGGAGATAGATTGAAGAAGACAAAGAGAAAATTAAGAAGGCAGAAAGAAAAACAAGGAGGCAATTGAAATATGTAAGGCGAGTGCTGATACAGGCCTATGGCAATGGAGAAGGAAAACATGGACACAGGTAAAGTTGAAGAGGTTGGAAGCTGCTTAGTTAGGATAGGGAATGAAGGAGAATGAAGATTAAATGATAATTCTTAGATTCAAGCCCTGATGACTTAAAGGATGGTGGTACCTTTAATAGGTATGGAGAAATTAGGAAGAAATGTAGATTTTTTTGAGAAAGTTAATGCAATAATAATGAGGAATATTCACAAAGAACTTTAGACTTCACAAAGGACTTTGAAAAATGCTCTTCTTATCTGTTTCTCCAACCAGTTTAGTAAGGTAAGTGTTATGAGTGTTGCCGTTTTATAGACTAGGAAACTAGAGCTAAAACAGGTTAACTCACTTGCTCAGGATCACACAGCTTGTTCTCTTTTGTGTGTGTGTGTGTGTGTGTGTGTGTGTATACATAGAGAGAGATAGAGACAGACAGATAAACATACATACACAAATACCAGTTAATAGTTCAGAAGTTAAGGAAATATTATAATGGAAATTAGAATCATAGGCTGACGTGAGGAAATCTTGAGTTTAAATGAGGCCTCAGACACTAAGGGCAAAATATTTAAACAGGGCAAATCATTGTTTCCTCAATAGTAAAATGGGGCTTAAAATAGGACCTTTATCGTATTGTTGTGAGGATAAAATGAGATAATTTAAAGTGCTTTGCAAAATGCCTTACATATAATAGGTACTCAGGGCAGAGCCAAGATGGCAGAGTAGAAAGACACACATACATTACCTCTTTCCCCACAGCCCGTAAAATACCTGTAAAGAACTCTTAACAAATTCTAGAGCAGCTGAAGGCACAGAACAATGGAGTGGAGGAGATTTCTAGCCCAGAGTGACCTGAAAGACCACCAGGAAAGGTCTGTCACACACCATGTGGAGCAGAGCCCGTCTCAGCTTTGGCCGCCCGGCACAGAGAGAAGCAGAACCAAGCAGGCTTCAGGGACAGAATCTCCACAAGCAGCACAGATACCTCAAACCAGAGGTGCTAAAAGTCAGTGAGAGGATCTTTTTAGCTGGTTGAGAAGGGAGCAGGGTGTCTCCATAACTCAGGTTGGCAGCTGTGGAGTAAAAGCAGATGGGGGCTCCCAAAGCAAGCATTAGCCCACCTCCATTGTTGAAGGTCTCATGGGAAAGCCCATGAGGGAACTGAGCCCTGTGTGGCAGCCCTGTCCCCACTTGAGCAGCTGATCTTAATCTCACACTAAATAGAAGCTGTGCTCCCACCTAAAGCCCCTGAGGGTTTGGAGCAGCTTATCTGAATTTCAGCCCCCAGTGCTGGCTTGGTAGAACTGGAGGCAAGGTGGTTGGGGACAGGAAACTCAGAAGTCAAGTAACTGGCTGGGAAAATGTCCAAGAAAGGGAAAAATAAATAAGACCATAGAATGTTACTTCCTTGGTGAACAGGTGTCTCTCCCCATTCTTTCAGATGAGGAAGCACAAGGCTTACTGTCAGAGGAAGTCAAGGCCCCTGCCTCCAGGGGCTCTAAAAGGAACTTAAATTGGGCTCAAGCAATAGAAGAGCTTAAAAAAAAGTTAGCATCTTACTAAAGGAAAAACAAAAAAATGCTGAGGAAAATAACACCTCTAAAAAGAGGCTAACTCAATTGGAAAAAGAGATCCAAAAAGTCAATGAGGAGGAGGCTTTATAAAGCAGAATTAGCCAAATGAAGGAGAAGGTTCAAAAGCTCACTGAACAAAATAATTTGTTGACAGAGAGAGAATTCAGTTCAGGGAAATTTGAATCACTATGAGATAAACCAAATAGTTAAAAAATAAAACCAAAAGTTTGAAAAAATAGAAGATAATGTGAAACAAGTCATTGGAAAAAAACAACTGACCTGGAAAGAAGATCCAGAAGAAACAACTTAAAGAATTATGGGACTACCTGAAAGTCATGATCAAAAAAAGATGCTAGACATTATCTCCCACGAAATTATCAAGGGAAACTGCCCTGATATTCTAGAACCAGAGGGAAAAATAAATATTGAAGGAATCCACTGATCACCTCCTGAAAGAGACCCGAACAGAATAACTCCTAGGAATATTGTGGCCAAATTTCAGAGTCCCCAGATCAAGGAGAAAATACTGCAAGCAGCTAGAAAGAAACAATTTTGAGTATTGGGGAATAACAACCAGGATGACACAGGATCTGGCAGCTTCAACATTAAGGGATGGAAGGGCTTGGAATGGGGTATTCCAGAGGTCAAAGGAACTTGGAATGAAACCAAGAATCACCCACCCAGCAAATCTGAGTATAATACTTCAAGACCATTATTAATGGTCATCCAATGATATAGAGGACTTTGAATCATTCATATTGAGGAAAAACTAGATCTGTATAGAAAATTTGAATTTCCAAGGCAAGAGTCAAGAGAAGCATGAAAAGGAGTAAGGATTCACTTGGGACATTTCTCAATTTTTGAAAATAATTTGTGAGTATAGATAATGGTTTTTTTTTTATTTTATTTTTTTAAGTTTGATAGAATTGTCCTATGAATCCATCAGGACCAGAGATTCGTTTTCCTTTGATAGTTCCTTTACAACTAAATTTATTTCCTAGTTTGATATTGGGTTATTTAAGATCTTTAATTGGTCTTCAGATAATTTGGCTATTATGTATTTTTGAAGGTATTCCTCAATTTTTTTTTTGGTTGTTTTGGTTTTGTCTGTATATAATGTCCTGATTATTATTCTTTATTTCTTCTGGTGTTGCTGTGGTTTTTCCATATTCATTTTCTATTTAATTGATTCATTTTTCTGATCTCTTTTTAAAAAAATAGATTAGGTAAAGGTTTATGAATTTTATTAGCATTTTCAAAAAAGCTGGGTTTTAGTTTTACTTATCATTTTTATGGAATTTTTATTTTTAATGTCTATTTTACCTCTAAATTTTAATCTCTTCTTTTGTGATTATTTATATTTGCTTATTTGTTGTGTTTCTATTTTTTTTGAACATGCAAGTCCATTCAATTTATTTTGTATTTTTCTATTTTGTTTAACATATATGTGTAAAGATATTTTTCTCCCAAGGACTGCTTTAGCTTCCTCTCAGAAATTTTGGTATGTTTTTCATCATGATCATTTTATTTTACATTACTATTGTTTGTTTTTAGTTCTTTGACTCACTGGTTATGTCGGATTTCTTTTACATGTATGATATATTTCAAATTGCTTGCCTTCTCAAGCAGGGAAGAGGGGAGGAGAAAGGTAAAGAATATGGAGCTCAAAGTATGTTTTAAAATAAATGTTAATTTTTTTTGTTTATATATAATTGAGAAAAAATAGCAATGTAAAATAAATAAATTAATATTCCCAGAAACAAAAAAAAAATTATGCTCTGCCATTTGGTGCACATGTCTAGTGTTTCTATTACTTCATTGCTTGTGATACATTTTAGCAAAATGTAATCTCTCTTCCTTTCTCTTAGTCAATTTTTTTTGTTTTGCCTGAAATCATGATTGCTACCCCTGCTTTTTTTTTACACCCCATCTGAATTGTAATAAATTCTACTCCAGACTCTTATTAAAAAGCAAAACAAAACAAAACTGTATAATAGGTACTTGATAAATGAGTGATCTCCTACCCTTTGCCCTTATAACTATCCTAAAAAGAGGTTAAATAAGTATTCCGAAGTGACAAAAATAATTAATGGAAGATCTGGGAATTAGTAATCACATAGCATAATGGAAATTACTCTGAAGAAAAACAAAAGATTTTTCTATCATACTATCCTGCTTCCTTTAGTTTATAAAATGCTCTCTCTTCCATGCAAATAATATGTAGTATCTCTATTTCTGGCCTCAAATTTTACTGATCAATTCATTTGATACTGACTTAAAAATTCATCATCTTATCCTTGTCACTCTGTTTCATCCATTCATCAGTTCTCAGTGCCAGCTTATGCTTTTTTTAGGGACTCTCAGTACCCAGCTCCAAAACAATGAAGTCTAATTAATTCCATTGGCATTTGTGTTGCTAATGCAGGATCACCATCTAGTGGTCAAAATGGATAATTGCAGGCTTCACGGTTATCTTGTGTGCAGAGATAAATGCATGTGTCAAGTGTTATAAAAAAGAACTTAGAACTAGAAGTTAGGGACCAACGGATCTTAATTCAAATGATCTCAAGAAAGTTTCTATAGCTATATGAGCTTTAATGTTCTTATCTGTTAAATGGGGATGATGATAGCAGAGAATGGGAAATATAAACATGTATAGACACTGCCATTAAAGTGTAGAAGGAATGTTCCCTTCTCAATTTGCCCCCGTTGCTGATGAGTGGGAAAATTAATTTGATAAGGATTTACAAAGAGATGCCAAGAAATAGGAATGCTGTTATTGCATGAGTTGCTCAGTAGTTGAAAACTGTTGAGTTGATGAACAGAGTGTAATAACTGATGTAAGCAGGTAATTCAAGAGATGGAGAACTAACTAGGTTCCTAAGTAATATCCCTGTCTTCACTTCCTTTTCCAAACATTCTTAATATAGATGACAAATTGGTACTGTTAAAATTCAAGTCTTATCATGGTACTTCCCTACCCAAAGGATGGAATTGTCTCACATTACCTTTTAATAAAAATACAAATTAATTTTTGGCTATTTGAAGTCCATCATAATCTAATTTCAAATGTATTTGTCTGATTTTGCATTATTGATCTCTCACACACCCTACATTCCAGTCAAATTGATCTTCTTGCATAGGCTAATGTCCCTGTTTCTTTCTGTCCTTGGAATCCCTAACTCCTTTAAGACTTAGCTTTTCAGATTGACTGTAATAACTCTTTCCTTTGTGGGGTTTCCACTGTTTCCAATTGTTGAAGTTTTAAATCTCTATATAGGTGTCTGTGGAATGGATATAGATGTGGATTTAGCTATTGATAAATATAGATACATACATATAAGCATACACACATAATGTGTATATGTAAGAAATACATATATAATTGTGTCTGTGGATAATATATATGTAACTTGCATTATGCTGTTGTTGCCACTGCCCATTGAGGCCATATGAGATGACTAAAGATATAGAAATAACTTATGTTTGTAATGCCTACAGATGATCTGAGATCTGCTAAACTGTTTTTTATCCTGTTTACCATTTTATGTGTCTCTTGAGACCTGTGTTTGAAGATTTAATTTTCTATTGAGCTTTGGCTTTTTCATTGGGAAGGTCTGAAAATCCCTTATTTCATTGAATGTCCATCTCCTTGCCTGAAATATTATGCTCAATTTTGCTAGGTAATTGATCCTTGGTTGTAGTCCCAGCTCCTTTGCCTTAAAGAATATCATATTCTAATTACTCTGATCTTTAAATGTAGAGCTGCAAGGTCCTATGTGATCCTGACTGTAGCCCCTCTGACTAGTATTTTTTCCTTCACTTGATAATTCTAAATTTGTCAGTGATATTGCTTGGTGTTTTCAGTTTAGGATCCCTTTCAGGAGGGGAACAGTTGATCCTTTCAATGACTGTTTTGCCCTCTGGATGTATGACCTCTGAGCAGTTTTCCTTGATGATTTCTTGGAAGATATTGTCCAGACTCTTTTTCTCATCATGACTTTCTGGTAGCCCAATAATTCTTAGATTTTCTCTCCTGAAACTGTTTTCCAGGTCAGATGTTTTGTCAAAGAGATATTTTACATTTTCTTCTATTTTTTCATTATTTATATTCCATATGACTGATTCTTGATAACTCATAAAGTCTTTAGCTTTTACTTGGCCAATTCTAATTTGTAATAGATTGTTTTCTTCAGTTAACTTTTGTATCTCCTTTTCCATTTGCCCAACTGTTCATTTCAAGAATTTATTTTCTCCAGTTAGACTTTATGCTTCCTTTTCCATTTGTCCAATTTTCCTTTTTTAAGTTGCTATTCTCTTCAGTGAATGATTTTTTCATATTTTTTAGATCATTGGTCAGTTTTTCTTCTACTTCTCTAATTTGGATTTTAAAATCCTTCCTGAGCTCTTCCAAGAATGCACTTTGGGGTTGAGACTAGTTCATATCTCCTCTGAATTTTCAGATTGGAGTATAGTCTCAACGTTGACCTCTTTGGTATTCTTGCTTTGGTCCTTTTTCCCATAGAAATATTCTATGATCTTTTCTTTTCTGGTTTGCTTCTTGCTCATGATAATCATCCTTTTCCTGACTTTTAAAGTGGATCTCTGCTTCTGGGGCACAGCAGGCTCTGCCCCATCATTCCTGTGCTTAAAACTCGAGGTTTTGTGTATTGTGGCCTCTGGTTCTTTCATCTAGAAGCTAAAATACTTCAGGTTACCTGATGTTGAGCTGGCTGGTGTGCCAAAGCAGAGACCAGATGAAATCTTTCTGAGTTTCCCTGGAGTTTCCCACAAGCTAGATGAATTAAGTGTGGGGGGAGGGATGGTCTTGTCACAGGAGGTCTCCTCTGCTGAGTTAGAGCATAGACAAGCTCAGTGGTTGGTGAACCCTGTTTAAGCTAGTGTCTTCCCTACTCCCCTGGCTATGCTGAGGCATGCCTGGTGTTCTGGTGTTGATGATTGTGGACTTTACCCCCCCCCCCGGGGCTTATGATATCCATCTGTTTCACTGAGGTGGGACTGTCTGGGACAGCTCTGGTCCTGAACTTGTTTCCTTCAGCAATTGCAAGAGGGACTCCCCTTTGTTATTTTCTTGGTCTCATGGACTAAGAGACACTGTTCCAGGATTTTTTCTGAGGAAATATTCTGTCTTTTTCAAGGTCAACAAAGGGAGGGGGATAGCATTTACAGATCCCTCTGCCATCTTTACTCCAGGAAGTTCAAGTAGGTGACTGACAGACATTTAATCTGTGGGCTGATGGTCTTAGGAGTGGCTGCTGCATTTACCTGGGGTTCTGTGATTCTCTCTCTCTCAGTTCCATTGGATTCCTCTCCTGAGCTGATATATTTGAGAATCTTCTCTGGTGTGGGTTCAGACTGCCCAGGGCTTCCTGCTCAGCTTTGGTTTGGTGGGTACATACTGTTACAGCCTGTGTGCTCTGCAGTCCTTCATGTTCATGCAACAGATCCTTCCCATCCAACTTCCAAGCTGTCCTGGGTTGGATATTTGCCACACTTTGACTCCTATTGGATTCTGCCACTCTAAAATTTATTCAGATTCTCTTTTTAGAGGTATTTGAAGAAGCTTGTCTTAGAGCTTAGATGAGTATGAGCTCACACTCTGCTATGTTGGCTCTGCCCTTCTCTTATCTAGTTTTGAATCACTGAATGGGTGTTGCTTCACACAAACTGAGACTTGGGAAAGACCTTAGCTTAAAAAGGACAAAGTCACTCACTGAATCTGGGGTCATGTCTAGTGCTCCTGATTTATGTCTTGCCACTGGACTCAGCTAACCCTGATGAAGAGAGGGAGAATGATAACTTGCATAGCTCTGCTTCACTTAAATCCAAATCATTTGCATGTCAAGATGCCTCTCTTTTGCCACCAATTGTCCTCTTCAAGAAGGAAAGACAAATATGAAGATTGGTTTATGGTGGCTGCCTTTTGTCTTCTTTTGTCTTCATTGTTGAGGGTGTTTGTATATTAGGTTGACTTTCTTGGTTTAGGTTGGCCAGTAAGTAGACATATAGGACAGGAAGTTAGACTTCATCTAATAATGTCTACTTGAATTAGCAGCAACATGGGATTTTAGAAAATCTGGAGACCTAAAAATTCCCAGAATCAGACTATGTATCTATGAAAACACACAGAACACTGAAAACCCTAACCTGAATGTCAGGTAAGAGTTATTATTATAATCATTTTACTTTTCAACATAGTTTCAAGGAATGGACTTTAAGAATGAGACCTGCCTGTGCAAACTATGGTCTAAGTTAAATCCTGGGCATAAGTGAGAAGTGTGACCCAGTGTGTTTCTAGAGAATTAAGACCATTGCATGTAATTCTGATAGGAGTAGCATTGATATTTTCTTTAATTCCTTAATAAATACTCTATAATTAAAGGTGTTGTCAATGAATTTGACAACAAATATATTCCACAGAATAAACAAATTAAATTTAATTTGCAGACAGTGAAATAGAGAACACGTTTTTCTCAGGTGTCTATTCTTACTTTCCCTCATCCAATACCAATAGAGCAATTATATAATTTCTCTAGCAATCTTCTAGGAAGAGAAATGAGTTACAAGAAGATCTGCAATGTACATGAAATGTTGCATCTCCATTTATTTCTTGAAATTATATAATCTCCAAGAGTTTTGGGGCATGCATTTTAAAGTACAAACAAAACACTTTAAATGAAACTTCATTCTAAAAAATATTCTGAAGTTTTTCTTAGAAAGACCAAGTGAGAGAACTCCTTGCTCAGGAATTTTCATCTACAAAGATTAGACTTGTCCTGGAATCAAAAGGTCAGCAAACATAAGAATCCATCTGTGTAAGGTCAAGGAGAGAAGGGAGTTCTCAACATAAGCACCTGGTCTCTCATTTCCCCAGGTACATTCTAACAAAGAAGCAAATGTTAGCAGGAAGGTGTCAGCAGATGCTCACCTGCTGATCTTTGTTTCCAATATGTGCAGAGAGAAAAGTGATAACTGAGACAAGCAACTTAGAAATCTCATAATGCTTCATATATAAAAGTTGAAATAGCAAAGGAAGTTAACACAAACTGCAGAGCTCAGATGTAAATACCGCTGTCATGGCTACCCTGAATTATCAGGTAAAAAAGCTTCAATTTTGCTTCCCTGAATCATTCTTTTTAATTCAGTGCAAATGTAGAAGTTGGAAATCATGAATGCATGATGTGTGAATCACAGTGCAAGGCTGAACTCAAGAAGAGCTTTTGCACCAATTTATTATATATTCAAGGACTGGCAAGTTATATATAATTGATTTGTAAATTTATGTGAAATTTTCTATTTTATTATACTATTATGGAAATGCTTGTTTTATTCTATAAATTAAAGATGAAATAAAATAAATTTTAAAATGATTTTTCTATATATTCTAAAATGAATTCTTTGATATTAACACTGACTAGAACCTCAGGAGTCCACTAATCTTAAATACCAAAAAGAATACTTAGCTTCAGAAGGAAATGCTAAGAATGTCAGAAAACACAACTGTCAAAAGAATGGAACAGTGGAAAAGTGAGTTAATTCAGATTAGCTCACTTGTTAATATAAATAGAGTGATAACACCGAGAAAACTGAGAAAGAAATCATAAAATGGTTAAAGTACGTTGCTATGAAAAATGAACTTTTGAATTTTCTTGCAAAACAAATGCAGAAATTATGGCAACATTTTAAGTTGTTTATATTTCATCTTATTTTGCCTTTTTTAGATTTCCACTCTGACTCAGGCCAATTAGCATTGTCATAACATTGAGAACCACGCTGTCTAAGCAAAGAAGACATTATTATTTTCAAACCTACTCCCTTACCTCTGAGATTATCATCAATTTATATTGTATATATCTCATATGTACATAGGTATTTTCATGTTGTGCATCCCATTTGAATGTTAGCTCCATGAGTGAAGGGACTGTATTATTTCTTACCTTTCTTTGTAACCTTACATTTATCTCTTTATTTTTTCTGACCTCTGATACTTTCTAGTCGTTTGTTAAAGTATTTCTGAGATACAGATTTCTTACCTAGATATCACTTCATCTGTGTTCACTTTACCATCTCCCACTATCACTGAGAAGCTCAACATGCAGAGGATATAATGCAACCTCTACCATCAGAATTCTTAGAGTAACTGTAAAGTATTGGTGATTTTGTTTTTTACTACTGCCTCTTGTTAGGCCCCACCTGCTTTGCCCTCCCCTCCTCCCACATTGATAAATAATTTACTTTTCTAAAAGGATATTTATTACAATAGTATAGCAAGAATTGCTGGCACAAAAACACCATACAACCACAAGACCAGGGAACATCCATAAGTACATAATAAATATTAAAAGATTGCGTGCTCAAAATTTACACATATGGTAAAGGGATAAGTTACACCTTCTGGTTGTAGAGAAGCCCTTTTCTCTGTTCCGATATTGGGTTCTTCTGAAGTGTTTTTAGCTGTCTTATGAGCTTTAAGGAATATTACCAAGTCCTTGTATAGATCTGAAGATTTAATTTTCTCTACTCTGAAGAAATCTTCTTCCCTGAAACATTTTCCAAAATGTGAAAAACACAATAAAAAATACTTGCTATGAGTATAATGAAATAATTTGATCACTTAAAATTCATACTCTTGTTTTTTCTATAAATTATTTTTGATTTGATTTTATCTGATAGTGATACCAAATGTCTTTCCTCAATATACCTAGGTTATCCCTATCATTTCCCAGCTGCATATATTATTTGTTACTAGTCCAGTCTTTCCAATGATATGGTCAAGGGTGAACGGGAGGAGTTCAAGTGCAAGAGAGCATGACACTACCTCTGGTTCACCTGCCCTCCTCTAGCTCTCTGTTATAGGCACAATGGTCTGGACAATATTTAAAGAAAGCTTAAAGTCAAGAAAACTGGAGTTGATATCTGATCTTAGACACTCACTATCTGTATGACTCTTAGAATGTCACTTAACCTTTGTTTGCTTCACTTTCCTCATATGTAAAATGGGGATGATAGCTATGTATCTCCCAAGGTTGTATTAATAATGAAATACCATAATATTTGCAAAGCACTTTGTAAATGAAAAAGCTCCATTTTCCCAAAAATAGTTTATAGAATATTAGAATATATTGTTCTTTAAATGTTTGGTAGAATTCACTTTGAAATCTATCTGACCCTAGAGAAGTTTTTCTTAGGGATTTTATTGTTCAATTACTTTCTCTAAAATGGAGTTAAGTTCTTTAAGTATTTTTTCTCTTCTTTTGTTAATCAGGGCAATTTTGACTTTTGTAAATACTCATTTATTTCACTTAGATTATCAAATATATTAACATATAGTTGGGCAAAATAGTTCTTAATTATTGCTTTAATTTTATCTTCATTGATGGTGAAGTCATCCATTTCATTTTTTATTCTGATTATTTAGTTTTCTTATTTTTTTTAATTTATTTATTTTTATTTTTTGGTGTTCTACAATCACTTCCTTAAAATTAAGATTTAATCCCCCCCACTCCCCCAATTTTCCCCCACTACCCTCCTCCCTCTCCACAACAGCATACAATTCTGTATAGGTTCTACAGATACTTTCCTATTGAGTACATTTTCACAATAGTCATGTTATGTAGTTGAACTAAAATAAATGGAAGAAATCATATAATAAATCAAAACATAATACACTAAAACCTACGCATATACAAACACGATCTGCTACATTTTGCGAATGACTTCCATATTTCTTTCTCTGAGTGTGGAAGACATTTTGTGTTAGAATAATACCATTGGGATTTTTTTTTTTTAGTAAGTTCTTGAGTTATTACGAAGTTCCAAGTTTACCAGCAAAACCCCCGCACACTGTGGTCATTGCTGTGCACAAGGTTCTCCTGGTTCTGTTCTTTTCGCACAGCATCAGATCACATAAGTCCTTCCAGGCCTCCCTGAAGTCTTCTTGTTCATCATTTCTTATGGCGCAATAGTATTCTATTGAATTCATATACCATAATTTATTCAGCCATTCCCCAATTGATGGGCATCCCCTTGATTTCCAGTTCTTGGCAACCACAAAGAGTGCTGCTATAAATATTTTTGCACATGTGGGACCTGTTCCCATTTTTATGATCTCTTGGGGATACAGTCGTAGTAGTGATATTACTGAGTCAAAGGGTATGCACATTTTTGTAGCCCTTTGAGCATAGTTCCAAAACATTCTCCAGAATGGTTGGATGAGCTCACAGCTCCACCAACAATGAATTAGTGTTCCAAGTCTGCCACATCTTCTCCAACATCTCCCTGTTGCCTCAGGTGTTATGATTAAATGCGTCTCAGGTGTTATGAGACTATTGGGTTCCTTCTTCTGATCTGGAATGTTTCTGGGGAAATATTTTATGGTTCTTTCACGGTCAAGGGGGGAGGAGAGAGCATTTACTGATCACTCTGCTATCCTGGCTCCCGGAAGTTCAAGTATGTGACTTACCGAAGTTTGATCTTTGGGCTGAATGTCTCAGGAGCTGCTGTGCTGATATCTGGCTCTCGGCAGCTCTCACTGACTAGGTTTGGCTTGTCTCCCACCCTGGGTGCCACTCCTCTGGTTCCTCCCACTGCTCAGGTTCCTTGGGTCCCTTCTGCTCTGCTGCACTGGCTGCATTGCACTGTGCGCTGTGGGCTCACCCCCGCAGAACAGATCCTTCCCATGGACCTTCCAGTCAAACCTGAGCTCCAAATCCATCACAGTCTGTCTCCCACTGGATTCCACACCTCCAAAATTTGGCCAGATTCTCCTTTCAGAGGTATCTGAAGGAGTTTGTCCAAGAGCTTAGGTGAGTCTCCGCCATCTTGGCTCCACCCCTCTCTTCTTTCTTTTTATTTAAAATTAAATTAGCCATAGATTTATTTATTTTATTGCTTCTTTTTTTTTATAAAATAATCTACATGTTTTTTTTATAGGTTCAATACTTTTCTTATTTTTGCTTTTATTAATCTCTCCTTTGATTCACAAAATTTAAAATTTAGTATTTAATTGAAGATTTTTAAATTGTTCTTTTTTTCTACCTGATTTAACTGCATACCCAATTAATTGATTTTTTCTTTCTCTACTCTACTCATGAACGAGTTTGGAGATATAAAATTTCCCATAGTTCTGCTTTGACCAAATTCTATACATTTTGCTATGTCTCTCATTACTGTTACTCTCTTTGGTGAAATTACTGATTGTTTTTTGAATTTGTTGCTTGGCCAACACATTATTTAGGATTATTTACTTTCCAATTAATTTTAATCTGTCTTTTCATAGCCCTTTATCACATATAATTTTCATTACATCATGATCTGAAAAGGATGTATTTAATACTTCTGCCTTTCTGCATTTGAACATGAGGTTTATATGCCCTAATACATGTTTAATTTTATTTTACATGCCATATACCTCTAAGAAAAAAAAGGTATATTCTTTTCTATCCCCATTTAATTTTCTACAAAGGTCTATCATATCTAACTTCTAAGTTGTTGGCAGGTTTTTCATAATCCTCTTCCATAACTCATTTATTTTCCCAACTTTCCCTTCAATCTGTCTTCCTTGTTTTTTCAATTCTGTTTGAACTCTTCCTAGAGGACTTTTTGAGCTTGAGGCCAATTCATATCTCCCTTTGAGGCTTTGCATGCAGATATTTTGGTATTATTGTTCTGTTCTGAGTTTGTGTTTTGATCTGTCCTGTCACTATAGTAGATTTCAGTGGTCAGGGCTCTTTTTTGTTGTTTTTTGCTCATTTTTAAAAGTTGAGGATCCTGAGGGTAGGCAGGGTTGGGGGTGGGTGGGTAGGGTGTCCTCTCCTAAGCTTCTTGCATTGGGAGCCAGGGGCCTGGTCACTTGCTTTCTGCCTTGGAGCTGGCAGCTTGCCCACTATACCAGGGTAGCCTGGATTAGTCTCATTAGTTTTGCTGAAGCTTCCTGGGCTGATAGTTGTCTGCTATCTTGTGGCTGGAAGCCTGTCAATGGGCCTGCTGTGCTGCTGGCCTGCTGAAGTGGGACTGTGAGACCTTGGTTGCTCATTTGTGCTGAGGCTAAGCACCTGCTTCTGGCTTGCCTTGATATTGTCTGCCGTAGTCTGTGTTCCCCTTTTACTCAAGTAAGACAGAGCTTTCCTGAAATCCTTCTAAGTTTTCTTGGGCTGGAAAATCATTTCAATCCATCTTTTTGTAGGCTCTATCACTTCAGAATTCTTTTAGAGACTTGATTTAATGTTGTTTCCAAGGAAAACTTGGGAGAGCTCAGGCAACTTCCTGGCTTCTCTCTGCCATCTTGGCTCTACTCTCTTGTTATGATTGTTATGAAATAATTGAATCACTTGAAATTCCTTTTCTTCTCTTTTGTCTTCAGGTTCTTTTTGATTTTATTTTGTCTGAAAGTGATTCCAAGTAACAAAGAAGTTGAGTTTACAACAAAAAGAGCTTTAAAAAGAATAACACAAAAGAATAGGGAAATAAGAAAGTAATGTTTACAGTAATAGATGGAACAACCTAGGTAAAAGCAATAAACCTCAATTCTGTAACAATTACTTTAGCACAGTTTTGAAAAGAGCTGTAGGGGACCCAATCAAATTGTTGTAGCCCCCAGAGTCATATTCTTATGTCTCTTTGACAGCCAAGAATCTAAATGTTAAAAATTAGTTACAGATAAAGTCTTTCCCCCTCACTTGCTATACATTTAAATGGTTGAAATATTTTTTTATGAAATCTGCAATGAAAATTCTTTCTTAGTTCTATTATTTTTTTATTTTTTTGTTTTCTAGATAATTACACAAGTTTCCATGAAGTCCTTTGTATAAAGAAATTTTAAAGGTATTGAGTAAAACATTTTATGTACTGATTATTTCAGTAAGATTGAACTGAAGAAATCTCTTACTTGAAAATTTTACTTCATAGAGGGTATTCATATGTATAATATCAAGTTGCCTTGGAAACCTAAGCACACTATGGAGAGATAACTTTGAAACCTTCATGGTCTGCTCAACTTTAGTTATTTTTTGTTCACCAATTAGAATTTGAGGATTTAACTGAATACACAAAACATACAATCATTTAAAAATTGGATTTACTGATGCCATTAAAAAACAGCATAGTCTTTTCTGGATATAACAAGTTTCAGTTAGTTACCACCATCCTTTATACAACTGACCTCCCCCAGACTCCCAGGCATTGAACCCTATCTTTCAGAATAGATAGACTTTAACAAGAACAATGGCCTGATAGTGTTTGCAACATCCTGCTTAATATATCGTTCCCTATTCTACCAAGGAAAGTGTTGCCTACTTTCTTATCTCATTCCCTAGACTATAATTTAATTCTATTCTTTAAGAAAAAAATATTAAAAAAATACAAATGCTTCAGATAACCTATTGATAGAGTGTAAGGCAAGTATCATTGGTGTTGTACCAAAATAGAGTTCTATTTGGCATTACTTTTTGAAAGAAATGCAGATCTTTTTAATGGCACCCAATTCTGCTCTGCAAGGCAGATAGGCACTTATATGGGGATGCTAAGTCATATCAACTTGTAATGGAGGGACAAACATTCTGGTTGACAGTTCCATGGGACTCTTTACAGCTTATGATCTATATTAAAAGGATTCAGTCTCTACTTAATACCTTTAATCTTCAAGCCTCTAATATGCTGGTCATGAAATATAGAAGCCATGAGGCAATTGGGGAAAAGAAAAAGAGAGTGTGAAGTAAGAGTTCCAGAAGGTAGTATAAAAGAGAGAAACAATGGGGAGAAGTGACAGTAGAGAAATTGGTGGGAGTGGCAAGGAAAGAGTGAATATTAGCATTGACCCTGCTGCATAACACTAGCTGTTTGTGGGAGATGTATTAATTCCCTTGGCAATCTGGGGAGTAGCTGGCAGTTTCTGTGCATTTCCTGACTCGAAAAAATCAGCAGGACAAGAATTCATTGAAAGATCAATATTACATTTTATTCACATACTGCTTCAAGATCCTTCTTTTTTCCCCTTTATTCAGGTCAAATGCCTGACATCTAAAAGCATACCTTTGATGCTTTCCAATCATTTATTGCTCCCCATTACAGCTGAACACTTGGATGAGATTCCACACCTCCTGTAATTCCCCAGCACTTGTCTTTTTAGAAACTCATTTTAAAACTCAATAATAAATCTTACTTGCTTACTGAGCTGAGGTATGAAGAGGGTAAGGAGAGATTTGGACAATAACAAAAAATGGCCATTAAGGACAATTTCCTACTTGACCTTTTGACATGGTTATTGCCCCTAAATCACTTATCCAAGTTATATTGCAAAAGTAATGGATAAGTGAACAAGGAGGCACCACACTTCTGCTTTTAGCTCTATAGATACTTGTATTTTGTTTTATGTCAGTCTGGGAGCAGTCTGTGTGACAAAAAATAATCTAGGTCAAATTAATTAATCTACTATTAATCTAATATCAGAAGAGTAATAGCTAATATTTATATATTATCTATAAGTTTATGAAGTATTTTATACAGTTATCATATTTTATCTTTCATTACAAGATTATTTGGTGGTTACTAAAGGCAAAAGTACCATATCTCCATTGTAAAATTGGGAAAATATTGTTTGAGAGAAATCAAATTTTGATGTAGTAGAAAGAGAACTGAAGCTGTTGTGAGAAGATCAAGTTTGGTGTACAGTCTCTCAACTTCTATATATGCTCCAGCTGGGCAGGTATAGAGATCTGGACTGGGAGAGTATGGATGTATGCCGTGGTGGAGTCGCAGCTGTGGGTGCAGGAGGTGGTGGACACCATGGTGAAAGGGTTGGAGTGGGAGAGGATCCACAAGATGCAGGGTACCATGTTGCAGTGAAATGCCAGCTGCTGTGAAGATACGCAGGGCAACATGCAGCCGTTTCATCAGTGCACTGAATGCTGCCATGCTCCTTTGGCCCAGTCACAGGATCCTGTGACCAGCGAACTAGAGAAATTCCAGGACTGCTTGACTCAATGTACCATGCACTGCAATGACAAAGCCAAAGACTTGATGGCTGCTGGGAGCAAGGAGCAGCAGGTGAAGATGCAGCTAGAGTCCTGTGTGACCAGATGTGTTGATGACAACAAGCACCTCACCCCACCGTGACCAAGAAGATGAAACATTCCCTGGTATCTACTGCAAAATAGAGTCATCATCAGTAGTCACCTAGGGTGAGAGAATGAATCTACTCGTATAATTCCATGGAAACTTTTACTTTCAGTGAAAATTTAAGAATGAAGAAATTGAGGCTGGTAGCAAGTTGAATACTTTCATGGGAATTTTTCATCTGCCCCTTGACTCCGTTTGTTCCATTACATGTTTTATCCCATCGGTAAAGAAATGGAAGAAATCGGTGCTCAGGCCTGGATTGAAGGAAGCATGGAGAACTAATAGTATCCAGCCCCATCCCTTCAGTGAAGATGACCTATATTTTATCTGTTGGAGCCCTTAACAGCCTTCAGCTGCTTCAAAGATATTCCATTTCTAGAAGCTGGAGTATAGGAAAACAATTTAAACCTCTAAGCAGGTGGCAAGGGAGAGCTTTTTCCTACCCAGAATACAGGAGGCAGCCAGGACCAATTATCCAGTTATCACTGTTGGTTAAAACTTTGAGCAACATACTAGTACCAGTCACTGTGCTGGAAAAGGTCTTGTACTCTTTATGCCAACTTCTTACTGAATGGAATTAACACAGCCTTCCTGTTCAGTGTTCAAGGCTATGTCATATTTTCCTAGTGGTTTGATGAAAAAATGAATTATTTGATTTTTTTTTTAAATATAGGGGTAGACCAGTGGAATAGGTTAGGTAATCTGCTGCTTGATTGACCCAAGGACACCAGCTTCTGGGATAATAACTCACCATTTGACAAAAATTGCTGAGAAAACTGGATAACAGTGTGGCAGAAACTGGACATAGACCAATGACACTGTACACATGAATAAAGTTCAAGTGGATACATAATCTAGGTATAAAGACAGACAGAACAAACAAATCAGGGGATCAAGAAATAGTGTATTTGTCAGATTTATGGAGAATAGAGAAATTTTTGACCAAACAAGAGACAGAGAACATTATTAAGCACAAAATGGGTAATTCACATTACATTAAGCTGAAAGGTTTTTGCACAAATAAATCCAATACAACCAAGATTAGGAGGGAAGCAGAAAACTGGGAAAGCATTTTTGCAACTAGTGTCTTTGATAAAGGCTTCATTTCTAAATATATACAGAGAACTGAGTCAAATTTACAAGAATATAACTCCTTCCCCAATTAATAAATGGTCAAAGGATATGAACACACAGTTTTTGGAGGAAGAATTTAAAGCTATCTATAGTCCTTTGAAACAATGCTCTAAATCACTATTGATTAGAGAGAGGCAAATCAAAACAACTCTGAGGTACCACATCACACCTATCATATTGACTAGCATGACAAAACAGGAAGATGATAAATGTTGGAGAAGATGTGGGAGAGTTGTAACACTGATTCATTGTTGGTGCAGCTGATCCAACCATTCTGGAGAGCAATTAGGAATTGTGTCCAAAGGGCTACAAAAATGTACATAGCCTTTGACCCAGCAATATCACTTCTAGGACTGTATCCCAAAGAGATCATAAAAATGGGAAAGGGACCCACATGTACAAAAGCATTTGTAGCTTTGATGACCAAAACCTGGAAATCAAGGGGATATCCATCAATTGGGGAATTGCTGAACAAATTGTGGTATATGAGTATAATGGACTACTATTGTGCTATAAGAAATGATGAATGGGATGACTTCAGAGGGGCCTGGTAGGACTTATATGAAATAATACTGAGTGAAAGGAGCAGAACCAGGATAACTTTGTACACAGCAACAACCGCAGTGTGGATTTTCTGGTAGGCTTAGTCCTTCACAACAATGCAAAGACCTAAAAAATTTCCAATGGACTCGAGGCAGAACGTCTTCCACATCCAGAGAAAGAACTGTGGAATTAGATTGAAGAATGAAGTCGAGCATTTTCTCTTGTGTTATGTTTTGTTTTGTTTTATGGTTCCTCCCATTCATTTTAATTTTTCTATGCAATATGACTAAGGTAAAAATGTATTTAATAGGAATGAATGTATAGAACCTACGTAAGATTGCACACTGTTTTGGAGAGGGAGTGGGGACGTAGGGGGAAGAAACAAGGAGGGAGGGGAAAAACCCAAGATATATGGAAGTGATTGTAGAAAACTGAAAACAAATAAAATGATTTTAAAAAATCTTCTATCTATTGTATATGAATTTGGGCAGCTTATTACTCTCTTTGGAAATGAACAATAATGATGGGTTTGGACTTTGGAAGGCAGCATGATGCCACAAAGTACATCTTGGGTTTGGAGGTAAAAGACATCGCTCTAGATCCTAGATGTATTGTTTTACCTGGGGAAAGTACTTCCCTGTTCTAAGCTTCAGTTTCCTCTGCCATAAAATGAGAGTGTTGGGGTTATTTTTTTCATCTTGCCAGAGGATCATGCCATCAGAAAAATGATGACATAACTTGCACTTGACTTTATTTTGAGTGAGGGAGGGCTGTGCAAGGTCACCAGTTTCACATCTCCTCCAGAGCCATCTGAATCCAGTGACCTGATAGTCCTCAGGATGGTTGGAGAGGACCCAGGATGCACTGGGAGACCTTGACCCCTTTAGGCCAAGGTCTATGTAGTTAAGAAGTAGACAAAGCATGGCTCCTTCCGTGAGGCATAGAAAAGAAAGACCTTAGGCTGGCAGGAATACAGCAACAGTGAAAGTGTCAGACTTAATGAGCTGAAGGGGAATTTACCTGCCTCCAAACAGTACAAGTGTGATGATTCCACTGATGCAGCTTCTAAATCTTCAGCAAGATATAAGCTTAGAGTATTTTGGGGAGGCACTGAGTTGAAGTACCTTGTCCACAATTCCATTTCCATTTTGTGTTTATAGCTTCTACTTAGGTCTCCTTGACTCTTGGAATGGTCCTTTATCCATCCTGCCATGCAACTCATATTTTTTTTCTTCAGTATCTTTCTATTCCATGCAATTTTAAGACATTCCAAAAATATTTTTTTCAGTCCACTTAGGTATAACACAATTAACTCAATATTTTAGATATGACTCAAGTAAATACATCTGGGGAAGGGATAGTACACTTGGAACTATAGAATGAAATCAACATAGCAGATCAACTCAGCTCCACAAATCACCCAGGAGATTTAACTGAAGCCTTATTAGAATGGGAAGATAATGGATCTCTACCCTTTCCTAGATACTACTTAGCTACAAGAGGTTCTATGCAATTTTTATTTTTTAAAATATTATGACCACTGCAATAAAATTAATATAGCAATGAAGTAAATCATGTGAATTTTTTGGGTTTCCAGTGCATATAAAAGTTATATTTACCCTATACTATAGTCTATGAAGTGTGAAAGCATTATGTCTTTAAAGTACATATCTTAATTAAAAATACTTCAGTTCTAAAAAAAATTTCAACCATCAAAAATTTATTTATTTATATTTTCTTTTCAATATTTGTTTCAATAAGATTTGGAGTTCCAAATGTCATCCCCATCACTCACCTTCCCTCCCACCCCAAGAGAGCATGCATTGTGATTACCCCTCCCCTCAATCTTCCCTCCTTTCTATCATCCCCCTTATCCCCTTCCCTCCTGTAAATCTTGTTTCCCAATTGCATACTAAAACAAATTTTAGCATTTGTCTTTAAAACTTTGAGTTCCAAAACCTCTCCCTTCTTCCCTCCCAATCCACTCTACTGAGAAGGCAAGCAATTGAAGATAAGTTATACATAGGTAGTTATGCAAAATCCTTCCATAATAGTCATGTTGTGAAGACTATATTTCCCTCCATCCTATCCTGTCCCCTACTTTTTCATTTTCTCGTTTAACCCTGTTCTTTTTCAAAAATGTTTGCTTCTGAATGTCCCCTATCCCAATCTAGTCTCCTTTCTATCATTCTTCCCCCCTTATCTCCTTTCCCCTTTCTTTTCTGTAGGGTAAGATACCCAATTGAGTGTGTATATTATTCCCTGCTTAAGCCAGATGCAATGAGAGTAAGGTTTATTCATTCCCTCTCACCTAACTGCTCTTCCCCTCTATTTCCAAAACTTTTTCTTGCCTCTTTTATGGGACATAATTTACTCCATTCTTTCTCTCCTTTTCTTCTTCTCCCAATATGTTCCTTTTTCAATGTTTAATTTTATTTTTGATATCATCCCTTCATATTCAAATCACCCTGTGCCATTTATCTATCTATCTATCTATCTATCTATCTATCTATCTATCTATCTATCTATCTATCTATCTATCTATCTATCTTTCTCCAGCCACCTTAATAATGAGAAAGGTATCATGAGTTACAAATATCATCTTTCCATGTAGGAATGTAAACAGTTCAACTTTAATAATTCCCTTATTGTTTCTTCTTCCTGTTTACTTTTATTACTTCTCTTGATTTTTTGTGTTTGAAAGTCAAATTTTGTATTCAGCTCTGTTTTTTTCAACAAAGGTACTTGAAAGCCCTCTATTTCATTGAATGTCCATTTTTTTTCCTTTGAAATCATATATTCACTTTTGCTGGATAGGTGATGCTTGGTTTTTAATCTTAGATCCTTTGACTTCCAGAATATCATATTCCAAGCCTTGGATCCCTAATGTAGAAGTTGCTAGATTTGTGTTATCCTAATTGTATTTCCACAATACTCAAATTGTTTCTTTCTGCCTGCTTGTAATATTTTCTCCTTGTCCTGGTAACTCTGGAATTTGGTTACAGTATTCCTAGGAGTTTTTCTTTTGGAATTTTTTCAAGAGGTGATCAATGGACTCTTTTATTTCTCTTTTACTCTCTAGTTCTTAAATATCAGGGCAGTTTTCTTTGATCTTGAAAGATAATCTCTAGGTTCTTTGTTTGATCATGGCTCTCGGGTAATCCAATAATTTTTACATTATCTCTCCTCAATCTATCTTCCAGGTGAGTGATTTTTCCAATGAAATATTTCACATTGTCTTCTTTTTTTCATTCTTTTGGTTCTGTTTTAAAATTTCTTGACTTCTCATAAAATAGTTAGCTTCCATTTGCTCCATCCTAATTTTGAGGGAATTATTTTCTTCAGTGAAATTTGGACCTCCTTCTCCGTTTGGTCAATTCTGCTTTTTAAGGCATTCTGCTCCTCATTGGCTTTTTGGACCTGTCTATATTTTAAAGTGTTACTTTCTTCAGTATTTTTTCGTGTTTCCTTTGGCAAACTATTGGCTCATTTTCTTGCATCACTAACTTCTCTTCCCATTTTTTCCTCTATTTCTCTTACTTGATTTTCAAAATCCTTTTTTGATCTCTTCTATGACCTGTGACCAATTCATATTTTTCACAGAGGCTTTTGATGGGAGAGTTTGAGTTTGTTGTCTTTTAGTTGTATATTTTGATGTTTTTTGTCATCAAAGTAAGATTCTATAGTCTGAATTTGTTTCTTTAAACTATCTGCTTATCTTCGTATCCAAATAATTGGCTTTTTAACTCTCTAACAAGGTAAGACTCTTCTTCCAGTGGTTGTAGATATTGGTGTGGGTATACTATCCCAGGCTTCAGGGATTTTGCATCAGCTTCTTGATCTCCCAGAGTCTGTGGGCTCAGAGCTCCAGAAGCAGCCACTGCTCTTGCTGTGTCTGTTGCTACTGCTGCTGCTTCTGCACCAACTGCCACTGCCTCTACCACCACAGGGCTGGGACCAAACCATGCTCCTCCTCCACTGAAGTCCAATAGAGTTTTCCCAATTAAGCTGTGATAGCAGGATCCCCTGTGTATGTCAGGGTATTTACTGATACAGTGGACCAAGCAGGACTGCTCTCCTCTCCCAACCTAGTATCATAAAATCTTCCTGTTACCCTTCCAGGTTATCTTAGGCTGATGATTTGTTCCACTCTGTCATTTTATGGATTCTGTAGCTATTGAATTTGTTTAGAGTCCTTTTAACAAGTATTTGGAGGGGTTTGGGGGAAGAGTTCACAATAGTTCCAGCTGCTACTCTACCATCTTGACTCTGCCCTTGGAATTTTTCTTAAATAGTCAGTTTAGCACCTAGAGTTAATCAGAAATCTGAAAGATGCTTAAATAGCAGTGTGAAAAATATATTCCAAATGCACCAAATATCAATTAATATCAAAGATTAGGTATTCTGTGTATTGATACCTTTATCAAGTGAAAATACCTCTAGGAAAACAGAATAAATTAGCCAAAGACATGAGTCAGGTATAAACAACTTAATTAAATTAAGAAGCAATGAAAAGCAAAGAATCAATGCATTGGATTAAATAATATTATATAATGTACTGAAGTGGTTGAAAGAATTTGACTTACCGTTGGGCCCCTGAGTATCAGAAACGAGATTCTAACAAGACCCTGTCAGCAGTTGTTTCAGATTGAAATGGCAGTAAGAGGGATGCAATGTATGAATGATGGAAAATGAGTCCACTCCCTTATCCTTCCCCATTGACTGAATTCTCAAAGAGAACTGGTCAGTAACACATAATTCATTCCTATGGAAACTGAGAAACTGAAGAAAGTCAATTCTAGGAAACAGGAGCTCTTCGGGCCAATAACTTGCATATTTAGTGTTTTACAGTTGTCCCTGACATTGAAACCCAGGAGAAAAGAGAAGAACACTCACCCAAAAGGAACAAATATGAAGACTCAACAAAAGGGAGAAAAGGACTTTCTATATCTCGGATTTGTAAGTTAACCTTTGGCCACCCTTACTGTCCTTAAGCTTGAATCATTTTCCTCTGAACTCTGTGTTTCTGTGAAAGAATATGTCAGACTCTAAACTAGATATTTTTGTACCAATTATTTCTTAATTTTCTATTATCTCAATAAGTACTTCTTTCTTTTATTTTAATCATTATTATCAATTTTTACTCTCTGGCAATCAAAAAGAATGCATCACCCTGGGGCTCATGAGCAATTATTTCAGAAAACCACTCCAAACACCTCAGAGTAACCCATAGAACTATTAGAGGAGAAGTAATAAATTGCCTTCTGGAAGGGGGAGTTAAGTGAGTGACCCCAGAGGGTTTTAAACAATAGCATGAGAAGACATTGAATTTGGAATCAGATGGGCCTTGTTTCAAATGGTGATTTTACTACTTACTACCTATGAGACATGGCAAGTGTCTCAAATTCTATTGTCCTTAGTTTGTTCATCTATAAAATTAAGTGGTTGGGCAACACAAGCTCTTAAGTTCCCTTCTATTTCTAAATACTACTATAAAAAAGACACTAAAAATTCAATGAGTTGGAGGCAGGTTTCTGTTTCCTTTTTTCTCATCTCTTTTTCCCTTTTCTGCCTCTATTTCTGTTAGTCTGTTTGTCTCTTATCTTTCTCTCCTTATTCTCTTTCCCTTCATCCCTTTTCTTTCCCATAAACTTCCCTCAGGGAGGACAGGTTTTTTGGCATAGAAAATATAACTAAAACTTGACAGGCCAATCAAATTATTTCCAGTGGAAAAACTGGAGCAAAATTTAAAAATGAAGATAAACAACCTTAAGAAAGTACAGATATATGTTGATCACATTGTTCAATAAATTTCACATTATCATCTATAGTACTTTATATTAGTTTTCTTTTTACATGCCACACCAACTAAAATAACAAAACTATTCTTTGTCTATGAAAATATGAGCAATAGATAAAAATTGAACTAGAATATGGTGCCCCCAAAATTTTCTTTTTATTATTTATTTGAGCAACAATTGAAAAGAATTTAGTTATAAAGGAATTCATTTAATATCTTCTTTCTTTTTTTTCTTCTGATTGTGCTATAGTAAATAGAAAACTGCTTTTGTTGTGATCTAGGCATCTTGGGAACTCTGAAATGCAAGAGCAAAGAGTGTGGGTCTGCCTCAAAAGAATTTTACCACTCAAACCTTCTTTCAGTCAGAGATAAGGTTTATTGTGTCACCAAAGAAGCAGGTGAGATTTTAAGAATTTGCACATTTGATGGGGACAAAATGGACACTTGTATACAAAAAGACTGTGGGAAGACCAGGATATGATTAAGGAGCGGCAAATAGTTTGGAGTAGGCCAGGTGCAGAAAATGAGGGTCACAATGACAGGAGAATTAAAAGGATAATTGACCAGGAAGGGCCATGCCTCAGGTGAATGCCAAAAATTTGGCTTCAGGGGCTTTAGGGTCCAGGTCCCAAAGACACAATCTTTTCCTTTCAGAGGTTCAGATCCAATATCTGTCACCTTTAGAGTTACAAAGACTTGAGGTCAAATTTCCTAATGTCCTTTAGTACAGGGGTGAGGAAGTTTTACCAACCTGACATCTGATTCAAACCTCCTACTATCCAAATGGTATAAGGAGGCAGAGTTTTGACCCTGTACTTCATGGTACCTGCCAATTGCTTTTTAGATGACTTCTCTGATAACATTCACAGTATTCTCTATTTCATTCAAAAGTCAGAATAATTTTTCTCTTTTTCAGATGTAAAAGGAGAAGCATCTTCTTAGGTTCCTGATTCACAGACAAAAAAAAAATCTTCCTTAAAATTCAATGTAATTTTACTTGAGACTTAAATGGTCCAAGTGACTAACACCTTGGGCAGTTGCCATGATTTTCTGGTAGTCTAAATCCAACAGCCCAAGCAGGATTCTTCTTCGGTTTGGCATGATACTAAGTAGATATGCTATCATAGAAAATAGGGAGGTATGGGAACAACTATATCTAACTTGAATTAATGTTGCATCTTTGCTAAGTACTCTTACCATTTTATTTTTTAATTAATTTTTCATTGCTGTTAAATTTTATATGGTTTTCAAATGCCTTATGTTTTTTCACTCTCCAGTCTGAAGTACTAAAAAATAATTATCAGATTTGTTTCAAAGTAGCAGCCCTATTTTGCCTATCCCATTTTGTATAATCTTTCAGATTTCTTTGAGTCAGGCACAAACATCTTTCTGATCAGTTGCTTCATGATCTTCTTATGCAAGTAATCTGGGTTTGCTAACTAGCTCATGGAGAACAGCTATGTATTCTCTCACACTGCTTAATTGTCTTAGGTTTCAACTCCCTTGAAGTCATTTTATTCCACCATGCCCCAATCACTGGACAAAAAGGTAGTTCCTTCTTTTATGTTAGCAATAATGATGAACAAATAAATAGTGATACTTGGATTTTTTTTTTGCTATAGATAAACTATTCCACTTGTCAATAACTTTTTTCCTTCTTCTTCTATGTATCCCATTAACCACTTCTGAAAAAGGAAACATCTATTTCCCTCTTTAAAGATTTTAGCTTTATATCTTCCCTTGAGAGCTTTCTTCATATCATATAAGAAAAAAAAATCACTATTCTGACAACTTGAAAGACAAGCAGAGATTCACAAACCTTGATCATCTCTCTTGTCATTATGAATGCTTCTTATTCTCACAGGGATTTTCTCTTTCTCCATAGATTTCTGTCAAGTTTCACAGCTTTTAAGAGTTTCATTCCAGCTACTATTATCAATGATAAGAAGGTTTATTTTTTAAATAACAAATACCACAATTTCCACACTTTCTTGCATAGAAATGTGGTCAGACCTACTATACAGTGTACATGAATTTTAGATGTATCCACTATGCCATCAATGTTCCTATCCTAGAAAATTTCCTTCTGATTATCTAGGCTGATAGTTCATTGATTCATAGACTGAATCCTAGGGAAATACAGAATTTTCTTTTCTTTGTATAGGTGACTGCATGTCTATCCTTTCCCCCTTCAAATATATGTCCCCCTTTACTTTTAATAAGCTTATTTTTTCCATAATATCGGCACTTTGCACTTTTGCTCAGCTATTTCAAAAGGAATGTTTATATCAGTGATTTTTTTATACCTTTATAATTATGATCACTTTTTCAAAATAAGTTGTCCTTGGGTTTAGTCTGTGTTCTCCTGTTTTGAGTGATATGTTCCAATCTCCCTTTTTTTTTTTTTTTTTTTTTTTTTTTTTTGCTGTTTTCTTTCTGGAGTTCAGGAGTTCAGTTTCCCAGGTTCATTGAAAACATATGAAGGATTGTTCTTTTTTGAACACTGAAAGTTCACATCTGCATTGACTCACATATATTTTTTGCCTACTGATTCTGAGATCATCAGTATCCTAGTCTTTTTTTATATATACTGGGAGGGTGCCATTTTGCTTTGGGAGGTTCACTTATGAGAAAGGCCTTTTGATTCCCTGGGTGGGACTCTATGAAGCAGTTTGTTAAGAAGCCCCCACCTACTCAAAGGTTTGCACTCTCCCATCTGCTTGTTGTATGCAGGTGATTATATTACTTTGCTCAGACAGTAAGGACCCTGTCTGTTGACAATTGTGCTAATTCCTCTGCTTGTATTTTCTCCGTTTGTGTTTTCTCCACCTTCAGGGTGTTAACATTTCCCCTGAACTAATGAATGGCATATATGTTTAATTAAAGAAGGGTTGTTAGCCCCTTTGAGAGCCTAGAGGAAGAGGCAATTAATAGCAGTAATGTCCACATATGAGCAAATGCCCTGGAATTGTAAATAACCATTCCAAGTAGAGGTGACAGTGAAGACACAAGCCTGACTCTAGTAGATGATGGAAACAGAAAAGAAGTGGGGTTATGTACACAAGGTGAGGTTCCTTTTTTGATAAAAATGAGAGGGTTAAATAAGTAAGGGAGGGAGAACAAAAAAAAAAGAAATGAAAGCAGGAGAAAATCACTTTTTCATCCATTATCCCATGCAGTAGCTAAATTTACAGATTATTTTGTTGTTGGATATGAATTGAACCTATGATTCCATTGGTATGGGACATTCCTTGATCTGGACCTTCTACCAAATCAAGTTGGCAACTTCTCTACAACTCATAATATTATATATTTTCCTGAGAGAATAGGTGAAGTATCAAGAGTCCCATAGAAGCTATGACATGTATCTAAGAAGAGACATGAGGCCAGTTCTACTAGATTTTGATGCCAGCTCTTATCCCCGACACTGTTATCTCTTTTAGGGTAAATACCCATTAAAATAGCAAAGGTAGTTTATGTCCAAGAAGCAGGCTAAGATTTAGATATTCTCACAAAGATTAAGGTGAGTAACAAGAATTGACTTGAGACGTGTTGACAAAAGTAAAATTGGAGTGGGAAAATTACAACCTAGGATGTGTTGTTGAAAACATAATGGAGTTATCTGAATAGAAAGCATGGGAGACAGTAGAACAGTTGTTCACTATCTAATTTTCACAGAAATAGTTGTTGTTCAGTTGTTCCCATAGTTTATGACTCTTCATGACCCTGTATGTGATTTTATTGGCAAAGATACTGGAATAGTTTGTCATTTCCTTCTGCAGCTCATTTTTATATGTGAGGAACTAAGGGAAACTGAATTAAGTGACTTGTCTAGGGCCACACAGGTAGTAAGTGTCTGAGGTCAGTTTTGAACACAATAGGACTCATCTTCCTGACTTCAGGTCCAGGACTCTTTCCAATGCACCACCTAGCAAAACCTATATAAAAATAGATAAAAAGTTAGTGTGATATAGGGAGTCTTAGGATGAGATCTATGTTTAAACTCTTGTTCTGTCAGTTACTAGTCATAAGATCCTATTAAATTCATGCCATCTCATTAAGCTTAAAAAAAAAGACATAACACTTGTAGTTGTAGTAGCAGTAATTAGGATATTATTAGCAACAACAATAATAATTACTGACCATTTATATAATGTTTAATATTGGTAAAGACTACTATATACATATACATATGTATATGTATATGTATGTACATATATATACATAAATGTTTGTATATATATATATATATATATATATATATTATCCCATTTGACTCTCACAACGTCACCATGGTGATACAATAAGTAATATTTCCATTTGATTCATTAATTAAAGGTTAATAATTACTATAGTCACCAAAATAAATTGAAGCCATTTTCTGAGAGTTCTCCCTTTTCCTTTCTTCCATATCTCACATCATTCAGATGCTTCCCCCTACCCTCTCCTCCTCCATCCCTGTTTCATATAAATATATAGCCCTTCTCTTTGTCAAGGCAAATCCCTATATTTGTAGATGTGATCTGAACCAATCCTATCTTATGCTGTAGATTGCCTCCTCTATCATTCCTACTATCTCAAAAATTTTCAATCTCTCCCTGTCTACTCTCTCCTTCTGACCTAGTTAAAAGATTCCCATGACTTCCTCATCCTCAAGCAATCTCTCACTTAATTCATGTTTTCCCACTAGTTAACATCCTATATCTCTCCTCACTTTGGTGCTAAGCTCCTTGAGAAGATTGATTCACAGTGGATGCTTTCACTTTCTCCTCTCTTTTTCTTATTAACTTCTAGTAGTCTAGCATGCAACCTCATCATTCAACTAGAACTACTCTCTAAAATTACCAATGCTCCGGGGGAAGGGGCCAAGATGGCTGAGTAGAAAAATTCACATATGCTAGCCCTGAGCCCACAGCCCATAAATTACCTATAAAGAGGAACTCCCAACAAATTCTGGAGCAGGGGAAGCCATGCAGCAATGGACTGGAGGAGATTTCTGTTCCAGAGAGCCCTGAAAAACTGACCCCAAAGGTCCATCGCACACCGGACCTGGAGCAGAGCCCAGCCCTGCCCTGGCCGTGCGGCACCAAGAGGAGCAGATCCAAGCAGGCTTCAGGGACCCTGAACTTAATCTCACACTGAATAACAACCCCACCCCCAGCTGAAAGCTCTGAGACTGAGAAGCAACATTTGAATCTCAGACCTCAAGCACTAGTGAGGCAGGGGTGAACAGGAATCTCAGAAGTCAAGTAACTGGCTGGGAAAAAGCCCAGAAAAGAGAGAAAAAAAAAATAAGACCATAGAAGGTTACTTTCTTGGTCAATAGATGTTTCCTCCTTTCCTTTCTGATGAGGAAGAACAATGCTTACTATCAGGGAAAGACACAGAAATCAAGGCCTCTGTATCCCAAATGCCCGAAATAGACATCCAATGGGCTCAGGCCATAGAGGAGCTCAAAAAGGATTTTGAAAATCAAGTTAGACAGGTGGAGGAAAAACTGGGAAGAGAAATGAGAGAGATGCAAGAAAAGCATGAAAAATGGATCAATACCTGGCTAAAGGAGACCCAAAAAAATGCTGAAGGAAATAACACCTTGAAAAATAGTCTCACTCAATTGGCAAAAGAGGTTCAAAAAGCCAATGAGGAGAAGAATGCTTAGAATGCTTGTTGTATTGGGGTAGGAGGAGGGGACAAATGGGGAGATAATTTGGAACCCAAATTTTGTGAAAATGACTGTAAAAAGTTTAAGAAATAAATTTGTAAGAAACAATTAAATAAAATAAAATTACCCATGCTAAATTGACAAATCTAATTACCTTTCTATTAATCCTCAGGCTTCTTGATCAATTCTTAGTCTTTGACACTTTCCTTTTTCTTGATTCCTCACCACGTTGGACTTCAAACTTTTCCAAACTTTCTCTTCAGTGCTCTCCAATTCTCTTCACCTTCTAAGTATCAACACTCAACACTTAACATTTGGACTTCATACATTGGAACTAACTTCTGCTCCACTTCTTCCTTTGATTGGATAGCTTTTCCCAGGATGTCCTTTTTTAACAAGAGTCCTAGGTCAAACTTTTCTTCAAAAGTCTCCAAGCTGTACTCCTGACTGTCCTAAACTTTCTCTCATCTTTGTCCACCACTCCAATACTTTTTAGCTCCCTTTTACATGTTCAATTTTCCCACTAAAGCATACACACCTTGAGGGCAAGAACTATCTTTCACACAGAACCTGGCAAACAATAAATATTTAATAAATACTCATCGATTTGTCCATTGAGGTTTCTGTGATGCTTTTTATTTCCTACCTCTTCTCCCATCTTTCCAACTACACATTTGGAGTATTTTCATCTAGCTTATACTAACTTGGAGTATCTATACTAACTGTAAATATCTTCTTGAGGCTTTTTTGTGGACCCCTTTCTCCCTCTATGATATTTCACTTGATGATTTCAACAATTTCAAATGATTAAATTTTAATTTTTATACAGATGCTACTCAGATCTATTTGTCTAAACCTAATCTTCCTTCTCATCCTCTCTCCTGATCTCCAGTCTCACATCTTCAACTGCCTATTAGACATCTTGTACTGGATGACCTGTAGGTAGCTAAAACTTAACATGTTTCAAACTGTTTCAAAATTAACATTCTCCCCAAACTACCACTTCCTTCTAACTTCATTATTACTTTCAAAGAAGTACCAATATCTTCCAAGTTAAACTGGTTCACAAAGTCTCATTCTCAACTCCTTTTTTTCATTCCCTTCCCCAGTGATTCTGGAACCTGATGTAAAAACCCATTTCTTAGATCTTTAACATATCTCTTGTATTCAATTTCCTTCTCTCTCATGCTTTCATCATCCTGTTGAACGGCTTCATCACTTTCCACCTAGATTCTTGCTGTAGCCTTCTTGTTGTTTTCCCCTGTGACAGCTGTCACTACACTCAGGTTCAGCCTCCATTAAGCTTTCAAAGTGATTTACATTAAACACAAGTCTGATAATATCACCCCCATTCAGTAAAGTCTGATAGCTTGTAACAGTACACACCTCGACATACACAGAGAGGCTGCTGTCACAGATTCTTAGATCTACATTCATAAAGGGAGAGGTAACTTTTAAGGGGCTAACAATCTCCTTTACTCAAGCACATGTATCATTCACTTAGTTCAGGGGAAAAAGTCAGCACCCTGAATTTCAGAGAAAATACAGAGAAATCTAAATCAACAGACAGCTCTTCCATACCGTTTGATATAAGCAATGTATACATACAATCCTCTGCTTGACTTTTACAGCTTTTCAGAAATCAATCTTTTCTTATCTTTTCAGTGTTCTTACATCCACTTTCCTTCAACTTGCCCGAGTATGATGCAATGATATAGGCATTAAAGCCCTTCCTCATACATGACACTCAATTTCCTAAATATAAGTGTTTTCAATTTATAGCATTCATATTTGAAGTCTTTTCCCTCTTCTTCCCTCTTTCTTCAATTTGTTGACTTCCTTAGAAACTCAGTTAATGTCTCACTTTTTTTGCAAGAAGCATTTTCCAAACTCTCTTCATTTAATTGCCTACTATTCGTTGATTATTTTAATTGATCTTGTGTATATACTGTTTTAGTATAGTTGTTTGCATGATATGCCCCCATTAGATAGTGAACTTATTAAATTTTTAGGTTTTTTTGTCTTACTTTAGCATTTGTTTTGTCTTGTCTTTCTTTCTATCTTGATTGATTAGTGTAGTACCAATCACTGAGTAGGCCTTTAGTAAGTACAACTAGATGACACCTTGGATAGCCCTAAATGCCTTGAAATTTGACCTCACACACTTAACATCTGTGTGACCCTGGACAAATAACTTAACTTTGCCTCAGTTTCTTCAATTCTAAAATGAAGATAATACTAGCACTTACATTCCAAAGTTACAACAGTCAAATGAGATGTTTGTAAAGCATTTAGCAGAGTGCCTGATACATGGTAAGGATGCAGTAAATATTTGTTTCCTTCATTTCCTGTTGACTGGCTGCATAATGTTATTTCCTGAATGGTAAATGCTTTCCTTCTACTTCCTGGGTGTGCTCAGGAATGCCTAGCAGTTGCAGGTTTATCTTCTTTATTTTTTTTTTCAATTTTAGAGTCACTTTGATTATTTTGTGAATTATCTACTGTGAAATTAATGAAAACAAATTAATTTTCTTATTTACCAAATTTCAAGCATCTTGAGACATATCTTTGTCAAGCAATGTGATGTTTGCATCTGGGAAAATGTTGACACTACAAGTAAATTAGTTAATCAAATTATTTTGCAGAGTTTTTTGATGTTGTCTAAATTTTAAAGCTAAACCACTCACTCATAGAATATTTAGCAAAATTCGGTCTATGCTGTACCTCACTTCTTGGGCATGCATTAGTCCTAGAATATAACTTTTTCTATCCTAACTTCTGCCAATCACCTGTATATTTACTCCATAGGATTAGGCATAAAGTAGAAAATAGTCTCTCTCCCTCCCTCCCTCCCTTCCTCTCTCTCTCTCTTTCATTCTCTCTCTCTCACACGCACACATACACATGCACACCCATCACATCCGCAAACACACAAACGTGTAAGCACCCATACAGTACAGTGTAATAATGTAAAGGATGTTTGCTTTTTTACTGTCATCAGCCCCTTAACATAGGAGAACTGATTGGAAAATATCCTCTCCTGTGGTTAACAAATGTTTAAGCCTGAAAACAGATATCCCTTTCAGAAAACAGAACATTATGGAAGTAATAAACTGTGATTGTTTTGAAATGAACTAAAGATCTCTGAATAACCATTTCTAGTAGAGATACATGAATTCAACTCAACCAACATTTGTCAAGTGCTTATCATCTGCAAAGTTACTTGCTAGGCACTGGGAAGGACACAAAATTTTGAAAAGACATGTTGCCTAACCTTGTGTAGGCTACGGCAAAGTAGCAGAAAATGACACATGTGCAGATAAATGTAATCTACATGAGAAGTACATTAGAGAGGTAAAATTAGTGAGTAACATTTGGGAAATCAGAGAAGGCTTCATGGAAGAGAAAACATTTAGTTTTGACTCTAAAAGAAATATAAAGGAAACTTTTCCGAATCCTTCTTATTCTATTTGTTGATTAATTCCTACTCATACTATATATAGCTTACTTTGCATATTTTTTTTTTTATTTTGGGGAAGGGTCAATTTCTTCATCTTTATTTTTAATTATCTTTTCCTTTTATAAATTTATTTATTTAACTTTTTACATTCATTTTCACAAAATTTTGGGTTCCAAATTTTCTCCCCATTTGTCCCCTCCTCCCACCCCAATACAGCAAGCATTCTAATTTCCCCTATCACCATCTGCCCTCTCTTCTATCATCCCTTCCTTCCCTTGTCCCCATCTTTTCTTTTGTCCTGTAGGGCCAGATAACTTTCTATTCCCCATTGCCTGTTTGCCTGTATTTCTTATTTCCTAGTAGCAAGAACAACACTCAACAGTTGTCCCTAAAACTTTGAGTTCCAACTTCTCCCCATCCCTCCCTCCCCATCCATTCCCTTTGGGAAGGCAGGCAATTTAATACAGGCCACATCTGTGTAGTTTTGCAAATGGCTTTGATAATATTTGTGTTGTGTAAGACTAACTATATTTCTCTCCCCCCATCCTGCCCCCCATTGCTTCTATTCTCTCTTTTGATCTGTCCCTCCCCAAGAGTGTTGATTTCAAATTGCTGCCTCCTCCCACTGCCCTCCCCTTCCATCATCCCCCCCCACCCTGCTTACCTCCTTCTCCCCCACTTTCCTGTATTGTAACATAGGTTTTCATACCAAAATGAGTGTGCATTTTATTCATTCCTTTAGTTGAATGTGATGAGGGTAACCTTCATGTTTTTCTCTCAGCTATCCTCTTTTTCCCTTCCCTAAAAAGTCTCCTGCCTGCCTCTTCTATGAAAGATAATTTGCCCCATTCCATTTCACCCTCTCTCCTCCCAAAACATTTCTCTCTTACTGCTTCATTTTTTAAAGATATGATCCCATCCTATTCAATTCACTCTGTGCTCTCTGTCTCTGTGTGTCCATGCATGTGTGTATGTGTGTGTGTGTGTGTGTGTGTGCAGATGTGTGCATGTGTGTGCCTGTGTATGTGTGGCTATGTGTAATCCCACCAACTACCCAGATATTGAAAAGTTTCAAGAGTTACAAATATTGTCTTTCCATGTAGGAATGTAAACAGTTCATCTTTGGTAAGTCCCTTATGCTCTTTGCTGTTTACTTTTTGATGTTTCTTCTCAATCTTGTGTTTGAATACCCTATTCCACGTCCTTCAATCCCTTAATGTACAAGCAGCTAGATCTTGTGTTATTCTGATTGTATTTCCACAGTACTTCAATTGTTTCTTTCTAGCTACTTGCAATATTTTCTCCTTGACCTGGTTCATGATTCTAGATAATATTTGTAGAGCACTTTAAAGCTTATAAAGGATTTTACATATATTATTTCATTTGATCATCACAACAAATTTATGAATTAGATACTATTATATCCCTATTTTCCAGAAGAGTTAACTAAGTCTGACAGAAGTAATGACTTTCCCATAGTCAGAGAACTATTAGTATGTGTCTTCTGCATATTTGGAAATTAAGCTTTCCTGATCCCAAGTCCAACATTCTAACTACTGCACTACCCAGTTGGCTTTCTATTATTTGTGGGATGGCACAGATCTTGGGTCTGTGCCAATGCAGGGAGCACATAGAGATATTTAGTCTCACTTCAAACGTTTAAGAAATTATGATTTCATTTGACAACCCATCTTACCATTTTTAATATGTCTTAATAGATAGTCTCTCAGAATTAATGTGTACAAAACATTTAGCACCCTGAAGTCAATCTAGTGTTGAAACTCGTGAAACTTTGTTTGACTGGTCCTGGTATGAATAAATACAATTCAACACCAAATCTGTGTAAGAAGCATTTTCAAATAAAGAAAGGTAATGTATAGCCTTTGAGAATGAGGGTTAATTTTTATGTTATGATCAGGTACCAGAAGAGAAATTCTGCAGAGAACCCAATACTTTAGTCTAATTAAATTACAGCTAATTCTGCTGATTTTTAAAATCCCCTAGCAGCAGAGCCAAGATGGCAAAGTGAGAACATGCACTTACCTAAGCTCTAAGACAAACTTCTTCAATACCTCTAAAAAGAGAATTTGAGCAAATTTTAGAGTGACAGAATCCAGTCGGAGACGGAGTGCAGCAGATTTCCAGCTGAGGAAAACCTGAAAGGTCAATGGGAAGGATCTATTGCACGAAGCCGGAGTAACACAAAGTCCATAGGCTGTACCAGTATGGGCCCATGACAGCAAATCTGTGCAGGAAGCACAGTAGTCTGAAAAAGAAGGAGCAGAGATGATTCGCAAATATATCAGCCAGGAAAGGAGTCTATTGGAACTAGTGAAAGAGAAGTACAGTACGCTGAATAACAAACAGCAGTAGCTACTCCTAAGACTATCAGCCTGAAGATTAAGTGTCTGTAAGTCACCTACTTAAAATTCCAGGAGCCAAGATGGCAGAGTGATTGGTAAATGCTCTTCTCTTTCCCTTGCTGACTGTGAAAAGCCCAGTGAATATTTCCCCAAGAAAAATCCTGGGATAGTGGGATCAACCAAAGGGACAAGCAGTCTCTTAGCTCAAGAGGACAGGAAAATCACAAAGTGGGGTCCCTCTTTCTGTGGCTGCAATGAAGGAGCAGAGCTGTCTGAGAAAACCACACCTCAGTAAAACCAGGAGGAGATCCTGAGCCCCAGGGGTGTGTAGCCCATAAGCACCAACATTTTGACTCCAGGTGCGCCTTATCACAGTCATGAAAATGGGAAGACACTGGCACAGATAAGGGTTCATCAACTGCTGAGCCTGCCTGTGCTCTAGTGCAGGAGAGAAGAACATGGCAGCCAGAAAACGCCTCCCCCACACCTCCTGGAGGGAGATCAAGGGTAACTTCAGGGAAAGTCAGAAAGACTTCAATGGGCCTCTGCTTTGGCACTTCACCCAGTTCAGCACCAGGTAAGTTTCAGCATTATGACGTCTATCTGAAAGAACCAGCGGACATAATATACAAAGTCTCAAATTCTAAGCACAAGACACATGGGGCCATGCCCTTGTGCCCCCAAAGCAGAGATACACTCTAAAAGCCAGGAAAAAGGCAATCGTCATGAGCAGAAAGCAAATTAGAAGAAAAAAAGACCATAGAATCTTACTACAGGGAAAGGGACCAATACACGCATACCACAGAGGCCATCATTGAGACTATGCTCCCATCTGAAACCACAGAAGGTAATATGAACTGGTCTCCAGTCCAAAGAGCATTCTTGGAAGAGCTCAAGAAGAATTTTAAAATCCAAATTAGAGAGGTAGAAGAAAATTGCACCAATAGTTTGAAAAATATATATAATTCATCGAAGAATTTAAAAAGAAAATTGGACAAATGGATAAAGAGTTACAAAACCTAATGGGAGCAATTGGACAAATGGAAAAGGAGATCTGAAAGTTAAGTGAAGAAAATAATCTATCAAAAATTATAACTTGGCAAGTAGAAACTAATGACTCTAAAAGACATCAAGAATCAGTCAAACAGAATCTAAAGAATGAATAAATAGAGGAAAATGTAAAATATCTCATTGAAAAAACAATTGACCCAAATAGTCATCAAAAGAATCTACTGATTACCTCCTGAAAGAGATCTCAAACTGAAAACACCAAGAAATATTGTTGCCAAATTCCAGAACTATCAAGTTAAGGAGAAAATACTGCAATAAACCAGAAGGAAACAATTCAAATATCAAGGAACCACAGTCAGGATCACACAAGACTTTGCAGCTTCTACATTAAAATATTGGAGGGACTGCAATATTAAATTTCATAAGGCAAAGGAGGTTGGACTACAACCAAAGATAAGTTGCCCAGCAAAGTTGAGCAAAATATTTCAGGCAAGGAGATGGACATTCAATGATATAAGGGATTTTGAGACCTTCCAGATGAAAAGGCTAGAACTCAATAGAAATTTTGGTCTTCAAACAAAGTCTCAAGAGAGGCATAAAAAGATAAACAGGAGAAAAAAACTTCTTATTCAATATTGGAATACTGTTCACATCCCTATAAAGGAAGATGATACTTGTTAATCTTGAGAATTGCGCACTTATAAAGATATTTAAAAGGGATATACACAGATGGAAGGAGAGGGCATAAATTAAAAGATGTGATGATAAAAAAAATGATTTAAGTGTGTGAAGAGATTATAATGGGAAATGTGATAAAGATGAGGTAGAAAAAAGGTAAATTACATCACAGGAAGAAGCACAAGGACATATTACAACAGAAGGAAAGAGGGGAGGCAGATGAGTACTGCTTGAGATTTTCTCTCATCTGATTTGGTTCAAGGAGGAATAGTATAGAGATCTAACTTTTCCTATAGGCAGTAGGAGAGAAAAGGGGAAAGAAAAGGAGGGGAGGGAAAAAGAGAGGGAATAGGTAGTAAAGGAAAAAGGTAAATAAAGGGAAGGGGCTGAAAGATGAGGGAGAAGACTGAGGGAGGTAGTGGGCAAAAATTAAAACTATTGTGGAGGGGAAAGGAGAAGGAAGAACAAATGCATAAATGGGGAGAGAATAGGATGGAGGGAAAGACACAGATTGTAATCACAACTGTGAATATGAATGGTATGAACTCTCCCATAAAATGGAGGCAGAAAGCACAATGCATTAAAAAAAAAATTTCAACAATATGTTGTTTATAAGAAATGCACTTGAAACAGGAAAACACACAGGCTAAAGGTAAAAGGTTGGAGCAGAATATATCATACTTCAGCTGATTAAAAAAAAAAGCAGAGGTAGCAAAGCAAATCTCAGACAAAGAAAAAACAGAAATAGATCCAATCATAACAGATAAGGGGGGGAGGAGCCAAGATGGGGGAGTAGAAAGATTCACATATGCTAGCGCCAAGCCCACAGCCCATAAATGACCTAAAAAAAGAACTCCCAATGGGTTCTGGAGCAGTGGAAGCTGCGCAGCAACAGAGTGGAGGAGATTTCTGCTCCAGAGAGCCCTGAAAAACTGTCACCAAAGGTCCATCATGCACCAGACTCGGAGCCCAGCCTTGCCCTGGCCACGTGGCCCCGGGAGAAGCAGATCAGAGCAGGCTTCAGGGAGGAATCTCCAGCAGCCAAGCAGGTTCCTCCACCCACAGGCGCTACAGGTCAGTGAGAGAGACTTCTGGGCTGGTCGAGAGGGGAGTGGGGTGTCTCCATAAGTCAGGCCCCCTCGGGAGGAAGTGGCAGGGGAAGCAGCGCCCACGGGCTCCCTAAGCAGACAGGAGCTCGGGTCCATTACGGAAGGTCTCCACATAAACCCCTGAGGGAACTGAGCCCTGTGAGGCAGCCCTGCCCCCACCTGAGAACTTGAACTTAATTTCTCACACTGAATAGAAGCCCCGCCCCCCACTGAAAGCCCTGAGGCTATGAAGCAGCATTTGAATCTCAGACCCCAAGCACTAGTGAGTCAGGGGGTGGAGAGGAATCTCAGAAGTCAAGCAACTGGCTGGGAAAATAGCCAGAAAAGGGGGAAAAAATAAGACCATAGAAGGGTACCTTCTTAGTGAACAGATATTTCCTCCTTTTCTTTCTGATGAGGAAGAACAATGCTTACCATCAGGGAAAGACATAGAAGTCAAGACCTCTGTATCCCAAACATCCCAAATAGATATCCAATGGGCTCAGGCCATGGAAGAGCTCAAAAAGGGTTTTGAAAATTAAGTTAGACAGGTGAAGGAAAAACTGGGAAGAGAAATGAGAGAGATGCAAGAAAAGCATGAAAAATGGGTCAATACCTTGGTAAAGGAGACCCAAAAAAATGCTGAAGAAAATAACACCTTGAAAAATAGGCTAACTCAATTGGTAAAAAAGGTTCAAAAAGCCAATGAGGAGAAGAATGTTGTCAAAAGCAGAATAAGCCAAATGGAAAAAGAGGTTCAAAAGCTCAGAGAAGAAAATAGTTCTCTCAAAATTAGAATGGAACAGATGGAGTCTAATGACTTTCTGAGAAACCAAGCAATCACAAAACAAAATCAAAAGAATGAAAAAAAGGGAGAGAATGTGAAATATCTCATTGGAAAAACAACTGACCTGGAAAAGAGATCCAGGAGAGACAATTTAAAAATTATGAGACTACCTGAAAGCCATGATCAAAAAAGAGCCTAGACATCATCGTTCATGAAATGATAAAGGAAAACTGTCCTGATATTCTAGAACCAGAGGGCAAAATCAGTATTCAAGGAATCCACCGATCACCGCCTGAAAGAGATGCAAAAAGAGAAACTCCTAGTAACATTGTGGCCAAATTCCAAAACTCCCAGGTCAAGGAGAAAATCTTGCAAGCAGCTAGAAAGAAACACTTCCAGTATTGTGGAAATACAATCAAGGTAACACAAGATCTAGCAGCTTCTACATTAAGGGAATGAAGGGCGTGGAATAGGATATTCCAGAAGTCAAAGGAACTAGGACTCAAACCAAGAATCACCTACCCAGTAAAACTGAGTATAATACTTCAGGCGAAAATATGGTCTTTCAATGAAACAGAGGACTTTCAAGCATTCTTGATGAAAAGACCAGAGCTGAAAAGAAAATTTGACTTTCAAACACAAGAATGAGAAGAAGCATGAAAAAGTAAACAGCAAAGAGAAGTCATAAGGGACTTACCAAAGGTGAACTGTTTACATTCCTACATGGAAAGACAATATTTGTAACTCTTGAAACTTTTCAGTATCGGGGTAGTTGGTGGGATTACACACGCACACACACACACAAAAACATACACACATGCACGTACACACAGAGACAGAAAGCACAGAGTGAATTGAATAGGATGGGATCATATCTTAAAAAAAATTAAGGTAAGTGGTGACAGAGAAATATATTGGGGGGAGAGAGGGAGAAATGGAATGGGGTAAATTATCTCTCATTCAACAGGCAAGCAGGAGACTTTTTAGTGGAGGCAAAAAGAGGAGAGCTGAGAGAAAAACAGGAAGTTTGCTCTCATCACATTAGACCAAAGGAATGAATAAAATGCACACTCATTTTGATATTAAAACCTATCTTACAATACAGGAAAGTGGGGGAGAAGGAGATAAGCAGGGTAGGGGGGATGATGGAAGGGAGGGAAATGGGAGGAGGGAGCAATTTGAAGTCAACACTCTTGGGGGGCACAGGATCAAAAGAGAGAATAGAAACAATGGGGGGGCAGGATAGGATGGAGGGAAATACAGTGAGTCTTACACAATATGACTACTATAGAAGTCATTTGCAAAACTACACAGATTTGGCCTATATTGAATGAGTGGGGAGGAAGGGATGGGGAGAAGTTGGAACTCAAAGTTTTCAGAACAACTGTCAATTATTGTTCTTGCTACTATGAAATAAGAAATACAGGCAATGGGGAATAGAAAGTTATCTGGCCCTACAGGACAAAAGAAAAGATGAGGACAATGGAAGGGAGGGATTATAGAAGAGAAGGCAGATTGGTGATTGGGGAAATTAGAATGCTTGCTGTATTGAGGTGGGAGGAGGGGACAAATGGGGAGAAAATTTGGAACCCAAAATTTTGTGAAAATGAATGTAAAAAGTTTAATAAATAATGTTATTAAAATAAAAAAAAAACAGATAAGGAAGGAAACTATAACCAGCTAAAAGACACCATAGACAATGAGGCAATATCTTTACTAAATGTATATACACCAAGTGATATAGCATTTAAATACTTAGAGGAGAAGTTAAGTGAATTACAGGAAGAAATAGAGAGGAAAACTACACTCAGTTCTCCTTTAAGTGTTTAGATGCTATATCACTATCCATTGTTGGTGGGCCTCTAAGCTGATTCAACCATTCTGGAGGTCAATTTGGAACTATATGCAAAGGGCTACAAAAACATACATAGCCTTTCATCCAGAAATATGCTGAACAGGAAGACTTCAGAGAGACTTGGAAGGATTTATATGGACTGATAATGAGTGAAAGGAGCAGAACCAGGAGATCTTTGGACACAGCAATAACCAGAGTGTGCAAGGAATTTTTCTGGTAGACTTAGTCCTTCCCAGCAATGCAAGGATCTAAAAAATTCCCAGTGGACTCTTAAGGCAAAATCCCTTCCAAATCCAGAGAAAGAATTATGGAACTGGAATGCAGAATGAAGGACAATATCTTCTTTTGTGTTATGTTTTGTTTCATTTGGGTTTTTCTCATGGTTTCTCCCATTCATTTTAATTCTTCTATTCAGCATGACTAATGTGAAAGTGTGTAAAATAAGAATTTATCTGTAGAGCTCAGATAAAATGCATTGTGTCTCAGGGAGGGAGGGGTGAGAGAAGAGGAGAAAATCTAAGACTTATGGAAGTGATGGTAGAAAACTAAAAACAAATAAGTTAATTTTTAAAAAAATTGAAAAGAAAAAAAAGAAATTCCCATGGAGACATCCTTGTACCATGAAATTTATAGGTCATTGATATATTTTGTAACTTCCAGCACATACATGTAAATCATAAATCAGGATCTAGTAAATGGATTCATTTGAAATAAATAAATCTGAATTAAAGGTGTGGAATTTAGTGAGTGGTTTTGGATTTTAAAAAAAAAATCCTCTATCTAGATGCTTTTTCTCTGATAACAAAATGTCATAGAATATTTGAAAGGAGCTAAATTTAATGTATTGAAATTTCATAAGAAAATTATTTATACCTCTTCAAGTAAGAAGTAATTTCAAAGATGATAGGAATGGTAGTATAATGTAATAAAAAGAGCACTGGCTTAAAGTAAGAAAACCTGGGTGCAAGTGCCAGCTTAATCATTTATTGTTTGATATTGGACAAATCACTGCATCTCTGAGGTTCAAGTGCCTGTGTGAAATTGGGAATAATAATAATTGTACTCCATATTTTATAAGAATTTTATAAAAATATAGTGAGTCAATGAATAGAATTTTTTTTAATTTGTTAGTAATTTAGAATAACATCTTTATATTAAGTATCTAGTATTTTTCTTGGTAATCATTTGAAACCAAAGCAAGATGTATAACATTAAATTAGTCCTTCTTGAGTTGTCCTATTCTGTTAATTATATGAAATTTCCCAATTTTTTGCTATAGTCTTAAGTTATTAAAACTTAAAACAGTATTAAGAATACTGGGATACTAAACTAAGGTTATTCAGACTATGGAGGTTTCAAAATCACACCCCATATGCTGCATGCAGTGCACAAGACTCCCCATTACAGCCTGGACCCGAGTGAAAGATAACTGGAAAATATGTGGAAAACACAATAAAAATATAAATGATATTAGATTTTAACTGGGTCAACATGTGTTCCACAGGGATCCTTATGTACTGATTAATGACCCCCATTTCTATTTGAGTCTATCATCAGTGGTTAGAAGAATAGATTCAGGCTCTCACCTACCACACATCTAGAAAGGTTAAAAGTACAACAAACTAAAGATTCTTAAATTGTGACTCCCCAAATTCATTAAGTCATGTACAGAAAGTGCAATCTCTCTAAACCTTCTCTTCGTAGTAAACAGAATTGGGAGTTTTGGTTCCTAAGGGCTAAGGGCTTTTGAAAGATTTCACCCCTGGGATCATCCTGATTGGAAAATAGTAAAAGGTATATTGACTGATTACAAGTCTAAACAAATTAGTGCTGATTAAGAAGAATTAGTTGGCAAGCAATCAATTTCTCGCTGTTCATATCGACCTCAGGTGGCATAAAAGCTGGACCAATCTGAAGCCATTATTTTTTCTACCTGAGAAGTGTGCAAATTACCAGCAAAAAACAGTGCCTGAGCTAAAGTCTCCTTATCATCAAGAGGAAATGGGTCAAAATAATTGGGCATCTGCTTTTAATTTTTGAAATAACATTTCATTTATATATGCCTATGTAGATATATCTAGATAGATAGGTAAATATCTATATATTTGTATCTCTCTCTCTCTCTCTCTCTCTCTCTCTATATATATATATATATATATATATATATATATATATATGTATATATATATATATTTATCATTTTAAAAAAATTACTAAATTGCTGCTGTATCGCTCTCCCATATTCCTGCTGGAGAGCCAATCCTTAAAACAAAGAAAATTTAAAAAAAAATAAGTAAAACTAATCATTATATTAATGAGGTCTGGTGTTATATTGTAACGGTAATTTGAATATGAATTAATAGGTCCATTAAGTCACATGGAGTCTGCGATGGAAGCAGTTTAGTGAATGGATTGAGCAGGAACGGGCAGAACTAGAGCAGAGCTAAGAGGAAGTCAGTCTTGAGAGCAGTCAGAGCTAGGAAGGATGCAGGATCCTGGGTAGCATGAGTGATTTTGTGATCGTTTGCGATGACGTTTAAGAGAGTCTACTTGTGATGAGTGTAACAGACCTGGTTTGTGGAAAGCCTAGCAGGGGGACGGCTTGCCGATGGGGTTGTCCTCTGCGCTGTTATTCTATATAGATTATTTTTGCTGTGATGGATTTGGATCTGAATAAATGTTTTGGTTCTGCCTTCCATGTGGAGAATCTGTGGTATTTTGCAATTCTGAATTGTGCCATGATATTCATGGCTGCCTTGGGCACTATGAATATTGCATTGATGTACATATATTCAGGGTATTCCACATCTGTATCTGCAATGTCGTGGGCAGATATATCTTCTATCTATTCCTTGCGTCTAATCTGGATTATTTGAATTTCACAGCTTCGAATTTCAATTACTTTTCAACTTCAGTTTTTATTTTTCATGTTTAATACATTGTTCATGATTGTGTATATTGTTTTTCTGGTTCTGTTTGCTTCACTTTGCATCTTTCCACATAAATCTTTTCAGGTTTTTATGTATTCATGATACTCATCGTTTCTCACAGCATGGCAATATTTTGCTATATCTATGTACCATAATTTGTTTAACCATCCTCAGTGGGAATTTACTTTATTTCTAAGTCTTTGCTAATTATATTTTTTAAAGGTTTTTGTCTCCAAGTACACCATAAACTACATGAGCATCATGCCTCTCTAGGGCCTCATGATGAATTTTGCTCTGCATCAAATAAGTTTCTAATAAGTATAGGGTAGAAAAATTCTTCAATAATAAAGAAATGCTTCCTATAAAAATAAGTATCAATATGAATCTTTAGGGATGGGGGAGAAATGTGAAGATATCTGTATATTGGCTTCAGATCTGTACATATAGCCTTAAGAATCAAGTAAAAATGTCTATAATAGGTCTGAGATACTTTCCTTCTTAAAACTCTGAAAGTAAGTCAATATGTATAAAATCAGTTGGTGTGGGTCAGTACCTACCAAATGAAATAGTCTTTTGTTCTTAAAGTTGTATTGTTCATATTGAAAGATACAGGGAGAAATAGCTGTTCAATCCACAATTCTTACTTCTCAAATGGATCACTTATTTCTTTATATCATTGCAGATGTCACATAGCTACACACACACACACACACACACACACACACGTATGTGTTTTTTTAACTTAAAAATCCAGATCACTGAGCATGGATATTCTCTTGCTAAACAAGTAAATAAATAAACTTCAGTGGTTCTATATTTCCTCTAGGATAAAATATAAACTTCTTTTGGCTTTTAAATAACTTAGCTACCTGGCTTTCACATGTCTCTCTAGCCTCATTTTGTATTACCTTCTTTGCTATACCCTATATTCTAGCCAAACTGGCCTCTCTGTTTCTGATATACACAAAACATCATCTCAGTCACATAAGATCACAGATATAGAAGATGGAAGAGGACTCAGAGTACATCTAGTATAACTAACCCATCGTACAGGTGGAGAAATTGAGGCCCAAGCAAGTTAAATAACCCATCCAAGTTCAAAGAGATTATGACAATCTTAAGTGGGATTTGAATACAGGTTCTTACGCTCCAGAGCAAACTATCTACTACCTTGTAATTTACTATCATCAGATAAGTCAGGGAAGTCTCAGGAGCCCAGGATTAAAAAGGTTCTTGGTTCTTCCGAAAGCACAGCTCACATTCTCCTCCCCTTTGTTCAGTAGTTAGTCCTTCCTGAGCACATATTAATTTACGTCTATCCCTGCAGATTCAATCTCCTTTAGCTGGCATCTTTCCTTATTCCAGGCTCTTTTGTTGATCTCCTTTGCCTCTGGTATTTTTGCTTCTCCTTTAAGCAGGCCAGGCTTAAATCATCTTGTTATAACCTTGCCTACTTTTGTAAATCCACAATGCCTCGGACACTGTTGTTCGCATTTAGTCCTTTCAAGTTACAATTTTGAAGGCATAAAGGTAATGTCTGAAGCTGAAAGGAGGAGGCACATTGTAGCAAAGCTTTTAAATTACTACATTTTCTTACACTGAGACTATTTTGATGTGTCCTTGGAGAAGCAATATACTGTGATTCTGTGTTGGTGCAAAGAAAAGCCTGTAATAAAGAGTCATACAGAGTTGCATATATATGCTTATATATATATATATATATATATATATATATATATATATATATATATACATATAAGTGTGTGTGTGTGTGTGTATATCTGGCAATGGTAATATATATGTATATATGTATTTATCTTTACTATTTTCATGCAAGTCTTATTTCTCATTCTAGATTATAAAGTCCTTGAAAGAGACTATAAAAAGCAGAAAGGAAGGCCCAAAGAAAAATTCTGGGAGGTGTCAGGACTTGTAAAAACAAACAAAAGAAAAGGTAACTATTCTGTTTTCACTTCCCATGACTGGGTTTAAGTTTTATGCATGTTGTCCATGGAACAAAATGCCACAGGATGCACAACCCTCTGCATCTCACATAATCCTGAGAGCTAAGAACCAGCTATTTAAAAGAGAAGGGAGAGAGTAGATCTTTGGTTGTAACAAAACACCTCGCCTTTGGTACTTTTCATTCCTCAGGGGTCTGCTATTTCCATGCCATCGTACTTCACTTGTGGGACAAGCCCTGTGGCATGATGAGATAGGACAATTGCTTTTTATAGGAACAGGCCATGACTTTGTTCAGAAAAGCCTCATGGAGAAGGAGAAATCATACCCACACTGAAAACTGAAAACAATGAAAGTAACATGCTTCTTGTGGGAGGGAAACAAATGCAGTATGTACAAATTTGTGTCTTTCTTTTACACTTGTTCAAATTCAGCAATATAAAGGAGATATGCTCCATAATTGTTGGGTTCTAAATAAGGGTAAAATGTGACATTCTTCACTCCCACCACAAGTGCTTTTCCAAACTTCCCTGGAAGAGTATATCTCCTCCCTCTCTGTGTAATATGACATGGATGCAAAACCCCAATTACCTGAAGTAATAGTCATAATATATATGAGTCCTGTCTTTGGTCCTTTATATGCTAGAAGATCTGATTCTGAGGCATCACCTCTCATTTCTTACATGTTAACCTCTGCTTTGAATTTTCCAGTACTTGCTGGGTAAGGTGACAAAGTTTACCTTTTTGTCTCTGCTTCTAAATCTTTTCAATGAGGGATTTAGACATCTTAATTTGTTGACAAAATAAACACAAAACTGATTGAGCTTTTAATTTACCTCTTAAGCTTGTCTATATACAATAGCCATATGGCAGAGGGACTACTTACCTGACCTTGTACAAGTCTACAGGCTTGGAGATGCAGAAACATATAGTGAAATTCTTCACAAAATTCATATACATAACAAGAAAGCAAAAGTATCACAATATATGCATGAGCACATATGTGCACATGTTTATCCTAATTAATACAAACAGTTCCGACTTGGAATATTCTATTCAGAGGTGTGCTCTTTTAGTTACATTTATACATGTATACTAAGAATTCATGATAAACTTATTCATCCTTTCTGGCCTAATTAAACCCTAGGACAGAAAGTGATCAAGAGAGTAATTGGTTCATTCTTGAAAACCACTCTTAGCTCTATTATCTTTGTAGGTTCATTAACTTAGCTATGAAAGAATCCAACCATTCTAAGCTGGAAAAGGGGAGATGGTGGTACATTCTAGGCATGGGTTCTATCAGTGGTCAACTCAGGAGAACAGAGGCAGAAGATGGAAATCCAAATTCAGCAAAGAGCTAATGGGCCACTTCTAGAATAGAGTGTGTGAAGGATGGCTATATAGAAGTCTTGGAAAGATACTTTGTGAATAAATTGTGGAGGGCTTCAGTGCCACATTTAATCTGTTTCTTTCCTAGAGGAAATAGTTAAACAGAGTATTTCTAAGCACAAGTAAAGTGATTAGTCATATGTCTTAGAATTATTATTTTGGCATTGATGAGGATAGCTTCAATATAGAGAGGAGAAACTAGAATAAAGAAGATGAATTAGGAGACCAGTACTGTCACACAATGGAGAGGAAATAAAGACCTGAATTAGGTTGAACCCCATAGGAGTACACAGGGAGGGAAGATTAGAAGAGGTGTTATAAGGTAAGATTATTAAGATAAGGCAAAACTGACTGCCTGTGCAACAAAGAGATCAAAGGAAGAAACCAAGATGAACAGGAGGTTCGGAAACATGGCTACTAAAAGGATCAGCTATTTTAAGTGAAATAAGGGGATTAGTGATGGGAGGATATGGAACACATTGAGGGAGAATAATCAATTGTATTTTGAAAATGTTGAATTTGACAAGGTAACAGAACATCCAGATGGAGATGAATAGCAGTCCAAGTACAGACTTCAAATAACATAGTGGATATTTGAATTTGAGACTGATTTATATGAGATTCCTAAAATACTCCACAAAGATATAATAAATATAAATATATAAATGTAAATGAGAAGGGAAATTGATACATACATATGTAGACCCACTCAAAAAATGGACAAAACACACTTAAAATTTTAAAATATAGTTGAAAACAATCACCTCAAATGTTACAAGTAGTAACTAAAGTTAAGAAGATAAGATACCTAGCAAGTCCACAGATGGAAAAAAGTCACATTTAAAGAAATTAAGTCACAACTGCTATTGTCAAAGAAATAGTGAAATCAAATAAATAAACTTTAATAAAGTGGAAAAATTGAAAGTAATTATGCAAGAGTTGAGATATAAAAAAATAGAAATAAGTAACAAATTATATGGTCAACATAATTAATAATCTAGAAATCTTTCAAAAATCAATAAAATAACACTATCAACATGCAAGGAGAAATACAGAATAAAAAATAGCTGGAAATGCAGCCTCAAAAATATTTAAAATGTCTAAACTATAAGAAAACGTACATATCCAATTGACAGACTAGAGTATAGAAGACATCACAACCTCTTCAAGAATACCAACATCCTAGAAACTTCAAAATTATTTTCCCTAATAAGAAATTTCCTAGGTGCTTGGGATTCAAGAAGAGGATAATGACAGTCTCTTCTCCCAAGGAGCATACAATCTAATGAGGAAGAAAACTTGCAAGCAAATATGTGATGTTTTTCTTGTTGTTAACCTATTGTTCAGTTGTATCTGATTCTTTGTGACTACATTTGGGGTTTTCTTGGCAGAGATACTAGAATGGTTTTCCATCTCCTTCTTCATCTCATTTTATAGGTGAGGAAGTGAGATGAATCGGGTTATGTGACTTGCCCAGAGTCACACAGTTAGTGTCTGAAGCCCTGTTTGAACTCAGGTTTTCCTCACTCCAGATTTCTGTGCCCTAGTCACTGTGCCACCTTACACCCAAAACAAATATATAGAAGACTCTCTCTCTCTCTCTCTCTCTCTCTCTCTCTCTCTCTCTCTCTCTCTCTCTCTCTCTCTCTCTCTCTCTCTCTCTCATATAAATATATGCATATATATTTAATATATACATTTGTATAATGCATTATATATGTGTATATATATATTATATCATAAATAAGAAAAAGAAGTAAAGCACTAGGATTAAGAAGGATTGGAGGAGGCTTCCTATAGAAAGTAAGGTTTCAGTTGGTACTTAAAGGAATCCAGGGAAGTCAGTAATCTGAGTAAATGACGGAAAGCATTCCAGGTATTTGGGATAACAAGAGAGGATACCTAAAGGACAGAGATGGAGTGTCTTGTTCCTGGAATAGTCAAGACATCATTGTTAATGGAGAGTTGAGTACTTGCTAGGGAATATAATATAGGAAGACTTGAAAACCAGGAGGGTCCTAGTTTAAGAAGGATTTTAAATGCCAAACAGAGCAATTTTTTTCTTGGAGATAATTAAAAGCTACTAGAGTTTATTGAATAGTTGTGGTGACATTATTGGACCCATACTTTAAGAAAATCACTTCAGTGCCTTAAGGGAAGATGAATTGGAGTGGGGAGAGATTTAAAGCAACAGACCCACCAGAAGGCTATCATATTAGGATAGGTTTTACATAATAAGCAATTTCACTAGAGCAGTAACTACATCAGAGGAGAGAATGGGGCATATTGGAGAAATGTTGGAAAAGTGAAGTCTCAACAGGACTCAGTAACAGACTGAATGTGGGGAATGAGAGATAGTAAAGAATCCAAAATGATTACTAGATTTTGACCTTGACTAGCAAGGAGAATGGTGCTGCCCTCTCCAATAACACGGATGGTAAGATGAGGATGACGGTTAGTAGGAAAGGTAATGAGTTCCATTTTGGTCATACTGAGTTGAAGATGTCCACTGGACATACAAGTGAAGAAATAATTTACCAAGGAATGTCAAACAGAATCGAAAAGTACTTTTCAAGGAATATTATTGAAATTGAAATTTAACATTTACAACCTTACAAAGTATAGTTAAGAACTCAGTTAACTACTCAGCAAAACTGGCATGATTGATAGGATATCGAGAAGCAATCAGATTTTAAACATCATCCTTTAGAGGAAATCTCCAATTTAATACAGAAAGATTTCATTAAACATGTACGTTGTACATGACACAATCTTCAGACAACAAATGTGCAACTTAAGAGATGTGTGTTTAAAAATGAAGATAAAATAAGTGGTGATTGAAACATACATATATACTCTCAACCTTGTATAATTCACTAAAGGAAGTTTTAGGGGAAAATGAACAAAGGAAAATAATTTTAAAAGTTCAGAGTAGTAGAGTAATCCCAAAATAAATCTGCTAACCTTGATAATTAAAAGTCTACATTAAAGTAACATGAATATTCATTAATTCAACATGTTAGAACATTGTATAATTTTTTGTTTGACCAGTAATAGAAATAAATATAAGCATGCATGCTATTACAGAACGATTAAAGAAAAAAAATCCTAATGATTAAAACATCGAATTCAAATAGGTTGAATTCCCCTATAAGAAGCAAAAAAAAGTACAGAACATACTGAAAAGTAGATTCTATTATGCTTCTTTTAGGAAACACATTTAATTCACAAATACATAAATAAAGGTAAAATGTTGACCAACAATTTAATGCTCTAAACTGAATCCTACATCAGTTTCTGTGATCCTGGACAAATAAGACCTTGAAGAGACTTTAGAAGTCATCAGGTCTAAACCACTCATTGCCTACAAGAGGAAAAACAAGGTAATGGTAGCATGATTTTTCCAGGATAAGAAAGCTAATAAGAATTGAAGGTAAGATTTGGATCTATGTCCTCCTTCCTCCTTATCCAACACCCTGTCCGGTACACCACACTTGTCATCCACTAGATCTCTCATAACTCTCATTTCCATTCTGCAGCATGAATGTGATAGTGCTCTTACTTTTGCATAATTTAGCATTATGGTAAGAACATCTGGTAAACCCAAAAGTTTTCTATAGATAGAGATAATAGTGAGTTATTACATCACTGTTGCTTCAAGTACTATTATTTCTTTGTATGGGTTAAGAAACTGGATCAGTGTCATATAATCATTATATGTCAAAAGCTTGTCTTGAAAAGGGTTATAAATATGTGCATACGTATACAAACACATTTTTTCTGAATGATGAATATTCTTCATCAACTATTATTCAAACGTTGTTACTTCTAATCTTTATTATTCTCCTCACCAAATTACAAAAAGCATAATTGATATTATTGCTAAGCAAATTTTACTTTAATCTAATATTTATTTATTTGAGTATTAATTTAAATAAAAATATATTATTCTATAAAAGTTATTTTAAAAGAGCATATTATTCTTAAATATATTCACACCTTATAATTATGTGGCCAAATTCGTGAAAGAAATTGTACAGCATTGCAAAATGTATAGCTTTTAAAAATGAGTCTACAAGGAAACGACACATGGTCGAAGATACTACAATTCAATAGACTCCATTTACAAGGAAGTGACACAAATATTGATAAGAACACAAACTGATGCTGAAACTCTTTAATGATAAGAGAAATGCAAATAAAAAAAAAACCAAAACCTTAAGAACATCTTTCACCCATCATGACGGAAAAAAATTACCAAAAAAGCAACACAAAACACAAAATGATAAAATTCAGTGTCAATGGATATATTAGCAAATGGGCATTTTGATAAGTTCTTTTTGGGAAACTAGGCTGCAACAGATCTTTTAGAGAACAATAAGATAGTATGAAAAAGTTCACAAAACCTGACTTTTTGAATAACTCAATTTTAAAAATCACCAAATGGACAGAAAGACTTCTTTGTAAAAAAAAATTAATATATACATATGATTGTATGTATATATATATGCATGCATATATTGTATAATATTATGTCACACACACACTTGTATTATAAATACTGTAAAGTGATTGATATACTGAAACCAAGTTATATGTTGAACATTTGCTGAATGAATAAATCACTTATGATTTATTAATGTTCTCAAATAATGTATTGCTCTGTGAAGGAAGGATATAAACATTTACTAAGAACTTATAATGTGGCACTATGGTGCTATGCCAAGAGTTCAAAATACAGGAACAAGCAAAAAAAAACCAGTCCCTGATTTCAAAGAACTTTGATTTTAATAGAGGAAGACACAGAAAAGGAGTTGAAAAGATAGTGGGGTAGGAGAGAGGTTGTGAAGATATCTGGTGTGAGGGTAAAGTTTTGAATCCAGTGAGTCACAAACATAGCCCAGAAAAGGAAGAAGTTTAAGATTCAAGTAATCCATAAAATGGAGGCCTGCTCAGGAGTGAATGTAAGAAGACAGTAGAGCTTACCTACATAGTGATATTTCATGCTGAGGGTCCCTGTGTACATGGATGTTCCAGGGCAAAGAAAGCTCCCAGAGCTAAGGAATGTCATAGCATGAGACTTTATTGTTTGGAAGACCCAGAGCCAGAGACAGGTCTGGAAGTGCAATGAAAAATAAGTACGAAGCACTTGCAGAAATACATGAAACATCCATGTGAGATAATGTAGAATAATGTCATTACAACAATGGTAGCATACCAACACACCATTGTAAAGAAAAAAGAAGAAAAATAGTTTCTGCCCCATTAAAGATCTGAAAGAGTTAAGGTGAATGAAAAATTAAAGTTGGAATTTTTTTTGTTATTCCTTTCTTTTTATTCAGTTTTAAGGAAATAAAATTTTAACACAGATTTGGGCTCAAACAGGAAAGACTGAAGAAAGACTGAGTAAAAAGGGCTGATTTTTGAGAAAGAAAAAATCAGGAATGTATCTTTCCTGAGAAAACAATCCTGTCTTCTCAGCATATAATGAAACATTTGTCTGGTGTGGCTGTGCATATTTTCTTTTAAATCAGCATTTATTCCCTATCCCCCATCTCCAAGGAATTGGGAAATTCTTGGAAGGGCAGATTAACTAGCCAGAGAAAACTTGGTGTTCTAGTAATAAGGCATTGGTACTTGATATGATTTACTATGCTGATTTCGTAAGAAGTCGTAAATGTGAGGCAGTGACTCCCCGTGGATTATCTCATTTCAGAGGAGGGAGTGGGCTGGAAATCCCCAAGCTGTACTCCTTTTGGGTAGGAAAAGGGGGGAAGGCCTTGTTGGAGTCTGCCATGTATGCTTCTATTTCCTGTGCGTTTCAAGGCTCACAAGTCAACAGCTCCATACCACTGGCAGTCACCACCACATCCTTCTCAATGTGAACCCCGCCAAAGCCTCTGAAATGCTACAGGGTGTGGTTATTAATGAAGCAGGACTGTGCAGGGTCAGCCAAGGCCTGGTCTAGGAGGTGGTCAATGAAGTAAATGCCTGGCTCCACAGTCAGCCCCATCCCCTGTTCCAGATTGCAGGCTGTCCGCAGGCTCCTTAGGCCTGGCTCATCAATATGTTTCATGCCTTCAGGGTAGCCACCAACTTCATGCACATCAATTCCAAGGAAATGCCCAAGTCCAGGAGGCACAAATACAGCACCCAGGTGGACCTTAGCCATGTCTTCCACATTGCCAATCAGGATACCGAGTGAATTCCTCCAGGTGGACTTGGTCAGCCAGACGGTGCATGTCAGGCCAGGATGCTCTTGGTTTGATGGCATTCATGACAGCCTTGGAAGATCTCAATACAGCTTCATAGATGGCCTTTTGGTCAGGAGTGAATTTCCCATTAACAGGGAAGGTGCAGGTGATATCAGATGAGAAACAGTAACATTCACCTCCCATGTCAAACAAGCACAGGTCTCCATCTTGAATTGTCTTGTCATTTGGGGCTCCAGCGTGTCCATAGTGTAAGACAGCAGCATTCTCTCCACTGCCACGGATGCATGTGTAGGAACTATGGTGCATCCCACCACAGGAATAGCAGTAATGTTCAAAGAGGCTTTCCAACTCATATTCCTTCCCACTTTTATTGCTTTCATGACCTCCTTATGGGCGTCACTAGAGACTTTGTTAGTATAGCGCAAAACCTCTAACTCCATGTCAGTCTTACTCACACGTCACTCCACAATTTCTGGGTGAAGAATAGTATTGTTGACTTTGAACTGACTGATGCCTTCAAAGGAACCTTCCCGGGAGACACTGCCACTGTCTGTATTAACACCACGCAGGGTGAGAAGAACTGATGGAGTCATTGAAACCAAGACCTTGGCTATGGCATCTGAATACTGCACATCATCCACAGCATACTTCTCCTTGAAGTGCTCCTGGGAGTGAATCTTTCCCATCCAGGGGGCATGACTTTCAGGAAGTCTGGGAACAAACAGGGTAGATTTCCCAGAGCCTATATCAATGGCTCCAAAGCAGCCTGACTCTGTGACACCAAAAGCCCAGTGAAAGAAGGATTCCTGCTGAAGAGAACCCCAGTGTCGTGCAGTACCGATTACTCTCTTTCCCTCCCTGCAGGAGGACCAAAGAACCTTTCTGCACAGCAGAGTTTTTCCTTAAATGATCGCATAGATGTTTTCTGTTCAAGGAGAAAAGGGCCCATGGTACTCTCAAGGTTTCCATCTCCAGCCAAAATACAGATCCCCCAGCCTCAGCCATGTTAGCCCAGATGTGTAGTCACTCGTCACGTGCTCTCTTTTTTTGTTATTCTTAATACAAAATAGAGTCCTAGGTAGAAAAGTAGAGAAAAGAAAGAAATAGGAGGAGGAAGAAAAAGAAGGCATAAGATAAGACAAAAAAATTAAAAATCGTGGTAAAACTACAAGCCAAAAAGAGGGTACTAAAGAAAAATGATTCATTTTATTGTATGTTTGTTTGGAGAACATAGTCACTTTTTCTTTTTTTTTTTGGTGCTACTTTGGCTAAGGTTTAGATTTTGAGTTAAGATTTTGCCAATTTTTTTTTTGTTTATTTTGTATACTTTTGTATTAATGATAATTAAGTGTGTAAATTATTGTCTCTTTTATTATAATACTAGCAATTTGATATGAAAGAAGGAAAGATAAAGGATCATAAAAATCATCCCTTTTTACTTACATAGCATGTGTGGTTTCAGATTTATAATACATTTTATATACTTTTTTTCATTTCATATCCACAGTTACCTGTGAGTTCATTGGCATTATCAACGTTTTGCTACTAAGGATGCTCAGAATGAAAAATATGAAATGATATGTTCCTGGTCATCCAGCTAGCTGGTAGGTGGAATGTGAACCCAGGCATTTTCTAAATCTATAACATTTTCTACTGCATTGTGCTGATTCTATAATGAAAATTTGAATTTGTAAAGCATATTATGATTGTAAGACTTTTTTCTGAAAAAAAATCTATTGATTTATATTGTGTTACATTGAATGCATGTTAGAGTCAAATGACGGCTTGCTCAAAGATGAGGAAGATCTAGACATGTTTAGAGAGCAAAGAAGGAACCCATAGATAAGGAAATACTGAAACTGAGAGTGAATTATTGTCTGATCAGTTTGTAAGAGGAAACATCAAATATGTGACCAAAAGAAAAAAAAAGGAGCAACCATGTCAAATATAAATACTTTCCTCTTCTCCTTTTCCTCAAACAGTGTTATAGAGAATAAGAAAATGGGAGTGGGTTGCCACATGGGGTAGTGAAGGATAAGTTTTGAAGTATAGGGTAAAAACAAAAAGGGAATACAAAAGAAAGTTCAAATTGAGGTCATTTGCCAAAGAAAGACTTCTCAGTCCTGTAAGGATTAAAACACAGAGAATAAAACTTGAACAAATAGTATAGTACAAGGAGTTGTTCAAGCCTTTGACCATGCCAATTGATTTTACTGAAAACCTTTGCTGCTGATCGTGGTGTGTTGGGGTGCTAATGCTAGAATATTATACCAAGCACAGAAAATGGAATAAAATATAATGTAGCAGAAAAATGTGAAGCACAATCATGTTGCAACATCTTGATGAAATAACAGTATAGAAAATTTTGACCTACTTTCAAATAAACATTGAGAAGTAAAAGGAAAATTTAAAAATAAGAAACTATGCAAGGAAAAATAAAGTGGATAGCTTCACCCATCTTTGTAACAAATATTTGCTCTTATTTTGGACAAGAGATCTTGCAATTTTGTCTAAAGGGACTTTTTTCACAATTGTGAACATATTTAGTTTATTCTTCTTGTCCCTGGCCCTTGAACTATGAATGTTTTCTCATTTTGATTTAAAAAAATAAAACTGTCACATTCCAAACATTCCCCTTTTCTCTCTTGGCTAGTCCTCCTCTTTTTCTACCACTGCTTCCTGTGAAACAATTTATTGTTCTGTCCAAACTTGCCAAAAAAATACTGTTTATTGTATGTGTAGCCTTCAGTGGCCTAAAATGTTATACAAAACCAATCCATAGCCTAGAATCTGAATCTGCTATCAGAGAGACCATATTCTTGAGAGTTCCAGCAAATCTTCTTTACTTTCAATTGGGAGCCAAAGTTATTTGGACCCCTACTTTGAAGATTCCTCTCCCAGGAAGCTAAGAGAGTTCCTCAACAATAGCTAATTGTGTGAATAAGGAGCTGGTGGAACTCTTAGGTATGTTATCATCTTTGTTTATGCAAAGAATTACAATAAACTGGGGTCTTTAGAGAAAGAAGAAAATGAGTGAAGGGGTGCTGACTGTTTGATATCGAGTCTCTCCATTCTGGTAGTGTATACTAGTGAACTGTATGTTTGTAAGAGGTGTGGGGGGGGTGAGTTTGTGCATGTGGGTATATGCCTGTGGGTATATGCATGTGGGTGTGCATGATTCATTGAAGTACTGACCCTAGGAGGAAGGGTAGCAGGAAAGAAAATGTGCCCTGTATCTATTTTTCTGGGGCCTTGTTTGTCATTTTCTGGTTAGTTATAATGTTCAATTCAGAATTCAATCACAGGTAACACCATCCAGAAGCAATCTGTGATGGTCTAATATTTTTGAATTCAAGTTAAACCACGTGCCTGTGAAATGCTGTGAGAGATATTTGAGACTATTTGGCTATGGCAGAAGGGATTAAAATGCTTCATTGCTTTTATAAATTCGCTACAACTTATTTTATTATTTTTTTAAATTTAATTAACTTATTTGTTTTCAATAATCACCTCCATAAATCTTAAATTTTCTGCCCCTACCTCTCCCTTCCCTCCCTGTGACAGTATGCAATCATGTATGGTTTCTACACATACATTCTTATCAAACACGTTTTTGTAATTCTTTGTTATTTATGAACACTTTCTTATTCCTTTAAATTTTGTCATGTTTTCATTTGTTCTTAAGCACCTTTCCATTCTTTGTCAAACTTTACAAGGAAATGAATTCCCAACTATATTTTTCTTCCTTATGTTTTATAGCAACTAAAGAATTTCATGACCCAAGCAGATATGTGTGATCCTTTTTTTTTTCTTTTTTTTTACATCGAGGTCCCATCATATATACCTTTCCAAGGAAAAATATATTTCCAATCCATGAAGAATCCATTTCATAATAATGATTAAGAGTCTAAACTATGTATTCAAGCTATCTCCTTTCAGAAATAGCACAGCATGCAAACTCCAATACATGGTCACTGGATAATAATTGCCTGAAACCTCCTGCATGTGCCAGTTATTTATTCCATAGCAGGTGCTGGTATAGTGAGATTAGATAGCATCTCAAAAAAATGACTCCTACAGTTAGAAAAAAAAATAAGTCTGTCCAGCTAATTAAGAGGAGTTAAACAGAAGTATCAGAATAATAGGAAATATACGTATTCATTTATTTTTGGTTCTATATTTTGATGGAATTCAGAAAGTTAATGCCTAAGTTCTTTGGATTGTTCCTATAATTCTATCTTACATTGAGTGGGATCGTACATAATTTTATATCTCATTATCATTCTGTAATGCTTACATAGAATGAATAAGAGAAATGAGTCCAAATTTAATCAGCGATATTTTTTGAGCAGATAATTTCTTTTAGGGGAGTGCAACTTGTGTGGTCAGGGAATATGAATGATGAGAAGATAAATGGAACACGTGTCTAGACGTGTCTAGACAATGCAAGCAGAAGTCACATGTTAAGTTAATATGTGTATATCACACAAAATATACATATAAACAATATCACCTGGTGATATTATCACATTTTTCACAGACCTCTGTGAATTAACATGTTGCTGCTCTTTGTTGTATTGCCTTTTCTAGGAGCCTTCACTTAGTAGGCTTCTCTTTGTCTCAAATTTGTTGTGTTTCACCTTTTTCAGGGTAACCTACTGTTTCTGTTCCCATCTACTAAAATGCACTCAGCAGAAGGTTTTTCTTTGATAAGGACAGACATGTCAATTTTATTCAATGCAACTACTATAAACCAACAGATTCAGCCTGGGAGCCCACAAAAACCTAACTTAATATCTCAGGTTAAGGATAAGTCCATTATTTTTGGTGGTAGTTCAAGGTCCATAGCCCCATTGAGTATAAAATTTGCAGATGTCATACATGTCAAATTCCTATGTGTACAGGATAGTTTGCATGGCCAGAATAGCTCACCCCTTATATGAATATATACATATGTATATATATATATATATATATATATATATATATACATATACATATATACATGCATGCATAAATAAACACACACATACACCTTTCTAAAGCCATGTAGGGATGCAATTACAATATTTTCTGCAGACATCTGTTGAATGTCATGGCTCTAATTTCTTCCTACAAGGAATTAGAATCTAGTGAGGCAATATGTGTAAAACCTGTTTGGGGCACTCTAATACAGCCCCATCTTGCCACCAAATCCCACAGAAGTTTTAGGTGGACTGTGGAGCTGAAATAATTGTTTATTCCAAGATCATTTTTGATTGAAAGGCAAATTAATTTAAGTGAAGCATATGGGTTCCACATTACCTCATTTAGCATTCATTTAAATCAATTAGACTTTTACACCATTTTATCTATCAGAAAACTTCACGGGATCCCTTATACATATGAGAAATATTAATGGATACTGAAAGCATAACAAGCATTCAGGAACACACTGATAATTAAACTCTTATTTAAAATCCAGGTACACAATTTGATTTTCACAATCCCAAAAACTTCAACAAATATAGCCAATGAAGCAAGCTACAAGCATGTGTAGGTAGAATTCCATGAGTTTCAATTGCTATTACATAGAGAACATATAATAGTCTTTCTTCTTTCCCTGAAGACCAGGGTATAGATTTGGAAGAGGGAGAAAGCAAAAATAGAACTCACAACAGTGTGACAGCCTGAGTCTGTTTTTCGCCTCCATTTAAAAGTGTTCACCTTCCTAATAGTCTTAGTCAATGATATATGGGGAAAGACTCCAAACTACTTCAACATAGTGCATCTGCAACCTTTAAGACCTTCTCAAGAATGGATTTAGCCCTCTTAATTATGTGTCCTCTGAATTATATGCCCTTAACTTCGCTTTGTTTTTTTAATTTATTTATTTTAGCCAACATTCATTTCCTCAAGATTTTGAGTTCCAAATTTTCTCCTCATCTCTCTCCTCTCTCCAACAAAAGATGTCTTGCATTCTGATTGCTTTTTCCCCCAGTCTAATCTCCCCTGTATCATCCTTGATCATCCTACCCCTCACATTCTTGTAGGGCAAGATAGATTTCTATACCACCATTACCTGTACAACTTACTTCCCACTTGCAGATAAAAACAATTTTTAGTATGTGTTTTTAAAATTCTGAGGGCTAAATTTTCTCCATTCTTCCCTCCCATCCACCCTCATTGAGAAGGTAAACAATTCAATATAGATTATATATGTGTAATTATGCAAAGCACTTCCATAATAGTCATATTGTGAAAGACTATATTTTCCTCTATCCTATGCCAGCCACATTTATTCTATTCTCTCCTTTGACCCTGTCCCTTTTCAAAAGTGTCTGCTTCCAATTATCCCCTCCCCCAATCTGTTGTCCCTTCCATTATTACCTTCTCTTATCTCTTTCTCCCTTACTTTCCTGTAGGGTAAGATAAACTTCCATCCCCAAGAGATTGTGTATTTTATTCATTACTGAAGCCAAATTCAGTGAAAGAAAGATTCACTTATTCCCTTTGACCTTCCTTTTCTTTTCTTCCATTGCTGCCCTCACTGCTGCCACCAGCTCTGCTGCCTCAGTGCTAGTCAGACTGTGTTCTTATCTCACCCAGGTCAAAGAGAGTTTTTCCCACTGACCTTCTTTGCTGTCTTTGGTGTTTGTGGACCAAAAAATCTGGAAACCTCCACAGCTACCAATGATTCAGTCCCTGAAGGCCTACTCTGACTTGTCTATGCCAGTATTTAGCATGTAGGACTGTGCTCTGCTCCCAGAATGGTGTGATAGACCTTTCCTCTCAACCTTCTAGACTGAATTGAGCAGGAGACTTGCTTCATTCTGGCATTTTATGGGTTCTGCAGCTCTAGAATTTGTTTAGAGTCAATATTTCCAGGTAGTTGGAAGGGTTTTGGGGAGAACTCAAGCAAGTCCCTGACTTACTCAGCCATCTTGATTCTGTCCTCTCTACATTTCTTTTTACGTTAGGGAGATCATCTCATATTTTAGTCGATGTTTACATTATTATTATTGTCTTGTTTTCACCTTTGGATTTTATTTTTCAGAGCCTAGTACACAGAGCAGCCTATCTTCCATTTTTTCATTCTTTTGATTTTGTTTTGTGATTTCTTGGTTTCTCATAAAGTCATTAGCTTCCATCTATTCCATTCTAATTTTTAAAGAGCTATTTTCTTCAGTGAGCTTGTGAACCTCCTTTTCCATTTGACTAATTCTGCATTTTAAAGCATCCTTCTCCCCATTAGCTTTTTAGACCTCTTTGGCCAATTGAACTAACCTGTATTTAAAGGTATTGTTTTCTTCAGCATTATTTTGGGTCTCCTTTAGCAAGCTGCTTACTTGCTTTTCATGATTTTCTTACATTTCTCTCATTTCTCTTCCCAATTTTTCCTCCACCTCTCTTACTTGATTTTCAAAATCCTTTTTTAACTCTTCCATGGGATTTTGCTTGTTTTTCACAATGTAACAAAAGTGGTAGAAGCACCACTTATTTCTTTGAGAACTTTGCCTAACAAAGAAGAACTTAAGGTCCATGGCATAATTAATCATATGAGATTTATTTCCTTATAAACTTTGCACTAAAACTGATCATTTCTTGGTGGGGGGGAATGGAACAGTATATACTTATGTTATCAGTACAAGGAAACCTGCTCAGGAAATCCCCTCAGACAAAGGAGATTTCTAACTAGTCTTCAATTTATAGTTTTAGAGATCTGCCTGAAGGAATTCACAAGTGAAATAACTTTTCTGGAGTCACAAATCAATGTATTTTAGAGTTCAGATTTAAAACCATGTATTCCTGACTCCAAGGTCATCTCTCTTTCCACAACTCTTTGCTTCCTCTACTTGATTAACAAATGTGACCCATAATTTGCACTAAATGAAAGGGTCAAACATTTTTTCTCCTTTCTTCAAGAGATAGCTTCTAATAAGAAGCTGTACCTTTGCATGCTAATAGCAACTGACATCCTTTGCTACTACATCCGTTTCAATTATTTGGCTTTATCCAGTATTGCAATTTCTTACAACTACTGTTTTCACTATATAAAGAATATGTTTAAAATCAGAGTATTTATCTGTATGTGACCTGCCACCTACCTTTTCCACATATAGAGTTGGATATAAAGAGGAATGAGTAAAATAGAGTAAATGAATCTTTCCTAAATGCCATCATAGGGCAACACAATTTAGACCTTGAAGGAAAGTTAGGATTTTCTATTCATAATTTACCAACATTTATTTAGCACCCATCCTAGGTTCTTTTCCCAAGGCGTAATACAGATGTTGGAGTTATGACAAAAGAAATCATAATAACAACATCACCAGAACACATTGTTAAATGTATATGCCTATGTGCATATACATCTGCATAGAGAGTACGCATACATATACATACTTATGTATTCAAGGCATGAGCTGTTTTCGGAATAGCATGTGCCCTATACACATGTCCCTCCATTTATTTTCTCTGATGACACAAGTTCCCTTCCATTATAAGTAACCTCCTTGAGGGAAGGGGCTGCTTGAATTTTTATCTTTAGTATCTCTTACACTGTCTAAAATAGTTGATACTTAAGAAACATTTGTTATATTTAATTTCCATATCTATTCATGAATTGATTAATTTGATTTGTGCTTTCAGTTTAATTGCAGTAGTGTAGTCTATAATTAATTGTGGTACAGGAGAATGAATCGTACATGATTAGGATGGTAGGAGTGGGGTGATTTTTTCCTGTCACTGTTTATTAGCTATGTGATTTGAACAAATGCCTTTTTATTGTATCAATTCGTTCACTAGATGGCTGATAAAGGTAAGCACAGTGGTGAGGCTTTCTCTGTTTTGGGTCTGAGAGACTGCTGACCAAGAAAGTGCCTTAAAAGATGATTACCCTTTTACAGGGGTGTGATTGGAGTAGGAATAGAAGTACAGATAAAAATAGGTGTTTCAAGATCTACTACATACTATAGACCTTTTCACCTGATATTCCTCTCCAAGTTATACTTAAACAGTTAAAAAAAACTTCGTTAAAACTGAAAAAGTCAAATTGGTCAGATATACAAAAACCCAGAAATATTTGGTAGAAGATATTTTCTTTCTCTTATAAAATAGTAAATTAATTTAAAATGATGTTCATGGGTATACAACCATAGTAGTCAACCCTTATAACAATAGCTGTTAGATACTATAAGCTAACAGCTTATAATATCTAAGAGTAGCAAAGAATATGGCCTCAAGAAACAGTACCTCTTACTAAAAATTTTAGATAGCCTAAGTGATGTGAATTTAAATGTCTCTTTCAAGGACTTGTTACATGTAAATGATTAAATTGGAAATAAGGAAAATATCATACTAGAGGCTGCCATTAAATAATGTCTAAGAATAAAAAGCTGCACTATTAATGTTGGCCATATAAGAAATATGTATGGTCAACTTCAGTTTTGATGTGTTTAGTACTGTTACTCATCCTGTGGTTTGCCAGGATATGACCTAAGTACCTTGAAGAATGTTTTGATTTCAATGACCTTTGTGAGCTGCCTTGTTTCAGGGTTTTCTCTGAGCTGCTTTCTGCAGACAATGATAATTTTCAGTCTACTTTAGTGTTCATGGCCTCAGCAAAGGAATATTTCTTGAAATGATTTTGGACACTAAATATGGATGCTTAAGCTGTCTTGGAAATGTGTGAAACAAATGGATTTTTTCCCCTTTAATGCTTTCCCTGTAATCAACGGGTGATGAATAGAACATTACTCACAAATATTGCAAATACTCTAAATGCCCTTGAAGGAAATCCACAAGGGCTGGATAAAAGCTCAGTTAAAGATCTTTATGTAACCATTTTCTTAGTCTCCCAAGGTACCTAACTTCTCAGTGTGGAACTGATAGATTCCATAACAGACAAAAACCCAGAAATAATAGACACTGGCAATAAGAATTGCATGTGCAGATGGTCCTTTTACATTGGGGAAATGCCCATTAAAACAAGATAGTTCACATAAGTATACTACATAGACTATTTCAAAATGCAATCAAGAATGGATATCACTGCTCTCTAACAACATATACGAATCATAGGATAGATTAATAAATTTGGTTAAAATGAAGCAGCCAAAACCTTTATCCACTTTAATTATTTCAATAAAACTGAACACAAATTCACTAAGCATTTATTGTTTATAATGCACTATAGTCAGTGCCAAGTATATGAAAATTCAGAATAACATAGTCTTAGTTTTTCAGATACTTACTACCTACTGGAGGAGAGAAGTATGACACAAGAGAAAAAGCAATGGGAACAAGAAGAAATTCAGAAAAGCTGGTCTAAGAGTCCAAAGTTCGTTCTAATAAATATTTATCAAGTGCCTGCTGAATGCAAGCCACTACGTGAGGCTTTGTGGATGTAATAATGAAAAAATGCTTACTCTTATGAAGCTGATATACTTCTTGGGATGTAAAGTACTGATGAGTCAAAGAGATAAAGAATAAATAAGGTCATGTATTCTGGGAATATTTGAGGAAAAAGAGTACACTAAGAGTTGGAGGTTGGCATGAATAATCAAGGCAAAGTTCATGGAGGAAGTAGGTTTGCAAAATCAGTCAAAAGTTTTATTTAGAGAGTGACATCTAAGCAGGTTCTTGAAAAAAATAAAATTCATGAAAGGTAGAGATGAGGAGAGAGTGGAATTAGAGCATTAAAGTTTTGGGGGTTTTTTTTAGTAGAAATGCATAGAGGCAGGAGATAGTACGTGGAGTTCATGAAACATCTAGTAATATGGTTTGCTTTGACTAAAAAAGTGTGTGAGAGACTTCCAAAATAGTCATGGTGTGTAAGACTAACGTATTTTAGTCCATCCTATACTGCCCCCCATTTATTCTGTTCTCTCTTTTGACCTTGTCCCCCCCAAAAGTGTTTACTTCTAATTCCTCCCTTGTCTCATTTGCCCTCCCTTCTATCATCTCCACTTATCCCCTTCTTCTCTACTTTCCTGTAGTGTAAGATAGATTTTCATACCAAATTGAGTGTGCATGTTATTCCCTCTTTAAATCAAATGTGATGAAAGTATTTTTTTCATTTTTTCCCACTCACCTCTCCCCTTTTCTCCTCCATTGAAAAATCTTTTTTTAACTCTTTTATATGAGATAATTTGCCCCATTTTATTTCTCCCTTTCTCCATCCAATATGTTCCTCTCTCACCCCTTACTTTTATTTTTTAGATATCATCCCTTCCTATTAATTCACCCTGTGCTCTCTGTGTATATACATATGTGTGTGTATGTATAATCCCTCCAACTACACAAATACTGAGAAGTTTCAAGAGTTACAAATATTATCTTTACATGTAGGAATGGAAACATTTTCATGTTAGAAAGACTCTTATGATTTCTCTTTCCTGTTTACCTTTTCATGCTTCTCTTGATTCTTGTGTTTGAAAGTCAAATTCTCAATTCAGCTCTCATGTTTTCATCAAGAGTGCTTGACAGTCCTCTATTTCATTGAATGACCATTTTTCCCCCAAAGTATTATACTCAGTTTTGCTGGGTAGATCATTCTTGGTTTTAATCCCAGTTCCTTTGACTTCTGGAATATCATATTCAAAGACTTTCAATCCCTTAATTTATAAGATGCTAAATCTTGTGTTATCCTGATTGCATTTCCACAATATTCAAATTGTTTTTTTCTAGCTACTTAAAAATATTTTCTCCTTGACCTGGGGACTCTGGAGTTTGGCTACTCTATTCCTAGGAGTTTTTCTTTGTGGATCTCTTTCAGGATGTTATCAATGCATTCATTCAATACTTATTTTGCCCTCTGATTCTACAATATTAGGGCAGTTTTCCTCGACAATTTCATGAAAGATGATCTCTAGGTTCTTTTTGATCATGGATTTCAGGTAGCCCCATAATTTTTAAATTGTCTCTCCTGGATCTATTTTCTACATCAGTTGTTTTTCCAATGAGATATTTCACATTTTCTCCTATTTTTTCATTCTTTTGGTTTTGTTTTGTAATTTTTTGCTATCTCATGAAGTCATTAGCTTTCATCTGCTCCATTCTAATTTTTAAAGAACTATTTTCTTCAGTGAGCTTTTGATCCTTCTTTTTCATTTGGTTAATTCTGCTTTTTAAAGCATTCTTCTTCTCACTGACTTTTTGGACCTCCTTTGTCAATTGAATCAGCCTATTTTCAAGGGTGTTATTTTCCTCAGCATTTTTTGGGGTCTCCGTTAGCAAACTGTTGACTCATTTTTCATGATTTACTTGCATTGTTCTCATTTCTGTTCCTAATTTTTTCTCCACCTCCCTTACTTGATTTTAAAAATCTTTTGCAAACTCTTCCATGGCCTGAGACCATTTTATATTTATTGTACAGGATTTGGATGCAGAAGCCTTGACTTTTTTCTCTTCCTCTGATGGTATGCATTGCTCTTTCTCAACTGAAAGGATGGAAAAAAAATACTTGTTCACCCAGAAAGTACCTTTCTATAGTATTATTTTTCCCCTTTTTTGGGAGTTTTCCCAGCCAGTTACTTGACTTTTGAATCCTTTGTCAAGAGTAGGGTATACTCTTCTAATCTGTAAGTTCTCAGTTCCTCCAAGGTGACACAGTCAAGGGAGAGGAGTTACTCCTATCCTGGTCTGCACTCTGATCACAGAGCAACCACAGACTCTCTGTTCTGCCCAGGATCTGCCTGTAGGTTTCCCTCTTCACAGCCTTCACCAGCTCCCTGCCAGCATTCTTCTTCAACCCAGGAGAGCCACTCAGGTTTGAGATCCCCACCAGCAGTTCAGTTCCCCAGGGTCTTTAGGAAGAGGGTGCCAAAAATGGATGCTGTTGCTGCTGCCGTTACTGCTACTGGCAGGTCCAGACAGCATTCCTTTCTCACCCAAGTGAAAGAGCTTTCTCACTGACCTTTGAAGCTGCCTTAGGACTTTTGGGGCTGTGCAATCTGAGAACTGCTGCTGCTGGTAAGGCTCTGATGCATGCCAAGATGTACAGCCTACACTGGGCTGCATTCTGCTCACCACCCAAAGTGATAGACCTTTCCTGTCAGCCTTCCAAGCTGTCTTGGGCTGAAAAGCTTTCAGTCTGTCGTTTTGTGACTTCTGCTGCTCTAGAATTTATTTAGAATCATTTTTTACAGGATTTTTATTGGCTAAGAGGAGGAGATTCTGCAGATCCATCTTTCTCCTCCACCACCTTGGCTCCCCCTGTCCCCCCAGAATATTATTTGGTGACAGATTAGGAAGTTTCCATTGTATCCTCAAATTATAAAATCACTGTCTGTTTGTGAACAAGGAAAAGGCATGGTCAGCTAGATACCTGGGGAAAGTTTTTACTGGTCTGTAACAGATATATAAGAAAGGAGGAGACAGAACCATTTTAGGAAGCTGTTTTGAAGGAACAGTTTGAGGGTATAAACTAGTGTTAAAGGAAGAAGAATAGTGACAGAGTTGGGAGATGCCTTTCCAGTTCATTAATAGTTTATTGGGTTGAGTGAAATTAAAGTTAAATGTGAGAAAAAGTTTGCAACATATATGTCAGTTGGCATAGTGATACCTTCTACAAAGGCAGAGATTTTTAAGGAAAAGTCACATTCAGGGACAAAGGTACTAATTTTAATTTCAAGCATGTTACATTTGATGTGATAATGATGAAACAATATAGAAATATCCAGTTCATAGTTTTGGATACATTTATAGATTTCAGCAGAGATACTGACTTTGATGAAGTGCATACCTTAAGCTTTTTGATAATATCTTTATCTTGAACATTCCCCATTTCTCTTTTTCTTCTGCCTTACCTAAACTAACACTTGCTTTTGCAAAATGATTACATGTCCTTTAAGGGGCTCCAGAGGACAGACATTTCACCTTCATTGTGACTTTTTACACGTAAAGGAAGAGGGAACATGTCTATTAGTTACTTCTTAATTCTATGTCAGTTGTCGTCCAGCAACAGCATCTCACTTTTTCTAACTTGAAATTTGTACATTTCCACATAGCTTCGTGAACTATTACTGTCTAAGACCCCTTTCAACCTTTTCTTAACAGACAATCTTAACTATTAATAAACAATTTCACTTCCTGCCTTTCTGAGAAAATGCAGATCATATTAGCTGAGTTCCCTATACTCCTATGCTTCCCTCTTATAAATTTCAACATTTTGAGAATGATGTATCGTTTGTTTTTTTTTCACTTGCCTTTGATTACAATCACCCCATTTTGTTTCCCTTATAACCCTGCCCTATCAATTACCAACCACTCATCATATTCATGCTCTATCTTTCATTATCTCTCCTTTGGACTTCTCTCTTAATCCATTTTACCATGCACTTTCCCTCCCCTCTCTTATCTTCCTTTTGTGTTAAATTGTAAGCTCCTTGAGGAAAGAGGCTATCTTTTTCATATTTATACTCCACAGAATTTAATTCAAAGCCTAGCACATAGTAGACGCACAGTAAATGTTTATTAACTCTCTGATTTGTTTCAGTTGTATGATATTTAATATTCATGCCACATATTCATTTTCAAGATATTGTGGTATATTGTATAAATTTTCATCTACAGTAATTTTTGCCAAATCATTTCTTTATTTTTCTCACAAATTCTTGTTAAATAGGTAGTTCTTAGCTAGATAATTTATTTTGTGTAATTTATTGAACATTTGGTTATAGAGTTCAGTTATTTCTGATTTCTCCTTATCAAATCTGTTCCATTAATTTGTTTCTATTTTTCACTGACACCAATTAGTTTTGATGACTTTTGAGTCATTATGTCTGATCTTCAATTGTCTTTTCCTTTTTTCTTGTTATTGATGAGTATTTTTATTTGTTTAATATTTTTCCAGTAACACATAAAAATAACATTTAACATTCGCTTTTAAAACTTTGTCTTTCAAATTCTTTTCTTTTCTCCCACTCCATCATCCACTGAGAAGACAAGCATTTCGCTATAGGTTATATATGCATAGTGATTCAAAACATATTCACAATAGTTATGTTGCAAAAGAAAACAGACAAAAAGTAAAGTAAAAAAGTACGCTTCAGTCTATATTCAGACATCATCAACTCTTTCTGTGGTAACAGATGGCAGTTTTCATAAGTCCTTTAGAATTGTCTTGGTTCATTAAATTATTGAGAATAGCTAATCATCTTACAATATTGCTGTTACTTTATATACAGTACATTTCACTTTGCATCAGCCCATGCAAGTCTTCCTCTTCATTGAGAGCATCTTGCTCATTATATTTTATAATGCAATAGCATTCCATCATAGTCACATACCACAACCTATTCAGTCATTGCCCAATTGATAGGCATCCTCTCAATTTCTAGTTCTTTGCCCCAGAAAGAGACTGTAATAAATAATTTTGTACATATAGATCTCTTTTCTTTTATGATTTTTTTTACATGTTTTGGAATACAGACCTAGGAATGATATTGTTTGGTCAAAAGGTATGCATGGTTTTATAGGCTTTTTATAGTTTTTAATTGCTCCTCAAAATGTACCAACAGTGCATCAATGTCTCATTTTTCCCCACACACCCTCTGACATTTGTCATTTAGTTTTTATGTCCTATTATTCAATCTAATAGATACAAGATAATACCTCAGAACTGTTTTAATATGCATTTCTCCAATCAATAGTGAGTTAGAGTATTTTTTATATGGTCTTCACTACTTCATCTAAAAACTGATTGTGTCTTTTTGATAATTTATCCGTTAGGGAATGGCTTTTATTTCTATAAAATATGACTCAGCTCTCTATCTTTTCAAAAAACTAGAACTTTATCAGAGGAATTTTCTTCAATTTTTTTTTCAAAATTATTATTACATTCTGTATTTTTCTCGATGCTATATTCCAGAAGTCAAAGGAACTAGGACTCAAACCAAGAATCACCTACCCAGCTAAACTGAGTATAATACTTCAGGGGAAAATATGGTCTTTCAGTGAAACAGAGGACTTTCAAGCATTCTTGATGAAAATATCAGAGCTGAAAAGAAAATTTGACTTTCAAACACAAGAATGAGAAGAAGCATGAAAAAGCAAACAGCAAAGAGAAGTCATAAGGGACTTACCATAAGTTTACATTCCTACATGGAAAGACAATATTAGTAACTCTTAAAACTCTTCAGTATCTGGGTAGTTGGTGGGACCACACACACACACATACACACATGCACGCACACACAGAGACAGAGAGCACAGAGTGAATTGAATAGGATGGGACCATATCTTAAAAAAAATTAAGGTAAACAGTGAGAGAGAAATGTAGTGGGAGGAGAGAGGGTGAAATGGAATGGGGTAAATTATCTCTCATTCAAGAGGCAAGCAGCAGACTTTTTAGTGGAGGGAAAAAGAGGAGAGCTGAGAAAACAACATGAAGTTTACCCTCATCACATTCGACTAAAGGAAGTAATAAAATGCACACTCATTTTGGTATGAAAACCTATCTTACAATACAGGAAATTGGGGGAGAAGGAGATAAGCAGAGAGGGAGGGATGATGGAAGGGAGGTCAATGGGAGGAGGGAGCAATTTGAAGTCAACACTCTTGGGGAGGGACAGGATCAAAAGACAGAATAGAAACAATGGGGGGCAGGATAGGTTGGAGGGAAATACAGTTAGTCTTACACAACATGACTACTATTGAAGTCATTTGCAAAACTACACATATATGGCCCATACTGAATTGCCTGCCTTCCCAAAGGGAATGGGTGGGGAGGAAGGGATGGGGAGGAGTTGGAACTCAAAATTTTAGGAACAACTGTTGAGTATTGTTGTTGCTACTAGGAAATAAGAAATACAGTTAATAGGGAATAGAAAGTCATCTGGCCCTATAGGACAAAAGAGAAGATAGGGACAAGAGAAGGGAGGGATGATAGAAGAGAGGGCAGATTGGTGATTGGGAAAATTAGAATGCTTGGTGTATTGGGGTGGGGGGAGGGGACAAATGGGGAGAACATTTGGAACCCAAGATTTTGTGAAAATGAATGTAAAAAGTTAAATAAATAAATTTATTTAAAAAAAATAAAAAAAGACAAAAAAAAGTGGTGGCCTCCTAATTACCCCCTCCCACAATCTGCCCCCCTTTCTATCATCCCCTTTCCCCTCTTAGTTCCCTGTGGAGTAAGACAGATTTCTATACCCAATTGAGTGTATATTATTCCCTCATTGAGTCAATTCTGATGAGAGTATCTTTCACTCACTCCCTCTTATCTACCCCCTCTACCCTTCCACTGTAAAAACTTTTTCTTGCCTCTTTTATGGGATATAATATACCTTATTTTACTTCTCCATTTCTCTTTATCTCATGACATTCCTCTTTTACTCCTTAATTTTATTTTTTATTCGATTATCTTTTAATGACACAAAATCACAACACCAAATTTGTCAAAATTTGGTTGTCTTTTCTTGGGTCTTTTGAGACAATTTAAAATTTACACAGAAAGTCAGAGACAGAAAAAGGATGCAGAGACAGAGGGAGACAGAGAAATACACAGAGAGACAAAGTGACAGAAAAAATGGACACAAAGAGAAAGAAAGAGAGAGAATAGAGACAGAGTGAAAAAGACAGGGAGAAATGAAATTTCTAGTTTACCCCATACACACATATTTAGAAAATATTCTATGATGTGTAGGTTGATAATTTAATTTTAAACCAAAAAAATCTTCAGAAAAGATTTAGAAATGGCAAATGAACATGGATTACCTTTCCTGTATTTAGTTATGATTAACTGAAAGAGAAAGAAGAAAGGGAGAGAAAAGAAGAAAATAGAGAGAAGGGAAGAGGAGAAAATGTGAATGACCAGGAAAGAATCATAGATTCAGAGTTGAAACAAATCTTGAAAGCTATCAAGTCCAACTCCCTTAATTGTGTAAATGAAGAAATTAAGAATGACAGAGTCATTGCCATATCTGAGGTCAATCATCTAGTATTTTAAGTGTCTGAGGTGGGATGTGAATCCATATTTTCCTGATTTCAAACTCAGCACTTTCTCCAAATTAAAGGGAACGTAAAAAGACAAATATACAAACAAACAAAAAAACAACCTAAAACAGAAAGAGAACTCTGGTTCCATCTCTGTCCTCTACATAAAAGAAAGAAGCTCTTCTACATAGGAATGCTAATAGAGAAGGTGAATAAATATGACACTTCCACCTGTTTCACTGTCTTAAAATAATGAAGATTTGAGTCAAGAAGATGCTGTCTTCTCCTATAACTTTACTCAACTACAAAAACAAAGAGGAAGAAAGTGTATTCTTTATTCTTTACATATTTTTTGTTACTTTGATTATATATCATACATTTCTTTTTTCTGATCACATGCAAGAGTCCACAGGACTAGTCTTCTTCCATTGAAAATTGGAAGCAATACACAGAGAAAGAAATATAAGGATTGTGGACTGGAAGAAAAGCAAGACTTAAAAAAAAAAAAACTTTGTTTTCGTAAAGATTTTGCTAAGACCTCCACTATTACTATTATCACCACCACAATCATCATGAATGCAATACATAGTATGAATGTTATCTTTGAAAATCTAAGGGTAACTAAAATTACCTCTCAAAAGATATCTAAAGAAAAGTAAAATTTTTAAATGGATGGCCCTACACTGTTGAATTCACTGAGATAGTCTTCTTTCAATCTCATACAAGATACTTGCAATGTTGCTTTTGCTTGGTGTAAATAAAATAAACATATGTATAGAAATTGTTTATATTTAAAATGGAATGAAAGATTTATCTCAATTTTAGAGGGAAGAAGCTTTACTTTGTATTAAATAAGCAGAAGGAATGATTAGGGGCAATATTGATGTGCTTGAAAATAAATTTCAGTGTTAGAAAGCAAAACTTTAATCAAAATAAAAATAACATTGTGAAAATGTATATTTTGAGAATAACAGATAAGAACTTGTCATATAAATGTGTGGAAATTTTAAATTAAAAAAAGTCCTTCCAGTCTAAGATGAATAAATGTTTAAAAATAAAAACACACTTTTCAAAAGAGGAAACACAAATATTTTATATTCTTGGAAAAGTGCAACTTCACTAATGATTAAAAATCAAAGATACTCAATTAAAACAAATTGAAATATGCTACCTCACATTCAGAAAAAGATCTATAAAACTGACCGAATTGGGAAGAAATACGTATATTAATTCATTATAAGTTGAATTATCAAATTGCAATTTTTTTCAGTAAGTAATCTTGCAGTTTTAAATAAAGTATGATAATAAACATAAAGTTAATCAATTATTTCAGGAATAGATCCTGATAATGTTATCAAAATATAAACAAAATGGTGTCTTCAGTAGGACTGCTTGTACTGAAACAAGAAGAAACTTAAATATGCATTAGCAGGGGGATTGCTAAATAAATTATATTGTTTATATGAATTATGACAATATTTAGGAATATAAAAGATTGTAAAGAAAGTAATGAGTTTTTTTTTAACTCAGAAAGAGATTACATATTACCAATAAACAAATAAGAGGGAAAATGAATGAAAATGAATGAACAAACAAGAAATCCTTTGGGGGACTTCAGGGAAAATGAAAAGCTCTAACTTTTATAGATTTAAAATCAATATATGCAAATGTAAATAACTGCAAAGTAAGTTCAGTTGGCTTATTGATGTTTTATATGGTATATAAGAAATCTTATAAAAGAAACTAAAGGTTCTGCATATTTCTAAAGGCTGAAAAATAAACTCTTCTTCCAAAACATTTAATAATGTGGACTCTAGACATTTCTCTTTGAATTAAAGATAATTTTTTATAAATGAGATTTTCCTAATACTTACTAATGATTGACAGTGAGATTATTGTTTAGAAGAGTTCTAATAGAGAAAGTCAAGTCCTGGTTCAGTTTGCTCTCTCTCTCTCTGTCTCTCTGTCTCTCTGTCTCTGTCTCTGTCTCTCTCTCTCTCTCTCTCTCTTTCTCTCTCTCTCTCTCTCTCTCTCTCTCTCTCTCTCTTTTTCTCTCTCTCTCTCTTTCTCTTTCTCATTTAATATTTTTTTTATAAATAGCATTTTTTAATTGCACATAAAGATCATTGTCAACATTTTTTTATAAGATTTTGAGTTGCAACTTCTCTTCCCTCCTTCCCTCAGCCATCGAGATAGCAAGCAATCTGATTTGTTATACATAAATTTGCATCAATTCTCTAATTCTTTATAAAATAGTCATGAGATCATGGAATCTCGACTCTAGATCTGCTATAGACCTTAAGTCATTATCAAATGAATCCTTTTTATTAGTTTCCAACTCTAATTCAGGTAGAAATTTCTCCCTGAAACTACAGAATATAAAAACATATATCACAATGTATGTTCAGGAGGTATGCATCTATGTATGCATTTATGTGTGTATATATCTATGTATGTATCCACTTGCCTATATATGTGTATATATATACATAAATTTATATATACATATATGCTTATATACACACATATATATGTATACATATATATATGTATATGTGGATATATAGACAGATAGGTAGGTAGGTAGATAGATAGAGATATAGTTATTTTAGGGTCTTATGACACACATGGCCCCACCAAAATCACTAAATTTCTTTTCCCCAGTTAATCAGCTTTAAATGCCATAAACTTTCTTATCATCCTTAGAGAGAATTAAGATTTACATATATTTCTTTGTAGACCTAACCCTTCAAAACCACAAAGGAAAAATTTAGACAGGCATTTTTACAACTTTGTGTTTCTAACTTCTTAAATTGCTTGGAGTAAGTCCATTCATCCATAAATAGCAAGTAAGCTTCAAATAGCATGTTATAAAATATCAGATTAATTTGAAATCTTCATTTATTTTGATTTATTGAAGAGGGAGAAGAACTTCTAACAAGGACACTGAATGGGGTGGAGTGATATAAACACTAGAAAAATACTGACAGTAGCAACATATGAGTACATTTTTGGTGTCCCCAAATATGTGTTTAAAAAGTTTTTAGTGTTTGTCCTTTCAGATAACTTAAGCATGGGTAAACTGTGATCTTGAGATTATACCTGAACCTTATGAAAGGAATTTGATCTGTGAAGTTTGCATTCAGTCAAAGGGCCAAACTTGAGGACCTAGAGGGTCATATGTGGCTTTGAACCCTCAGGTTGCCCACCTCTGACCTACATGTTTAGACAGCCTGCTTCAGTAATATGGACAGATTAGAGATAAATTAATGCAAACTGTTGTGGCAAAATGTTAATCTCAGGATCAGCTCTTAAGTGGGAACTAAAGTGAGTGGTAGTTGTGCTCATAGAATTAGTATAACTTCTAGCATCATGGCATTGGTTCATTATGATTTTCTCTTGACTTGATGTCATTCTTGGTATCAGTCTGAAAACAGAAACTCCCTGGCCTTGACTGAGCTAATGATACTCGTAATACTAAAGCAGATTTTTGAAAAGAAAATATTATTACATAAGCTGCTACTAACCTACATTATAACAATTGTTTTTATTGTCATTACTTAGACTAATTCAAGTTGAAAATGTTTTTCATCTTTAATATCTCTCAAGTTGATCTAATTTTAATAAATTATTTCAAGCACAGTTACAAAGTACATCATAATAAACTGCCATTGAGAGAAAAAACATCCATAATTTAGTGTATCGTGAAAATGTAATTCCTTCGGTTGTTTAATGATAATCTTTCCTTCAGGGATGGAAAATCTTCCCAAGAGAAATATTGAAAAGATGTGAGGGAAAAATATTTTACAGGAGGGAGCAATATTAGAGGTAATCCTCTGCCTTATTGTAGAAATAGTGCCTGGATAAGTTTTGAACCACAAGTTTGGTTGACTTAATCTGTGAGTATAGGGTCTTCATCCAAGTGGGAGTGAGATCCTTTTGGAGTGAAATAGTTGATGAAGCTAGGTTGCACAGTGATAGAATCCAGCACTTGGATTCAGAAAAATATGAGCCCAAATCTATCGTCAGACATTTAATAGCTGTGTGACCCAAGGTAATTCTTTGAACTATTGCCTATCTCTATCTTCTCCTCTGGAAAATGGGGAAAATAGCATCTACTTCTCGAGATTGTGAGAATAAAATGAAGTAATATTTGTAAAGGGTTTATTAAACCTTAAATAATAATACAAAATGTATAAATGCTATTTGTTAGTATTATTACTATTATAGCTATTAATTAGTAACTACAGAAGTTATCACCTTGAGAAGAAGCAATAATTGAAAGAGTATTGATCTTGGAAGCTGGAAAGACCTGAGTTTGAATCCTGTCTCTGACACTCAATATTTGCATGACATTTGGATCACTCTGGCCTAATATGTAAAATTAAAATGAAAGAATGGATAGGTTAAAAAATTTATTAAGGGCTTAATATATGACAACAAATTTGCTAAGTACAGGAAACAAAAAAGAGAAAAGTCCATGTTCTCAGTCAATTCACATTTTAATCGGAACACATCAAACTAGAGTTTGACTGAAGAATATAAGTTTGTTGGACCTTAGGGTGCATCCACAATGGACCTTTAGGGGCCATTGACAAGTACAATAGCAATGTGCATGGCTATAAAATGTATGGTGACACTGTATATGATAAGGCTCTCTACCTGGAGTGGGTATTGGCTAGTACAACCTATTCAAACTGATTTTTGATTTCTGTGAGGGAAATAGGTTGGAAATTTTAAAATGCTCTCTAAATGTAAATTGTTGTTACCGTGCACGGAGTTTCTACTAGATTCAAAGTATTGTAGTGCTTTAGGACCATATGAAGAGAACTAGTACATAATTCCTTCTTTCATGAAATTTGTAATATGAGAATATTAGTGTAGTTATTAAGTAGATTAAATGCCCCTATATTAAACGATAGATTAAAATGAGTTAATCAACAAAATTAAGTGCACGTCACTATCCTAGGTGCTAAAGACAAAGATAATATTTAAAAACAAAAACAAAACTCACTACCCTGAAGAAGCTTACATTATGAAGGAAATAATATGGATATCGCATACTTTCCCCAACCCCCCTCTCTTACTCTCTCTCTCTCTCTCTCTCTATATATATATATATATACATATATATATACATATATATACATATATATGTATATATGTATATATATAGATACATATACATATATATGTATATATATAGATATATATATACATATATATATAGATAGATATATGTATATATATAAATATATATATACATTATATATATACACACACACAAACACATATGAGTGAATAGAAAATAAAGGTGTACAAATTAAATACAAAATCAATACAAGGTAATCATGAGAAAGAAACTAAGAGAACAATCAGGAAATGTGTCACTTCAAAGGCAAGATTTTTATGAAATTGAGGATTTTGAGGACTAGAGATGAGGATGGAGGAATTACAGTTTTGGAATGTGACAAATTGTGTGAAGACATGAAGATGGGGGATGATATTATCTCTGTGTTTTTCCAGTACAGCAAGAAAGCTAGTTTTTTTTAACCAAATTGCACATGAAGTGCTAATGTATAATAAAGATGGAAAGACAAATTGAAGCCAGGTTGTAAAACACTTGCTATGGAAACCTAGAAGTTTGTTTTTGAACCTAAAGGTAAAAGGAGCTATTGGACTTCATTCATCAGGGTAGTGATATGTTCAAATATGAAAATGTTAATGTCAGTCAAATAAAGGATAGGCTAGAGTAGGTAGAGACTTGAGGCAGGAAGATCGATTAAAAAGCATTGCTAAATTTAGGCAAGAGATCATGGAGAGATGAACTGTAATGGTGACTATAAATGGAAAGAGAGAGGGATTGATTCAAGAAATATTGAGTAGACTCTACCAAAAGTAGCAACCCAAATATATGGTATAGACAAAGATGAAATATTGAGGATAACTATGAAGTTGTAAATCTGGGGAATGAAAATTTGGAAATAGACTTCATAAAGATAATAAGGTCTAGAAGAGGAATGGGTTGGAGTGGAGAGGGGATAATGAGTTCTGTTTTAGACATGTTAAGTTTGACATACTTGTTGTATATCTAGTAAGAAATGTCCAACAGGCATTTGGTGATATGGAACTCAAAGTCAGGGAAGAGTCTTGAATTCAGTTGCGTAATAATGATGATTGAATTCATGAGAACAGATACATATCAAGAAATGTCAAACTCTATATATTACATTTTATATATAGTGCATTTATATATTTGTATAGTGTCTATCCCTAGATATGAGATCGGATTTCATGTATGACTAAAAATGACATTATTATTTCATTTTTACACCTAATTTCTGGTATTTTTTTCAAAGAACACTTTTTAGTGTGATTCTATACTTTATTCAAAAGTCTTGTCTCTAAATAACTGCGGGTTCCTTATAAATATCAATTCTACTATCAAAAGGAAAAGTTTACTCTTATTGTGGAAATTTAGAGGAATACAATACTCTCTCAAATGACAATTCCAAAGATGGATTCTCAAAGTAGGCACAATGAAACATTCAACTAGATCTAAGAATGCTGTCATGTTTTTGTTTTTGAAATAAACATTTTTATGTTTTTTTCATAAAAATCTTGCCTTTGAAGTGACACATTTCCTGATTGTTCTCTTAGTTTCTTTCTCATGATTACTTTGTACTTATTTTGCATTTAATTTGTACACATTTATTTTCTATTCACTCATATGTTTTTGTGTGTGTGTATATATATTATATATATGTATATATAAATATATATATATATAGTGAGAGTGAGAGAGACAGAGAGAGAGAGAGAGAGAGAGAGAGAAAGAGGGGGGTTGGGGAACGATTAAGAAATCATTCTAGCTAATCTTACAGTCACACTTTCTAGCTTAAGTAAGTAATATTTCTTACTAATGTATAGTAAGGCCTCTATTTCATTACTGCCATATTTAATAGTGAATCACATAATTCCTAATATTCTGGCCCACTATTAATTTAAGCAGCCCAATAAAGACAAATAGGTTCCTTTCCAAAAGATTGCACATGACGTGAAGATTTCAAATTCTGAAACATATTTTTTCCATTCAATATTATATAAAATGAGTTAGATTTCTGTTGAAACTCATAAACCTCATACTTTCTAAGTTCATAGAATTTTTTAACTAGAGGAGAACCTAAATATTGTGTAGCCAGTCTCTCTCCTTTTACATCTGTGAGATTCTGATTTGTGAGATTCAGTGATTTGTCTAAGACTACACAACAAAACTCATACAAATAAGAGCTGAAATAATATCATAGACAATTTAATACAGTCACATCATTTTTGTTGATAAGAAACTTGAGGTTCAAAGAGAGTACATGGCTTATAACATTGAAGGAGGGGGTAGTGAACATCTCAAGTGCTAAAACAAAAGGTCAAGGCAGAGTGAGGCTACTAGAAATTATAAAGTTATTGATGACCTTTGAGAATATAATCAATAGAGGGTTATGGGGCAAGAAGCCTGATTATATGGGATTAAGAGTAAATGAATGATTTTAAAATTAGATTCCCTAGGTTTAAATTCTTCATACAGAAAAAAAAAATTAATACATTTGTTTAAGGTGAAATCAAGGTCAGCAGGGTCTTTGTTTTTCATTGTAATGTTGAGAAAGTTGTGCTTATATTTAGAAAAAAAAGAAAGAGGGTGGAAATTAGGAATTGAAGCCACATGATAGAACAGAAATCATTGATGTAGCACATTTTTATATAGGATGAGCTATATGACACAGTAGTTCTACATTCCAAGAAAGTAGGACAATTTTCCTCAGTTGTAGGAGGGAGGGGAAAATGATGTTCTGAGATATATAAGAATTTGGGTGGATAAGGTATCTAACATGAATGGTATTGATATTAAGAACATATCAGTAAAATAATAAGTAAGGTCATGTTCTCACTTTGTAAAGCTTTTTCTATGAATATATGTCAATCAAATCATCTTAGTATTACCTAAAGTTATATACAATCATCTATCCAAAATGATTATATAACAGAAGGTGGTTTATCTGTTATTCTGTCCACCAGAAACTTCTCTTTACACATTACACTGTAATCCAATGATTAATGATGTTCATAACAGAGACTTGTAATGTTAAGGTAATTTGAAGATCTTTGCTGCCCATTAATAGGTTCGTGTGAACAGCTTTGAACTTTGTCCCTGCCCACAGCTTGAGTCACATGAAGCCCATGGTGGGAGGAGCTTGTTAGATGGTTGGAGTAGGATGGGTACAGCAAGAAGAGAGAGTGACATGGAGCTAAGACAGAGAGAGAGAGAGAGAGACAGAGAGAGAGAGAGAGAGAGAGAGAGAGAGAGAGAGAGAGAGAGAGAGAGAGATTGCAGGCACAGCAAAGCAGCTAGCCTGGGTGAGAGAGGGGTACTTTGCCTAAGGGAGCTTGTTTGTGGGGAGGCCAGATGGAGGGAAGGCTTGGGAATGGCAGTCTTCCCTCTAGTGGTAATGTGGACAAATTTCCTTTTTACCACAGTGCAATTGACTTTCTGGTATCTGAAAAAATATTTTGGTTTCATCTTTGAAGAAGAAAGACCATATTTTGCAAATTTACTCTGGAAATATGCCTTCATATCTATAGCAGTTGCTATGGGTATTGCATTGATACAAACGTGTCCATCCTTGATTTTCAAAGAAGACCATGACATCAGAGAAATGACATGACTTGCACTGGACTTTGTTTTGAGTAAGGGAGGCCATGCAAGGTCACCAGCCTCACTTCTCCTCCTGAGCCATCTGGATTCAGAGACCAAATATTCATCGGGATGACTGAAGATGGCCCTATTGATGCAATTCTAAGGAAAAGCATACTTCTGAAGTGCTTTTGCAATCACCAAAGAAACATAGAATTATGTTCAGTATAGGTTTTGTACCATTCCTAGTCTTTGAAAATGGATGATCCCTATAGGCTCCTTTGGTACTAAGGGAGCTATGACAACTGGTATTTTGTGTTTTTCCATTCCCAAGATGTTCAAGAGGCAAAATCAGATAAGAATAATTTTGAAGAGAATCTCTAAATGAAAAGAAACAAAACATTAAGCCAGTGGGGAAAATAGGAGCACTTTCAGTATATATAAATAATAAGGAAGTTAATTTGAGGGTGGCATCCATAGCAGCTAAGTCAATTAGGAATTCCTTTATGTAGGATATTGTGTTTGTGCTGTTTAGAAGGAAATGAGGGATTCTGGTAATAGAGGGAATATCTGTCAGAAGAAGGTTGTCATGACAGTAAATGTTTAAAAAACAGATGCAATGACATATTTTTTTAGCTTTATGTGAATTATTAACATTTTCTCCATCACTTTCTTATGTCTAGACAGTCAACAAAACAATAGAACCATGACTTATAGTGTTTCCCAATTTCTAAGGTGCAAAAAACCCATGTTGAATTTAACAATTGCCTCTCCCAAGTGGATGGAGCTGACTCCAGCACACCTCTGAGAGAAAACTAAATCCCAGAGGTAAACACTGCAGAGAAAAATTGACAGGAACAGACTTTGAATTGGATGTGAAGAAAAGGTCCTATTCAGTAAATACTAATTACATTCGACAATAAGAAATAATTAGAATAAATCTTCATAGAAAGCTACATGGTCTATGGATTATGTTGTAACACATTACCAAATAAGAATTACTCAGAGGAAGTGGTGAAAAGTATATCATTAGAGAGGTGAAGGAGTAGAAAATAAAGTGTATTTCAAGATGAAGAAATACCTGGACATAGTGGTATTTGTCTATGGTCCTTGATCTAGGGGAAGGTGAGTCTAGAGGACTGCTTGAATTCAAGTGTTATGAGATGAAAAAGAGCTAAAGCCAAATGAGTATTTGCATTAAATCTGGCACCAATATGGTGAGCTCCTTGGAGCATGAGGGAGGAAGCAGGGTAACTAAGTATGAATAAACTAGAGGAGGAAGAAGAGGAGGAATAGCTGGTGGGCAAGCCGGCAATGTTCTGAAAATACATGAAACATACAAAGAACTATAAGGAAATACTCAGTTCATAAGTAAATTCCTCATGAAAGATTTTTGAAAGGACATTTGTGAATGTCATGCAGAATGTGCAAATATTAATAGGTTACAATGTAGTCCCCTGGAGCGTACATTCACATCCAAAAAAGAGATTTCCCTGAAACATCAAATAGCCCTTAGAAATATGAGTTTTATACTAAGCAAAACAGAATACAAAAAACATCAGTCAACTGGATCAAAGTTGAAACAAAAGAAAACATTCTACCTTAAGTAGAAAGCAAATATCTTTTAGTTAATTTATTTCTTTTTAGTTTTCAATATTCACTCCCATTAAGATTTTGAGTTCCAAATTTTCTCCCAATCTCTCCCCTTCCCCCATCTTGACAGCATGTAATTTGATATAGACTCTACATATACATTCATATTGAACCTATTTTCACAGTAGTCATGTTGTAAGAAGAATTAGAACCAATGGGAGAAACCACAAGAAAGAGAGGGGAGAGAGAGAGAGAGAGAGAGAGAGAGAGAGAGAGAGAGAGAGAGAGAGAGAGAGAGAGAGAGAGAGAGAGAAAGACAGAGAGAGAGAGAGAGAGAGAGAGAGAGAGAGAGAGAGAGAGAGAGCACAAATAATATGCTTCGATCTGCATTCACACTCCATGGTTCTTTCTCTGAAATGGACAGCATTTTCCATCATGAGCAGTTTGAGGTTGTCTTAGATCCTTGCATTGCTGAGAATAGATAAGTCTCTCAAAGTTAGTCATCACATATTGTGGCCGTTATAGTGTAAAATGTTCTGGTTCTGCTCATTTCACTCAACATCAGTCCATTCAAGTCTTTCTGGTTGGTTTACTGAACTCTGCCTACTCATCATTTATTATAGAATGATAGTATTCCCTTACATTCATGTACCACAGCTCATTCAGCCATTCCCCAACTGATTGACATCCATTCAAATTTCAATACTTTGCTGCCACAAAGAGAGCTGCTGTCAATATTTTTGTACACGTGGGTCCTTTTCTCATTTCTATGATTTCTTTGGCATACAGACCTACAAGTCTGGGTCAAAAGGTATGCACATTTTAGTAGTCCTTTGGGCATAGATCTAAGCTGCTCTCCAGAATGACTGGATCAGTTCACAACTCCACCAACAGTGCATTAGTGTTCCAATTTTCCCAAATTTTCTCCAGCATCTAGCATTTTCCTGTGTAGTCACATTAGCCAATCTGATAGGGGTGATATGGTATCTCAAAGTTGTTTGAATTTGCATCTCTCTACTCAATAATGATATAGACCTTTTTTCCATATGACTATAGATAGTTTTATTTTCTTCCTTTGGAAATTGCTTGTTCATATCCTTTGACCATGTATTAATTGAAGAATGATTTGCATTCTTATAAATTTGACTCAATTGTCTATATATTTTAGAAATGAAGCCTTTATCAAAGACACTGGTTACAAAAATTGTTTCCCAGCTTTCTGCTTCCCTCCTGATCTTGATTGTATTGGTTTTATTTTTAAAAAATATTTTCAATTTAAAGCATTTAAAATAATCCATTTTGCAGTTCATAATGTCTTCTATCTCTTGTTTGGTTATAAATTCTTCCATTCTCTATAAATTTGACAGATAAACTATCACTTGCTCTCCCAGTTTGCTTATAGTATAAACCTTTATATCTAAATTGTGTACCCATTTTGACTTTACTTTGGTATATGGTATAAGATGTGGTTCTTTGCCTAGTTTATGTCATACTTTTTTCCAGTTTTCCCAGCAGTTTTTTTTTTATCAAATAGTGAATTTGTGTCCCAAAAGCTGGGGTCTTTGAGTTTATCAAACAGAAGATTACTATAATCATTGACTTCTGCATCTTGTTTACCTTACCCAATCCAGTGTTCCACCATTCCTTTTCTTGGCAGTACCAAATAGTTTTAATGACTGATGCTTTATAATACAATTTACGTTCTGGTATATCTAGGCCACTTTCCCTTGGATTTCTTTTTATTAATTCCCTGGACATTCCGGACCTTTGTTCTTCCAGATGAATTTTGTTATCATTTTTTCTATCTCAATAAAATAATAGGTTCTTATTCTGGGGACCATAGATTTGGTTACCGGTTTTGTGCGCTGGGGCCTCAGGTGCTGGCAGCTGAATCCTGGTGGCTTACCTGGTGTTGAGCTGGAGCTGGTAGTGGTGCCTTTTGTGTACCTGGTATTTGTGCTCACTTGCTCCACCACTCTGGGGCTGATTTGCTGAGATGGGGCTTGCTGCTTGATTGCTGGGACTTTTCACATCCTGTACTGGTCTCCTTTAGCAACAGCAAGAGGGGACTTTCCCTTTTAATTCCCCTAGCCTCCAGGGATAATAAATAAATAGATAGATAAATAGACAGATAGATAAACATTGCAAAGTAGCAAGAAGCAAACTTACAAGCAAATAAATAGATAAGCAAAAAAAAAAAACCCCGCTGCCCTTTATCTTTCTTCTGGCTCTACTATTTCAGGATGTTTCTGGCGGCAATAATCTCTGGGTTTTTTAAGGTCAATAAGGGATGGTGAGAATAACTTACTGCGTACTCTGCCATCCTGGTTCCTGGAAGTAGAGGAGGAACAGGTGGTCCTGCTGCTGCCACTGCTGCTGTTGCTGATCCAGTCATTTTCAAGGTCTGCTCCCGGTTTGCCGGGGCCTGGGCTGTATTGGCAAACCCTATGCCAGACTGTACTTCTTTCACCCAGTTCCTACAGACCTCTCCCACTGTCCTTCCAAGTTGTCTGGTGTCTGTGAGCTGAGAAGGCTGAAAAGTGACAGTGATTCAGTCCCTGGAGGCTTGCTCCATCTCAGCTGAGGGCAGATCTGTGCTGGCTCAGACCATTGTAAGAGACCCTTCCTGTCAACTTTCCAGGTTGTCCTGGTCTGCCTCATTCTATCTCTTTGTGCATTCTGTCACTCTGGAGTTTGTTCAGGGTCACTTTTTAAAGGTATTTGAAAGGGTTTGAGGGATAACTCTGGTGAGTCCCTGATTGCGCTCTGCCATCTTGGCTCCACCCTCCAATATTTTTAAGAAGCCATTTTATAGGTGGCGTGTCTTCTGCCTTTTGAGACAGTTCTCCTGAAGAAAAATAAAACTTTAATGATCACTATTCAATTCTTAGATGATTGTCCAATCGTTTCTGCTGTGCCCAATTCTTTGTAAACCCATTAAGGGTTTTATTGGCAGGCATGTTGTAGTCATTTTTATTTCCTTCTCCAACTCATTTTACATGTGAGGAAACTGAGGCAAACAGACTTCGGTGACTAGCCAAGGATCATACTCCTATCACATGTCTGATGCCAGATAATGAATTCAACTCTTTCTGACTCTAGGCCAGGCTCTCTATGCACTGCGCCACTTAGATGGCTTCTTATATTCATGAAATGATGCTGCCCAATTACTTTAAGAGCATGTAATTTTTGCTCTTGTTATGTCTTGTTATTTTATTCCTTCTTCAGATATACAACTTGTATAAAGGAAAAGCTACACCTGTGTTGACAGAATGATGTGAAGATTCTTAAACAGAACTTTGTAATCCCATAATTAAAGCTTATCTTCATAAACTATCTTTTAAATAGAAAGTTTTATTGTACAACAATTTCAGTTTGTGTCACATAGAATGAGAACAAGAACTCTGAAATATCAGCAAACAGTTGTTATAGGAAGGATCTGCCATTATTGAGAAGTAAACTAGAAGAGTGAGAAGAAAGATCTTATACAAAGGAGTGCCATTTCCCATTGTAATAATGCCATATTACCTATAAGACAACTTGGAGCAATAAAATATATTAAACTATTCTGTTTAGTCTTATTAAATTCTTCATTCTATAAGCATAAGGTATCTACTATATGCAAAACACCATATTAAGCACTAAGAAAAAAAAAACCAAGTTTTGATATGACTGGTCTCTGGAAGTTATAGTCTAGTAGAGCTATAGAGGGGATGTTTGTACCTGTGAAGTTCAACAACTTACAAATGGCCAGACAATGTGTGGTGTGTACTCCAAAAATTAAAAGATATACAAGAAACTCTAGAATGAACTGCAATTCAGAGTGTTATGTGCAACTTTGTTTTCTTTTGTAGTCAGTGAATTGCAATTATATCTCATGACCTTGTAAGTCTGCTGTAATATTTTCAGTTGTGTATTTTATTTTCATTGCTTCTTCCGCATCCCTCTCTCACTTTCTTTTAATTCTTATGGGTATCCACTTTTTTATATTAAATTTAAGAAGGTTCCCATTTTTACCTCTTCTGATTTTCTTACCAATACTAGTTCATAGTAGAAATGATTTTAATAGCAGATTTATTTCTTTGAGAAGATCTCTGGGTATGTTTGTTGTATTATTCTCCATGTGAGTTGCTTCTGAGGCATTTCAGTTTTGCTGTATCATTTTTTCTTTCTTTAGGTATTATAGCAGTACTTTTGTTATATCAGTATTGATAATTGCCTTTATTCAAAAATTTTTGTTGCCATGAATTGAGTTGTTTTTCTTTTCTTTACAATTCTATTGTTTTTTGGACAGGCCTTTCATTTATTTTTCTCAGAAAATAGAAGTCATTTACTCTGTAATAGTGCAAGAAATCACTTTCTTATAAATCTTGTAGACCATCTTCTGCTGAGGCCACAGTATGGATTTCTAGGGAGGCAACATGCCATATTGAAAGAAACACTAGATAAGAAATCAAAGCTGAATGAGGTTCAAATCCAGATTTAGCCCTGTAATCTCTCTTAAAATCTGGGCAAGACATTTAGTTATCTAGATCTTAATTCTCTCATATGTAATTGAGAACTTGGAAACACGTAATCTCTAAGGTCCCTTCCAGCTGTGTGTCCCATGATATTATGAACTACTAACCACCAGAATAAACTTTGTAGAACAAGATGAATACAAAGGCAATGTATGGTTTTATAAGGATAATAGCAAGAATCTATATTTCTGAAGGACAAATATGGTAATGAAAGCCAAGAAGAATAGTGAGGATTTATAAAAAGAATCAGTGAAAATAAGATCAAAGAAGGGAAGGGACAGCTGTGTGGGGTGGATTGGGTGGGAATAGATTAGAATATGTTAACAAAATATTATTTATGGATTCATATTATTTCTGTTTTCCATACATGGTAGTATTTGGATTGGAAAGGATAAAATAACAAGAGCCTACAGCAGTTTGAAATTCAAAATTAGTTTGTAAATAATGAGATCTGTTAACTGTACTTGGTGAGTTTAAGTCACTAAGCCAGAAGAATCGGATCCCAAGGTGCCTGTTGTGATAGCAGAGGCACCAGATAATTTGGAAAATGGGACAGGTGCCATAGAATTAGAGAAGGGTAAATGTTTTCCCAAATGTAAGAAAAAATGTGGATAGAGAATGTAGTCTTCTTAGTAAAGGCCAATAAGTTTGATTTAGTTCCTGATGAAGTTCTTGAATGTCTTACCCAAAGTTTGGTAAACTATGACTGGGAATCATAAATGACAAATTAGTTGAAGAAATATTAAAATTAAGGGTCATTCAACTGGATAATAGAGGAACACTGACAATGAGAGTAGATTGTAAAATATTCTTAACAAGAATTATGAAGGAAAAACACTGAAAAAGATGTAATCAGATATTTGTATTAGGAAAAGAAAAAAAAAAGATGGTTAATTGTGTAAGTGAGGACTGATCAATAGAAAGTTCACAGATTCCACTGATACACATCCAATACCAAGAGCTTTTGAAGAAAGTCAGTAGTCAGTTAAAAATAAAGATTTTTTCAATCTTTGCTTTTATATACATCTTAACACATACTGTACATGCTTAAAAGATTTATTATACAAACATTTAATTCATTTATTTTAAGCCCTTCTATGACAAAATTTCTGAAAGTGTTATCTAGGGAATCCTTCAAGGATCAGGTCCATGGACCCTCTCCAGGCATCCAAGGAACAAAACTATTCATAAGAATAGCAAGATGTTTTTATTTTGAAAATTTAAAATAACAATATGTAGCCCTCAGATGAACAAAACTCTTTGGGGGCATAGTAAATATGCTTCTTTTTCATTTTTGTTTTCTGTCATATTAGTCAATTTGGTAAGTTTCAGGTGAAATGTTTGAGTTATATAATTTACATGTCTCTAATCAATAATTATTTAGATCATTTTTTTCATGTCACTGTGGATAGTTTTGATTTCTCCTTCTGAAAACTCTTCCTTTATAACTCCATCTAAAACCTAGTCCTCTAACTTCCTTCTGAGTTCTTATTTGACCCCTTTACCTTCTGTGGGCTGAGAGTTCCAGGAGATGTCACTGTCATGGTCTCCTGTGGCGTTCCCTGAAAGCAACCTGCACTCCACTCACTCCCCAGTGAGGCAGATCTTTTCTGCCAACCTCCTATGTTGTTTTGAGTTAGAAAATTGTTTTACCACATCTTTTTCTTACTTTTTACCCAGCCGAATTTGTTTGGAGAATTTATTTTACTGTTGCTATAAGGGGCATTTGGGAGAACTCAGAAGAGTCTTTGACTGTTTACTCTGCCCCTTGGACATATAATTCTTTTAAAAAATAAAATTATTTTTTTCACTTTTCAATATTCACTTCCACAAAATTTTGAATTTCAAATTTTCTCCCCATCTCCTCCCTGCCCCCAATCCAGGAGAGCTTGTATTTTGGTTATCCTTTCCTTCAATCTCCCCTCCTTTCTATCACCTCCCTCCCTTATCTTCTTCCCTTCTATTTTCATGTAGGGCAAGATAGTTTTCTATACCCCACTGCCTATATATCTTAATTGTTTTTTAATTTTAAAAATTATTTTATTTGTTTTCAGTGTTGTACAATCACTTCCATATATCTTCGATTTTTCTCCACCCTCTCTCTCCTTCCTCCCCAACCTCTTCACTCCCTCCATGAGACACCATACAATTTTATATAGGTTCTATACATACATTCCTATTAAATTCATTTTCACTTTAGTCATGTTGCATAGAAGAATTAAAATGAATGGGAGAAATCATAGAACAAAACAAAACAAAACATAATACAAAATAAAATGGTCTGTTTCATTCTGTGATCAAATTCCATAGTTCGTTTTCAGGATGTGGAAGGCATTTTTTCTCAAGAATCCATTGGGAAGTTGCATTGTAATGAAGTACTAAGTCTACCAGTAAAATTCCTGTGGTTGTTGGTGTGTACAAAGTTCTCCTGGTTCCTCTCCTTTCACTCATGATAAGTTCATGTAAGTCTTTCCAGGCCTCTCTGAAATCTTCCTGTTCATCATTTTTTATAGCATAATAGCATTCCACTACATAAAATTTATTCAGCCATTCCCCAATTAATGGGCATCCCCTTGATTTCCAGTTTTTGGATCACGTTCATCCTTCATTGATCATGAGAAGATCATGCCGGCAGAGAAATGATGACATGACTTGAACTTGACTTTGTTTTGAGTGAAGGAGGGCTGTTCAGGTCACCACCCTCATTTCTCTTCCAGAGCCATCTGAATCCAGTGACCTTATTAGTTTTGGGCCACCACAAAGAGAGCGGCTATAAACATTTTTGTACATGTGGGCCCCTTACCCATTGTTTTAGTATCCCTTGGGGATACAATCCTAGAAGCAACATTGCTGGGTCAAAGAGTATGCACATTTTTAGCCCTTGGGGCAAAGTATCAAATTCCTCTCCAGAATGGTTGGATCAACTCACAGCTCAGCTAACAAAGAATTAGTGTTCCAGCTCTCCCACATCTCCAACATTTATCATCTTCCTGTTTTGCCATGTTAGCCAGTCTGATAGGTGTGCTGTGGTGTCTCGGAGTTCTTTTGATTTGTATCTCTCTAATCAATAGTCATTCAGAGTCACTTTTTCATATGACTATAGATACCTTTAATTTCTTCCTCTGAAAACTGCCCGTTCATATCCTTTGACCATTTATCAGTTGAGGAATGACTTGTATTTTTATACGTTTAACTCAGTTCTCTATATATTTCAGAAGAGGCCTTTATCACAAACACTAATTGCAAAAATTCTTTCCCAGTTTTCTGCTTCCCTCTTAATCTTGGTTGCATTGGGTTTGTTTATGCAAAAGCTTTTCAGTTTATTGTAATCAAAGTTATTCATTTTCACTTCTTAATGTTTTCTATGTTTTATTTAGTCAAGAATTTCTCCATTCTCCTTAAATTTGAAAAATACACTATTCCTTGCTCCACTAATTTGTTTATAGTATCAGTCTTTATACTTAGGTCTTGTATTCATTTATACTTTGTTCTCATGCACAATGTTTCTTAGCCAGTACCAAGTAGTTTTGATTATTTCTGCTTTATAATACAATTGGAGATCTAGTAGGGCTAGGCCACCTTCCCTAGCATTTCTTTTCATTAGTTCCCTTGATATTCTGGTATATATCTTATTTCCTAGTTACATGTAAAAACAATTTTTAACGTTCATTTTCAAAGCTTTGAGTTCCACATTCTCTCTCATTTCCCCTTCCTCACCCACCTTCATGAAGAAGGCAAGCAATTCAATATTGGCTATATGTGTGTAGTCATGCAAAACACTTCTATAATATTCATGTTGTGAAAGACTAACTGTATTTCCCTCTCCCCTGTCCCACCGTCTATTTGCTCAATTCTTTCCTTGATTTGTGCCTCTGCAATATTGTTTGCTTTTGATTACCCCTTTCTCAATCTGCCATCCCTTCTATTACTACCTCCCCTTATCCTTTAACCTCCTGCTTCCCTGTAAGGTAAGACAAACTTCCATCCCCAAATGAGTTCATGTGTGATTCCCTCCTGAAGCCAAATATGATGAAAGGAAGGCTCACTTTCTCTCTCCTTTCCCTCTCACCTTTTCCTTCCATTCCTTTGTACAAGCTCTGTGAAATGATTTGCTACTTCTTCCTTTCTTTTTCTTCTAGTATGCTCTTCTCAGCCCTGAATTTTCTTTTTTAGATATCATCCCTTCACATTCAGATCACCCTGTGTTCTCTCTCTCTCTCTCTCTCTCTCTCTCTCTCTCTCTTTCTCTCTCTCTTTCTCTTCTTTCTCTCTCTCTCTCTTCTCTCTCTCTTTCTCTCTCTCTTCTCTCTCTCTCTTTCTCTCTCTGTCTCTCTGTCTGTCTTTCCATATGCATATATATACATATATGTATATAAATACATATACACATACATATACAAATACATGTAAACTGTTAATTTTTTTTACTATTTTCTCTCTTATTTTCTTTTTCATGGTTTTTCCCTTTTGTTATGATTTTTCTTTTACAACAAGACTAATGTGGAAATACATGTATAATCTGTAACCCATATGCCATCTTAAGGAGGAGGGATGGGAGGGAGGGAGAAAAAAATTCAAACTCAATCTTATAAAAGTGAATGTTGAAAACTATCTTAACATGTAATAGGAAAAACTAAAATACTATTAAGTGGGATTAAGTGGGAAAAGAACTCACTCCACTAGATGGGGAATGGGATGTGTTGGGGAAAGAATACCCTCAAAGTTAAGATTTAGCTAATGAAATTGGTTGAGAACAGGCCATTCATGCTAAATGTTGGAGGGGGTATTCCTAATCAGACCCAGGTGTGGTGGAAAGTTCTAGAGGCCATTTATCTATGTTAAGCTTGGGTGATGCTCAGGTAAGGGGCATTTCTTTATTGAGATTAGAAACTAGGAAAGGATTTAAGTTAACTATCAAAGGAAACAGGAAGACAACTGTTCAATGATTCAAGACTGCTCCAGCAGGTAAACAGTTTTATCCAGTGAAGCTGGATATCTGGCTTTGCCTATGTACTTTATGGGTAATATTACACAATGTTATGTTATTTTATATTACTTAATGTCATCGCACATTATATTATATTGTTATGTTATCATATATCACTTATATTGTATTATATATATATATAGTCATGTCATGTCATATTATACTATACTAAACTATATTATATTGTATTTTCACTTCACCAAGTGATTCCATTTTGGATTCCTATCATTATAACTATCAAATTTTCTAAGAATTTCATTTTTCTTTTTTTCACAAGGCTGTTTTTTTGTTTGTTTTTAATTTATTTATTATTATTTATTTAATTTATTTACTTAAGTTTTCAACATTCATTTTCACGAAATTTTGAGTTCCAAATTTTCTCCTCATTTATCCCCTCCCCCACCCCAAAATGCCAAGCATCCTAATTATTCCTATCACCAATCTGCCCTCCCTTCTAACATTCCTCCCTTCCCTTATCCCCATCTTCTTTTTTGTCCTGTAGGGCAAGATAAATTTCTATACCCCATTACCTGTATTTCTTATTTCCTAGTTGTACGCAAGAACAATATTCAACAGTTATTCCTAAAACTTTAAGTTCCAACTTCTCTTCCTCCTTCCCTACCCACCCATCCCCATCGGGAAGGCAAACAATTCAATATAGGCCATATCTGTGTAGTTTTACAAATGACTTCCATAATAGTCATGTTGTGTAAGACTAATTATATTTCCCTCCATCCTATCCTGCCCCTCATTGTTTTTATTCTCTCTTTTGACCTTGTCCCTCCCCAAGAGTGTTGACTTCTAATTGCTCCCTCCTCCCATTGCCCTCTTTTCCATCATCCCCCCCCACACTGCTTATTCCCTTCTCCCCCACTTTCCTGTATCGTAAGTTAGGTTTTCATACCAAAATGTGTGTGCATTTTATTCCTTCCTTTAGTCTAATGTGATGAGAGTAAACTTCATGTTTTCTCTCTCACCTCCCCCCTTTTTCTCTCCACTGAAAAGTCTTTTACTTGCCTCTTATATGAGAGATAATTTGCCCCATTCCATTTCTCTCTTCTCCTCCTAATATATTCCTCTCTCACCCCCTTAATTGCATTTTTTTAGATATGATCCCATCCTATTCAATTCACCCTGTGCTCTGTGTGCGTGCATGCGTGTGTGTCTGTGTGTGTCTGTGTGTGTGTGTGTGTGTGTGTGTGTGTGTGTGTGTGTGTGTAATCCCACCAACTACTCAGATCTGAAAAAAAGTTTCAAGAGTTACAAATATTGTCCTTTCCATGTAGGAATATAAACAGTGCAATTTTAGTAAGTCCCTTATGATTTCTCTTCCTTGTTTCTTCTTTCATGCTTCTCTTGATTCTTGTGTTTGAAAGTCAGATTTTCTTTTCAGCTCTGATCTTTTCATCAAGAATTCTTGAAAGTCCTCTATTTCATTGAAATTCATTTTTCTCCTGAAGCATTATACTCAGTTTTTCTGGGTAAGTGATTCTTGGTTTTAATTCTAGTTCCTTTGACTTCTGGAATATCATATTCCATAACCTTTGGTCCCTTAATATAGAAGCTACTAGAACTTGTGTTATCCTGATTGTATTTCCACAATACTTGAATTATTTCTTTCTAGCTGCTTGCAGTATTTTCTAATTGACCTGGAAACTCTGTAATTTGGCTACAATGTTCCTAGGAGTTTCTCTTTTTGGATCTCTTTCAGGAGGTGATCAGTGGATTCTTTCAGGATTTATTTTGCCTCCTGGTTCTAGAATATCATGGCAGTTTTCCTTGATCATTTCATGACAGATAATGTCTAGGCTCCTTTTTTCATCATACTTTCACATAGCCCTGAAATCTCCTCCACTCTGTTGTTCCGTGGCTTGTGTTGCTCTAGAATTTGCTGACAGTTATTCTGTACAAGTATTTTCTGGACTGTGGGGGAAGAGCTAGGGTATGTGTGTCTTTCTATTCCACCATCTTGGCTCCACCCCTAAACTGTTCAATTTTAATAAGTCCCTTATAATTTCTCTTTCCTTTTTTACTTTTTCATGCTTCTCTTGATTCTTGCATTTGAAAGTTAAATTTTCTATCCAATTCTGATTTTTTCAGTTTTCAAAGAATGCTTGGCAGTTTTCTATTTCATTGAAGTTTCATTTGTTCCCGTGAAGTATTATGTTCAGTTTTGTTGGCTAGGTGAATATTGGTTTTAATCCTACTTCTTTGATCTTTGGAATATTATATTCCAACCCCCTGATCCCTCAAAGTAAAAGCTGCTAAATCTTGTGTTACCCTGCTTCTATTTTCACAATACTTCAATTTTTTTTTTTTCTGGCTGTTTGAAATATTTTCTTCCTGATCTGGGAACTCTGGAATTTAACAACAATATTCCTAGGATCTTTTCTTTTCTGATCTCTTTCAGGAGGTGATTGATGTAATCTTTCCATTTTCTTTTTCTCCTCTAGTTGTAGCATATAATTGCAGTTTTCCTTGATAATTTCTTGAAAGATGATGTCTAAGCTATGTTTTTATAATGGCTTTCAGGTAGCTCAGTGAGTCTTTTATATTATCTCTTCTTAGTGCATTTTCTAGGTCAGTTACTTTTCCAGTGAGATATTTCACTTTGTCTTCTCTTTTTTATCATTCTTTTGGTTTTGTTTTCTACTTTCTTGCTTTATCATAATGTCACTAGCTTCCATTTGCTCCATACTCCCCTCTTAGCCAGAAGATCCTTCCTCCTGACGTTTGAAGCTGTTTTTGGAGTTTGTGTGATGAGAAGTATGAAAACCACAGCAGCCACCAGTGATTCAGTCCCCTAAGGCCTGCTCCATCTCTGACCATGCTGACAAACTGTGATGAACTACCAGCCTGGTGTGATAGAAACTTCCTGTTCATCTTCCAGTTTGTCTTGGGCTAGAAATTTACTTCAGTCTGTCATTTTCTGGCTTCTGCTTCTCTAGAATTTGTTTAGAGTCATTTTTCGCATGCTTTTTTAAAAAGTTTAGGGGGAGAGCCCTAGGTGGTCCCTCCTTCAATTCCACCATATAAACTCCATCTCTCTAAATGCATATTTTTCAAGAATGTAAGATCTTTCTGATAGGTACATCTACGTGATGCTTTAGAGTGGCAAGGTGCCCAGTTAATAGAGTGCTGGGCCTGGAATAAGGAAACAACTTCCTGAGTTCAGATCTGTTCTTGGACACTTACTAAATCTCTTTCCCTGGGTAAGTATAAAATGAGCTTGAAAAAGGAGTAGCAGATCACTCCAGTATCTTTGCCAAGAAACTCTAAATGAGGTCCCAAAGAGTCAGACATCATTGAAATGAGTGACCAACAGCAAAAATGTTACTGGAACTAAAACATTTGAGAACAGCTTGTGTCTGCTGTTGTCCTACTGTGTTTGTTATAGATAAATAAAAGGAAACCCTTTCTCCTATGATGTTAAAAATTACAATACAGAGACCCTCTATGATTTCAAAATTTTGCCACTGCTAGAAAGTTTTAGTCCTAGGGAGCAAACTAACTATTTATTTTTCTTCTTTTTTTTTGAAAATATTTTTCATCAAAGATTCATATTTTCACTCAGTAATGCAACTGAACCAACTGCTAGACAGATAATAATATGCAATTTGTTTCCTTAACCAAGGAAAGAAGATCCAAAGTCCAAGCCTGATTTTCATAGAAGTTCTTTGATTTCCATAATTCTAAATTCAGTGACACTGAAAATTAGAGATAATTACTCACACAAAGCTGGATACAGCCCATATTTGAAGAAATATTAGAAAGTGCTGGCAGGAAGAATACCATTCCACATTAGAAATCCTATTGGTGGAGCATATGAACTATGGCATGAAATTTCCGCATAATTAGGGACTAAAGTCTCTATCAAAGTAATGAACAGACCTTGGCTAGAATTGTGTGTTTCTACAGTCAAAAACAGTCAAAGTTTTTGTCCTTCCAAGCTATTGACCCTTTCTTGCATACCTCTCATTTCATCTCCCAATATTTCTTCTACCTCTCTTATTTGGCCTTTTTAAAATCCCTGAACTCTTCCAAGAAGGCTTTTGGGTGTGAGATCAGTTCATGTTTCCCTCTGAGGTTTCAGATGCGGGTATTATTGACAATATTGTCCTCTTCAGAATTTCTTGTTTTGATTTTCCCTGTCACCTCCAAAATTCTCTATGGTCAGTGGTTTCCTTTGTTACTTTGTTCTCATGGTTTTGCCTTTTTTTTATTAATAAATTTCTTTATGTAACTTTTTACATTCATTTGCACAAAATTTTGGGTTCCAAATTTTCTCCCCATTTGTCTCCTCCCCCGACCCCAATACACCAAGCATTCTAGTTTCCCCTATCACCAATCTGCCCTCTCTTCTATCATCCCTCCCTTCCCTTGTCCCCACCTTCTCTTTTGTCCTGTAGGGCCAGATAACTTTCTATTCCCCATCACCTGTATTTCTTATTTCCTAGTACCAAGAACAATACTCAGCAGTTATTCCTAAAACTTTTGAGTTCCAATTTCTCCCCATCCCTTCCTCCCCACCCATTCCCTTTGGGAAGGCAGGTCAACACCTTGCTAAAGGAGACCCCCAAAAAATGCTGAAGAAAATAACACCTTGAAAAATAGGCTAACTCAATTGGCAAAAGAGGTTCAAAAAGCCAATGAGGAGAAGAATACATTAAAAAGCAGAATTAGCCAAATGGAAAAGGAGGTTTTGACTTTTCCCCAGCTTTTAAAGTTTCTCTCTGCTTCTGGAGTATGAGGGGTATTGTCCCAAGCTTCTTGCACTGCGAGCCAGAGGCCTGGTCACTGTCATTGTGTCTGGTAGCTTACCTGCTCCTGAGCTGGAGCTGGTGGTAGTAGCTGTTGTATTCCAGGCAAGTTGAGGTTTCTGTGATTTTCCCTTTACCTTGAAGCTTTTGGGGAGGGGGTGCTAACACACTTGGTGGTTCTCCAAGAGAGTCTGCCAGTTCCCCTGACTGTGCCAAGGTGTACTGGGGGACAAAGGGGGGTCCACCTACTCCACCAACCTGGTGCTCAGTATGGCTTACTGAGGTGGGGCTTGCTGCTAGCTACCTGGGGCACCTCTCATCCTATACTGGTCTCTTTCAGTAACAACAAGAGTGACCTGTCTCTTAATCTCCCCAGCCTCCAGAGCTTAAAAAAAAAAACCCAAAGCAATTGCATCTCATCTTTCTTCTGGCTCTACTATTTCCGGATTTTTCCTGAGGTGATATTTTCTGGGGTTTTTGAGTTCAATAAGGGAGGGTGAGAGTCAGTGACTGCTTACTCTGCCATCTTGGCTCCCAGAACCCAGAGCTGTCTATTTCAGTAACAGGATGATATTGTAGCTTACAAATGGCACTTACCTAAGATAAAATTAAATAGGACTTTTAATTCCCAACTCTTTGGATTGAGTTCTTAGGAAAATAATTTCCTTCTATCTATTTAGGGTGGAAAATTATATGAGTGCAAAAATTTTGAAGTTGTCATTTCAAAGTTAAAGTAATTTTGTCTTAAATATTTGAATTCCTTTGATGAGGTAAAAGTTGAATCAGAATAAGAAAAGTTATATTTCCACTATATCATGACCTGGTTACACCATACCTTTACTTTGCTTAGTTCTTGGAATTATATTCTTGGAAGGACATAAACCAACAGAAGTATATCTTGAAGAATTCAACTTGGATGATGAGGGGAATGGAGACTATGTCATAGGAGATTTAGTTGATGAAAGGAAGTAAAATAAGTCTAAGAGAAGATTTTTTAACTTCTTTTTATAGAGTCCTTGACAGTGTGATGAAACTTACTGATGCCTTTTTAGAAAGATGCTTTTGAATTAGTTATATAAATACCTAGGATTAAAAAGGAAATTATGATGTTGAAATTATATATATATATATATGTATATATATATATATATATATATATATATATATATATATATATATATTTATCCCATCCAAGTGTGTGGCCTTGTAGGTTGAGAGGCCCTACCTTAAAAGACACAATAAAAATAATTTCAAAGATTGCCACAAGGGATTCTGCTTGACCTCAGAAGTCAGATCTAGAATCAGCCTGTAGAAGTAGCAGAAATGCAGATTTCAGTTGGTTAAAAAAAAGTTTAAGTGAAAGTTTAATCAGTTAAAGCTATTCCAAAATGCAAAGGACTGCTTCAAAACATATTTGCTCTGCCTTAGCTGAAGGACTTCCAGCAGAGGGGGATGAATCTTTGCTGTATATAATGAGACAGAGATTTTTCTTCAGGTAGTATTTGGGTTTAATAACCTATAATATTTCTTTCACTTCTGCGACTCACTGATTCTTTGAGTCTATGCAACTTCTGAGAAAATTTATGAAGAGTGAAGAGCTTTCCTCACATGAATTTGTAGGGGATCTTCTTCTCTAGAATATGGTAACCTCCTTACTCCAAAGTCCTAGAGTATAAGAAAGTTTCATTCAACTGCTTTGACATCAGATTAATCAATCAGTTAATTGATAAACATATATTAAACACCCATTATGTGCCAGGTGTTATGTTAAGTGATTTGGATAAAAAGGGGGAGCAAAAGAAAGTCTCTGCACTTAAGGGGTTTACCAAATGATGGGGGAAAATAATATCCAAGGAAATATATAAAAGCTAGCTATTTAGGAAATAATTAGAAAATAATTAACAGAGGGTAGATATTAAATTTTAAAAGGGTTCATTAAGTCTTTTTTTAATTTTATTTGGGATCTAAAGAAAACTAGGGAGTTTAGGAGGGAGAGCTAAAGAAAAAGAGCAGTCCAAAGATGGGGGACAGCCAGCAAAACTACCCAGAGACAAGAGATGAAATATCTTATTTGTGGAATCACCAGGAGGCCAGTATCACTGGATCAAAAAGTGTGTGTTGGGGAGTAAGTTTAACATTTTTGCAAAGTTAAGATGAAGCAAGTTTATGAAGGGCTTTGAATGCCAAACAAACCATTTATATTTGATCATTGAGGTAACAGAAAGTTGCTAGAATTTATTGAGTAGAAGGTCAAAATGGTTAGATTTGTGTTTCAGGAAAATCACTTTAGTGTCTGAATGAAGGATGTACTGAAGTGAGGTGAGAGGTGAAGAAACCACCACCCACTCATGTAATTGCAAGTAATCAAGACATCAAATGGTAAGGGTCTACACATCAGTGGCGGCAATGGCAATAAAGACAAGGAGAGTATATTTGGAATTGTTACAGTGGTGGAGTTGATCGACCTCAGCAACAGATTGGATATGGGAGATAGTGAGAAGACTAAAATGACTCTTAGGTTGCGAGCCTGTGGTAGTGGGAGGATGATGTTAACCCCTACAGTATTAAGGAAGGTGGAGATGGAAGTGGGGGTGATCAGATTTAGGAGGAAAGATAAAGAGCTCAGTTTTAAACACTTTTGAATTTAAGATGTTACACCCAGTTAAACATGTCTGAAAGGCAAAAACTAGGAAAGAATTTTTTTACTACTAGTGCCTGTGAGAGACTTTATTTCTAACATTTATAGAGAACTGAGCCAAATTTGCAAGAATACAAATCATTCCCCAATTGACAAATGCAGTTTTCAGAAGAAGATATTAAAGCTATCTATAGTCATATGAAAAAGTGCTCTAAGAGAGGCCTGAAAAGACTTATATGATCTGATGCTAAGTGAAAGGAGCAGAACCAGGAGAACTTTGTACACAGCAACAGCCACAGTGTGTGAGGATTTTTTCTGGAAGATTTAGAACTTCATTGCAAAGCAAGGACTTAAAAAAATTCCTAATGATCTTTTAAGGCAAAATGCCTTCCACATCCAGAGGAAGAACTATGGAATTCAGTTACAGATTGTAGCAGAACATTTTCTTTTGAGTTATGTTTTGGTTTGTTATGTGATTTCCCCCATTCATTTTAATTCTTCTATATAACATGACTATGGTGAAAATGTATTTAATGGGAATGGATGTGTAGAACCTGTATAAAATTATATGCTGTCTTGGGTAGGGAGGGGAGAGGTAGGGAGGTGGGAGGGGGAGGGAGGGAAAGAAAAAAATCTAGGTTGCATGGTAGTGTTTGTGGAATGCTGAAAATAAATAAATAAAACAAATAAATAGATAAAGGAAAAAAGTACTCTAAACCAACTAATTATTAGAGAGATGTAAATCAAAACAACTATGAGATACCACATCATACCTATCAGGTTGGCTTACATGACAAAACAGGAAAATGATAAATGTTGGAAAGGATGTGGGCAAATTAGAACACTGATTCATTGTTGGTGGAACTGTGGGCTGATCCAACCATTCCAGAGGGGAATTTGGAACTATGCCCAAAGGGCTATAAAAATGTGTATAACCTTTGACCTAACAGTATTGCTTCTAGGGCTATATCCCAAGGATATCATAAAAATGGGAAAAGGACCCATATGTACAAAAATGTTTATAGCAGCTCTTTTTGTGGTGGACAAGAACTGGAAATTGAGAGAATACCCATCAATTGGAGAATGGCTGGGCAATGTGCAGTATAGAGAATACTATTGTGCTATAACAAATGATGACAAGGCCAATTTCAGAAATACCTGGGCAGACTTACATGAACTGATGTTGAGTGAAGTGTGCAGATCCAGGAGAACATTATACACAGTAACAGTCATGGTATGTAAGGACTGTTTTTGATAAACTTAGTCCTTCATAGCAATGCAAGGACCTAAAACATTTCCAAAGGACTCATAATGCAAAATGCCACCCATATCCAGAGAAAGAACTATGGAGTCAGAAGGCAGAATGAAGCAGCTATTTTCTCTTTTGTTATGTTTGGTTTTGTTTACTTTTACTCATACTTTCTCCTATTTCTTTTCATTCTTCTGTGCAACATGACTGATGTGAAAATGTGTTTAATAAGAATGTAGAGCCCATATAAGATTGCATTCCATCTCAGGGAGGGACGGGAGAGGGAGGGGGAGAAAATGTAAAACTTATGGAAATGATTGCTGAAAATTGAAAACAAGTAAGTAAATAAGTTTGGAGGGGGAAAAAGATGTCTGAAAGGCGGTGAGAAAACCTACACTGGAGGTCAGCAGAAAATTTGGTGCAAGCTAGGTAGATCTTAGATAGCAATATAGAGATAGTAAGTAAATGCATGGGAGCTGATGAAATCATCATGGATTCCATCGAGAACATAGAAACAATAAAGGGAATATTTTTTTTTTCCTTTTCTTGCTAGGGATTTGGACCATCATTTATTTGCTAGCAGTCTGGTACTATTTTAAGGTATGGAGGTGGCAGCCATTATTAGCCCTATCATCTCCTGCCAAGAGCCAATAACTGCTGGAAAACCAATTATATACGGAATGGAAGATTGTACTCAAAGTGCTTTGTTTTTTCCGTGAGCATTGTTGCCAAGCAAGGGTTACAATAATGTCCTGCAATAGAGAAAATGGTTTTTTCAAATACAAACCAAATAAACTCCTTGATGAAGATTTTATTTACTAAAATTTACTTAAAGCTTTATGTGAATATATTCAGAGAGTTTTTTTATTAAATACATTTGTATCTGACATATTTGGATAATTCTATTGTATGCATGAAAGAGCAAAGTAATACCTTTAATCCCAAAGACCAAACTCTTTGGCAAATACCAAAGGTGCCAAATTACTATAGCAGGTGCTAAATTGCTACTGGTTTATCACCCCGGGATGTGATGAAGATAAATGGAGCCCTGTGAATGTTTCCCAGGCTTTCACAATTACAAAGAACACCTGTACTAATGCACATACTCTCCCTCGGTGCTCAAAGGGCCTCTCTCCTTCCCATTTCTACCAGGTTGGCCATCCTTTGTCTGATTGCTAGAGCTGAAGAGGTTTGTATTTCCTTGTTATTGATTCTGTGATAACGTCTTTTCCCAATATGGGACCATTTCCTTGGATTCTTTGTGTCTTCTCTTTTTTATCCTACAATCCTTGGTCCCTTTCTTTCACTTCTTTATAATAATAACCAATATTTACAGAGTGCTCTAGGATCTCCAAAGTGTTTTCAGATATGTCATCTGATTTAAACATCACAGCAAATCTCTGAGGTAGACCCTCTTTGTTTGCTCATTGCTGCTTTACAAATTAAGAACTGGAGGCTCAGAGAGGGTAGGTTAGCCCTACTTCACATACTTAGTAAATGTCTAAGGTAGAATTTGAATGTAGGTCTTTCCAGACACCAAGTTCAGCAAGCTTCCCACAATATTAACTGCCCTTCATCATCATACTTCCTGTTTTGCCTCCATTCAAAAATAAATTAGGTTTGTTATCATTTGTGTGTGAGAAATAGGAAGGTTAGGGAGTATGCTTTTTTATTCAATTAGGTTTTATTTTCCCCACTATGTTAGAAAAAAGATACAACCATACCACCGAAAGTGACTCTAACTGCTACTGTTGGCACTTTATTTTCCCTTTTATTTCTGTTTTCCTAGACACCATAAAGGCTATAGCTAGAACAACATGTTGGGCTCAGAGTGGTTCCTCTATTACCTTGGCAACGCCTGAAGTAATACTGCCTGCAGTTTAGGACTCAGATGCTGTCAAAACCTGAGATATTCTTTATATCCTTTGGAGCTAGGTTGGAAGTAGTTTTTACAATTCAGCTACTAAAGACATTACAAGAGAGAACCTTCTCTTCCCTCCTACCTCCGTGTGTGTGTGTGTGGGGGTGGGGGGGTTGGTTTCCTGTGCAAGATCCTAGTGACTTTGTGACTAATAAAATAAAGTAAGACAAATGAGACCTGAATCTTGCCTACCAGATATAACCAAAGGCAGGAAAAAATCCTGTCTTACATCACACACTTTAGACAAAAAAAAAACTGAGAAGTCCAGTCTTAAACACAACCGGAAGGGTTCTATGTGCTTCCCAATATCTTATTCATCTCTCCATTCTGCTCCCCACCATCCCAAACATACATGCAGTTTTATGTGGCAAATTCTGTATATGCTTTTTTGAAAATTCCCCATATATTCCACAAACATTGTAATTGCCTACTATCTGGAGGAAGGATGCTGTACTGGGACATGAGAATACAAAGAAGTAAAATGCAAACAATAACAACAAACAATCTTTGCCCCTAATATTTTCACTTCCCTGAAGGCATCCCAAATTTGTCAGTCTATCAGTCAGTTAATGAGCATTTATTAAGTGACTACTGTAGTCCAGATGCTGTAAAAAGCACTGCAGATACAAAATGGGGAGTATGGGGAGTGGGCAGAAGACAGTCTCTGTACTCTAGGAGCTTACAATTTAATGGGAGAGACAACATGCAGACAAGCATGTACAAACAAGTTCCTTGAGAAATAATTAAGAGAGGGATGGCACTGACCTTAAGAGGGTTTGGGAAAAGCTTCCTGCTGAAGATAGAATTTTTTGTTGGGAGCTAAAAGACAAAGCTGAAGATATATTATTATAATGGGAGAGAAAACAAAAGACTGGCTGGCATATGAAAAAGTGGGCCAAAGGTTTCCATAAAAGTAGGAAACAGGACACTGAAATGGAAGAGATCAATGATGTACCATTACGTGCTTTCCAATTCCTTGAGCCATCTCACTTTACTTGGCCTTCTCAAATTCTGTGTCCCATGTTGGCAATTCATAGTTCTAGAAGATTCTAAGACCAATGAAGTCACTCTTCCTTTAACGATCTATTATTTCTTACCCAAAGGAGAAATTTATAGGGAACCCTTTTATTACTAATAAACAATCCCATTTTTTTCTTCTAATCGTCACACTATGACATATTGCAAACATTATCTTTGACATTACCTAAGAAATCAGGACAGGATAATTCATCTTCCACATCTGATCCATAAACAAATCTTATAGATTTTTCCCCAGTAATTCTCTTATGCTCTTCCTTTCTCTCTATATGAATCCAACCTCTCTTTTAATCTAGACCAGTTTGGCCTCAAGTTCGAACCAGGGTAAAACTTCCTAATTAGGTTTCTCTCTTCCAATCTCTCCCCTCTCTGGGCTGTCCTCTCCACAGCTGTCAAACTGAAATTTCTAAATCATACAACTCTGTATGTATCACCAACAAACTGCAAAATCCTAAGGGGTTCCCATTTACCTCTAACACACAATGGAAAATCCTCTACTTGGATTTTTAAAACTTCCTCAAAATCAGTCTTTCCTGTTTTACTAACCTCAAGTCCTGTTACTCCATTTCATACACTCTTCCCATCAAAGTGGTCTGTTGTATGTTCCCCTTTACAGGTATTCTATCCACTTCTTTTCTGTACAAGTGGATCTCCATGTTTAAAATGTGCTCCCTCTTATTTCTACTTCTTGAAATCTCTATCTTCCTTCAAAGCATTCACCTTTTCTTTTTATGGCATGCCTCTAATTCATTATTAACCCTGTTTAACTCTTGAAATTACTTTGTATAAACTTTGTACTCATTTACTCAAGTATATGTCATATTATTTCCACCCACTCCCACCCCCTACCCGACAATAATAGCTGTCATTAATAACTAACATTTCAATAGCACTTACTATATCCCAGGCATTGTTCAAAGTACTTTACAATTTTTTCTATTTGATCCTTACAGCAACCCTAAGAAATAGGTGAACTCTGGTATAATTGAACAAAAGGAAATAAATAATAACTTTAGCTGAATGTATTCCAAATTTGTCAAGCAAATGAAATAAAATAATGAGGAGACATTCAATTGTGTGGACCTGATTTTGTATCTACTAGTTATAGATGAAGTTATGCTAAATATTAGAAACTCATTAGAAACTCAAACTTTTCACATCCTAACCAACAGAGGGAAGCTCATTCTTATTTTCCATGGGTTCTGTCCCTTTCCACTACAAATAGTTGTAGTGGAAATTACTATTTCACCATATTCCTGGGATTTAGTGCTACATTCTCTAAAGGAAAAAAGAAAGTACTGATTTAGGATGGGGCAAGTGAGAAACGAAGGAGTTTTTAAAGTTTTTTTAAGTATTAAGATATGCCCGTCCTTGCAATTTTTAGTATATTTTTATTGTGTTTTCAAAGTCTTCTGAGAAATATATTTTGCTTTCAATGTGTGCTTTTAAATTTAATTTAAATATCTATTATTAAAATATCATATAGATACATTTGTTCATTTGATAATTAAGTGAAAAATAATTGACAGAGAAGGAAACAGTCTTTTTAAAATTTTCGATGTTCTAAAACAACGAATTCTATTGTCTCAAGAGTTTGAAGGACCTCAGAGGCGGTCTAGACTTTCCCATTTCAAAACAAGAATCACCTCTACAACATTTACAATGAGAGAATTCTTTAACAATCCAGGAAAGGTGCCTACAACCTCTAGAGAAAACTCATGCCACTCTTGGGCCATTCTAATTGGTAGGAAGTATTTCACATAGTAAGAATAAATCTACTTTCCTGTTACTTCCACCCAATGATATATGTTCTACCCTCTGGATCCAAGTATAAATCTAATCTCTCATCTCTGTGGCATTTATTTAATATTGAAGACAATGATAATGGTGCCTCAAAGTATTTTCTTCTCCAGTATAAGCTTCCACATATTTCTTTATATATTCTATATGGGTCAGCCTCCTGAATGTTCTCCATTTTATCCTAAAATGTCTTTCCTGAATTGTGATGTTCAGAACTAAATATATCACATGAAATATGCTTATCTTTTAATTTTTCAGATCATCTATATTACACTTCATAGACATAATCGTTGAAAAGCAGTAGAGGAGGGAAAAATTAGAAGATACTTAGCTCACTATTACCAAATGTATACAAAAGAACTCTTCCCATTTAGTGATGTTCTTTCCAGAAACCCTTTCCACCACTCATTGAGGCAACTCAACATGAAACATGTCAATTGTGTGTTGATGTGAGTGACTACCAGTTAAAATATTCAATGACTCACTATGTGTCACCAAATAAATAAAATTGAAGGTTTAGTTAATGACAGGAAAGAGAAAAGAGGAAAAGAAATATATGAAAAAGAGTTGGTTCTGAATATATTAGAAAAAGAGCTTGGCCAGGCATCTGGAGTTTTAATCCCAGCCTCAGTTTTCTGACCTGGAAATTGAATGTTCTAGAATAGATGATCCTTCAAGCCTCTTCCTGTTCTACCATTTATGATACTCTGAAAAAAAAAAACTCATAGAGAGAATCAGGCATTTGAGAAGAAGCTGACAAGGCTTAGAGTAGCAAACTGATATCTCTTTGAGACGGGATGACAAACCTAGAATTCAGTCAGAGCCAAGATGCCACATTATAGGCAGCAATCCATCTGACCATTCCAAACATTCCCCTCTTAACAACTTTAAATTAACTCCTCAATTAACTTTTGGATTGATGATAGCAAAAAATAGTCAGCGTGGGGATTTTCCAGCCCCAAAACGCTTGGGAGGTCCACCTGAGAGGACTATTAAAAAAGGAGGGAGGCCTGTCCTCCCTTCCACGTGTATATCTACATATACATATGTATGTATGTATGTATGTATGTATGTATGTATGTATGTATATCTGTGCTTAATTATAGCCCTCTGGGAGGAAGAAGGGAGGAAAAGAACAAAGTAAAAATACACAGCAGAGAACAAAATAAAACTTACAAAGAAACACAGAAAAGATAGACAAGTCAGAATACAATGTATATTATATCGGCTTTCTTGAAATGGAAATTTATTGCTGCATATTTTCAGTCCTCTTTCTGCTGTGCATAGGGTGATGCTTTTGTATTTTATGTTTAAGTTTTCATATTTAAGTTTATCATGAGTTTCCTTTTCATTTTTTATAGTGCATTTACATTCTAGTAAAAAACAAAATTAAATAAAAAGAGTCAAGCAGGATGCTTTCAGGAAAAAAAAATCTGCAAAGACTTATATGAACTAATACTAAGTAAAGTGAACAGAACCAGAAGAAACTTATATATAGTAACAATAATATTTTATAATGATCAACTGAAAATGATTAAGATATTTTCAGCAATGTACTGATGTAAGACAATTCCAAAGGACTCATGAAGAAAAATCTTATCGACCGTCAGGGAAAGGACTGCTGGAATCTGAATGTAGATTTTTTTTGCTTCATTTTTCTTACATTTTTTGTCTACGTTTTCTTTTACATGATCAGTATTTTTTGCATGACTACTACACATTTATAACATTTATTAAATTGCTTGCCTTCTCAATAGATAAGTGAGTGGGAGGGAGGGAGAGAATTTGAAACTCAAAATAAAAAAAAAGGCCTGAATGCTAAAAATTTTACATTTAATTAAAATAATTATATATTTTTAAAAGAAACAGAAAGACACCAAATTAAATAAAGGAATAGATGAGAAACCAATATGTTTCAGCTGAAACAAAAAAAGGCAGCAGTAGCAATTATGATCACAGAAAAAGCAAAAGCAAAATTTCTTCATTCTGTTTTTCTTCAGTCATTCAGTTGTGTCCAGCCATTCATAACCACAGACTCCATAGCAAATCAGGTCTTTTTTATCTTCCACTCTCTTAAAATCTGACCAAGTTCATGTTCACTGATTCCATGACCACTATCTATACATTTCATTTTCTGCTATCCCTTTCTCCTTTTGTCCTCTATCTTTCACACAATTAGTGTCTTTTCCAAGAGTCTCAACTTCCCATTATGTGTCCAAAGTGCTTAAGCTTCAGCTGGAGTATTTGACCTTCCAATGAGTATCCTCAGTTAATTTCAAATCTGACATTGTATCCATTTCTTCTTCCTCTATTTGCCAGTAAATGATGAAACCAGTTGCTGAGATCTAAGAGATTTTTTTTTTTTAATTTTAAGCTTCAAAGCAGTTTTTGCACTCTCTTCACTCTCATCAAACGTCTTCTTAAATCCTCTTCACTTTCTTGCCATCATAGTGGGGTCGTCTCAATATCTGTCATCCTTAATTCCAACTTTTGACTCATGCAGCCTGGAATGTCACATGATGTACTCAGCATGTAATTTAAATAAATAAGATGACAATATATAGACTTGTTATATTCCTTTTCCAATCTTAAACCAATCAATTTTACTTTACTTCTTGACCTGCATACAGGTTCTTCAGGAAATAAATAAGAAGATCCTGTATTCCCATTTCTTTGAGAGCTTGCTATATGTTGTTGTGATCCACACAGTTATAGATTTTAGTGTAGCCAATGAAGCAAAAGCAGATTTTTTTTTTCTAGAACTCCCTTGCTTTCTCCATGATCCTGTGAAAGTTGGCAATTTGGTCCCTAGTTCCTCTGGCTGTTTGAAAATCAGCCTGCTAAAATGAAAAAAATCTTACTTCACATTTCATTGAAGACTTGCTTACAGAATATTAAGCATAACCTTGCTAGTGTGTGGAATGAATTTATTTTTTGGAAATTTAAACAATCCTTGACATTGCCCTTCTTTATGACTGGGAAATAAACTTTCCTTTTCCAATCCAGTGACCACTTTTAAGATTCAAATAACCTGTCTGGAATTTCATCACCTCCACTAGCCTTGTTGTTAGCAGTGCTAAGTCCACTTGATTTTACTCTCCAGGATGTCTGGTTCTAGATCAGTAATGGTATATTACTGATTATTGGTGATGTTAAGATCTTTCTTGTATAGTTCTTTTGTGTATTCTTGCCATGTCTTACTCTTTTCTGCTTCTATTAAGTTCCTGCCATTTTGTCTCCTTTCATTCCAGTAGGTATGACTAATAAAAATATGTTTTGCTTGATTTTACATGCATAATTGATACTGTATTCCTTGACTTCTTAATTTGTGAGGGGTTGGAAGAGAATTTAGAACTCAAAATTTAAAAAAATAATGTAATTCTAAAAATAAATAATCACTAACATTTTAAAAAAATAAAAGAATATAACCAGCAACATATAAGAATAAGAATATAACCAGCTCCCTACTCTCTGTTGACTATTTTGTCACCAACCACAGCTTTAGTTACCACATTTATCCAGATAGCTTAGTCTCCTTCTTGAGCTCTTGTCCCATATCAGTGATCATTATTTCCCATAGACATCTAAATTCAACATTTCCAAAGATAACTCTTTCTCTTTCCTCATAGATATAGAAAATGTAAATAATACCAATTGAACTTTAACATGTGTCCTGTGTAGTTTAATTTTTTTCTTAGAGCCAAAACACCCACTAGGGAGCTAGTGACCAGTGGAGTAATATGATCAAGATTGGCCTTACAGGAAGATTAACTTGATAACTGAGTGGAGAATTCATAGCAGTTGGGCAAGAAGAGAGGCAGACCCACCAGGAGATTATTGCAAGAGTTCGGCCATGGAGATCAAGGCCTCCACAAGAGTGATGACAGCATCAGAAAAAAGAGAGCATATATAGGACAACTATTCTAAAGGTAGAAACAACAAGAGATCATTGGTAATTAGATATGAGGAGTGAGAGGATGTGAAGTGTTGATGATGCCTAGGTTGTGAGATTGAAGGACTAGGAGGATTCCAATATACTACTATCCATTCAAGCTCAAAGTAAGAATAATCCACTGGCTTACATTGATTATAACTTACCCTCTATTCAACTGCTAAAGTAATATTTCTAAAATATTAGATCTAATCATGTAACTCCTCCAATTAATAAACTCCAATAGTATTCTATTGCCACTATGATCAAATTTAAACTCCATGGTTAGCATTTAAAAGCATTTATAACCTGGATCCAACCGACCTTTCCACTGATAATCCTCTTTACATACTTTCCATCACAGTCAAATTTATCTTCCTATTTCTATTCACATATGATAGTAAGTCTTTCATCTCTGTGACATTACTCGAACAATTCCCATACATAATTTAAAAAAATATCATGGAACAGTTTTGTTGAATGGAAAGCACTAGTGCCATTAACTCTCCATATGAAGACAGCTCTTATCTGAGGCTGAGCCAAGGTGGTGGAGTAGGAGGGACCTGCTCTAGCTCTCCCACCATAGGCCATAAAACACCTGTAAAAATGACTGGAAAAAAAATCTAGAACATCAGAAGCCACAAAACCACAGAATGAAAGAGATTTGCAGCCCAAGACATCCTGGAAGGCTGACAGGAAGGGTGTAACATACTTGGCTGGGAGTGCAATGCCGCCTGCTTGGGATGCTCATCATGGCACAGATAGGACTGGAGCAGGCTTCAGGGCACAGAATCATGGGCAGTAGCTGCAGATTTCTCAACCCAAAAAGGCCAAAGACAGTGTCAGAGGTCAGTAAGAAAGCTCTTTCACCTGGGTGAGAAGGGAACCAATCTGACCCCATCCCTGGAACCAGGGTGGCAGCAACCACTGATGCTGCAGCATCCACTTTTGAAACCCTCTGCCTAAAGACCCTGAGGGAATTGAGCAGCTGATCTGGGTCTCAGTCCTGGGTGGCAGTTCTGGGGTAAGGAAGAGCACTAACATGGTGGAGCTGATGGTGGCTGTGGAAAGGGAATTCTACTCTCAGATTCAGGACAAAAAAGAATGCTTGTGGTTGCTCACAGACTAGAGCATGGGCCAGGAAAGGAGTAAATTCCTCTCTCTTGATTGTGCCACATTGGAGGAACAGAGAACTTATAGTTACCTAGAGATATCTCAGAGAACAGCTGTGCAAAACCTCTGAAACCTAGGGTAGTACACCCTCCACTAGACAAAGGACTCAAAAGTCAAGTAACTGGCTGGGTAAATGCCCAAAAATGGGAAAAAAATAAGATTATAGAAGGTTATTTTCTTGGTGCAAAGGTATTTTCTTCCATCCTTTCAGATGAGGAAGAACAAGTCATACCATCAGAGGAAAACATCAAAGTCAAGTCTTCTACATCCAAAATTTCCCAAAATAATGCGATGTGCTCAGACCATGGAAAAGATCAAAAAGGATTTTGAAGATCAGGTAAGAGAGGTGGAGGAAAAATTGCAAAGAGAATGAAAAGTGATGCAAGAAAATCATGAAAAGTGAATCAGCAGCTGGCTAAAGGAGACTACAAAAATGTTGGAAGAAAATACTACCTTTAAAAATAGACTAACTCAAATGACAAAAGGGGTACAAAAAGCCATTGAGGAAAAGAATGGCATAAAAAAACAGAATTAGCCAAATGGAAGAGGAGCTTCAAAATCTCACTGAAGAAAATAGTTCTTTAAAAATTTTAATGGAGCAGATAAATGGTAATGACATTATGAGAAACCAAGAAATTATAAAACAAAACCAACATAACAAAAAAAATGGAAGATAATGTAAAATACCTCACTGGAAATACAACTGACTTGGAAAACAGATCCAGGAGAGATAATTTAAAAATTATTGTTCTACTTGAAACCATGATTAAAAAAACAGTGCCTAAACATCATCTTCCAAGAAGTTATCAAGGAAAACTGCACTGATATTCTAGAGCCAGAAGGTAAAATAGAAATGGAAAGAATTCACTGATCACCTTCCAAAAGAGATTCCAAAAGGAAAACTCCTAGGAATATTGTAGCCAAATTCCAGAGTTCCAAGGTCAAGGAGAAAATATTATAAGGAGTCAGAGAGAATTCAAATATTGTGGAAATACAATCAGGATAATACAGGTTTTAGCAACTTCTACACTAAGGGATTGAAGGGCTCAGAATATGACATTCCAGAAGTCAAAGGAAACAGAATTAAAACCAAGAATCACCTACCCAGTAAAACTGAGTATAATACTTCAGGGGGAAAGATGAAATTTCAATGGAATAGAGGACTTTCAAGAATTCTTGTTGAATAGACCAGAGCTAAATAAAAAAAAAAAATGGCTTTCAAACACAAGAATCAAGAGGAACGTGGAAAGGTAAACAGGAAAGAAAAGACTTAAAGAACTCATTAAAGTTGAATTGTTTACAGTCCTCTGTGGAAAGATGTTATTTGTATCTCAAGAGACCTTTTTCAGTATTAGGGTAGAGGGAATATATATATATATATATATATATGTGTGTGTGTGTGTGTGTGTGTGTGTGTGTATGTATAGGTATGTATGTGTATATTTTATGTGTTTAGATATGTATATGTACATGGGTGTATGTTTGTGTGTGTGTGTATATATATATATATGTATATATATATATATATATATATATGTGGAGAGAGAGAATGACAGAGAGAGACAGAGAGAGAGAGAGAGAAATAGACATAGGCATAGGCATAGGCAAAGAGCAGAGGGTGAGTTCAATATGAAGGGAGAATACCTAAAAAAAATAAAATTTACTGTTGAATGGGATATACTAGGAGTAAGAGAAACATGTGGTAGAATATAGCAAATTATCTCACATAAAAGAGGGAAGAAAGAGTTTTACAGTGGAGAGGAAGAGGGGGGAGATGAAAGGATATAATTGAGTATTACTCCCAAGGAATTTGGCTTAAGGAGGGAATAGCACACATTCAACTGGGCATGGAAATCTACTTTACCCTATATGAAGGCAAGGGGGAAGGGGACAGGAGAGAGAAGATAATAGAAGGGACAGAAAATTGGAGAAAGGGATAATCAGAAACAAACACTACTTTGGGAGACAGGTCAAGGGAGAGAATGGAATAAATGAAGGACAGGATAGGACAGAGGAAAATGTGGTTGTTTAGTCTTTTACAACATCACTATTATGGATGTGCTTTGCATTGTTACACATGTATGACCTATATTGAATTGCTTGTTTTCTCAGTGAAGCTGGGTGAGGAAGGAGGGAGAGAATATGGAGCTCAAAGCTTTAAGAATGAATGTTAAAAATTGTTTTAGCATGCAACTGGAAATTAACATACACAGAAAATTGAGTATAGAAATCTATTTTGCCCTGCAGGAAAGTAAAGGAGAAGTGGGATGGGAGAAAGGTGGATAAATAAAAGGGAGGACAGACTGGAGAAAGGGGTGGTTTCACAAGTTCATACCTTCACCAACAGTTCATTGGTGTACTTATTTTATCACATATGCTCGACCATTTGTAATTTTCTTTTTCTGTCGTGTTAGTGAAACTGAGAAGTATGAGATGGTTTAATGTGCAGTTTTTTAGTTAATAGTAATTTAGAAATGGAGAGAATTTGAAGCTCAAATTTTAAAAATAAATGCTATCAATTATTTTTTATCAAATGGGGATTTTTTTAAAATAAATAATTGAAGAAAAACAAAAATTGCAATTTAGGGCATTTTGTTGTAATTATTGATAGATTTTCCTTCTGAAAACTGCCTGTTTATGTCTTTAAACATTTATCAATTTGGCAGTGATCCATTTCTTTAATAGACTTCATTCAGTTCCCTCTGTGTTTGAGAAATGAGGTATTTATCAGAGAAACTAGCTGTTAATTGCCCCCTGACCTTGTAATCTGATTTCATTCTAATTTTTGGTTATATTTGTTTTGTGTGTGCAATTTAAAAAAAATTTAATGTAATCAAAATTATCCATTTTACCTCCTCTGATCCTCTCTATCTTTTCTTTGTTCATAAACTCTTCCCTTACTGACAGGTACTTTTTCTTATGCTTCCATAATTTACTCAGGATAATTTTTGTTATATCTATATTATATACAGATTCTCATTTTTTCTTAATATATGGCGTAAGATTTTGGTCTTTGCGTATATTCTGTCAAGCTGCTTTCCAGTTTTCCTGAGCAGATTTTGTCAAATTGTGAGTTCTTATGCCAAAAGAGTGAATCTTTTGTTTGTCAAGCTATAGAATACCATAACCATTTATTTCTATGTAGTATATATATAATCTATTTCACTGATTTACCACTCTCTTTCTTATCTAGCAGCAGACTATTTTAATGATCGCTAGTTTGTATATACTTTAATGTCTGATACTACTAGGTCACCTGTGTTTACTTCTCTCCTCCCCCCAACAATTTCCTTGACATTCTTGAGCTTTCCTCTTGCAGATTTCTTTTGTAAATATTTTTCTAGCTCTTTACGATAATTCTTTGGTAGTTTCATTGGTACAAACTAAATATATAAAATAATCTAGATGGTATTGTCATTTTTTTTTATTGGCTCAGCCTACCCATGAACAGTGAATAATTCTCCAATTATTTAGATTTGATTTTATTTGGAAGAAAAGCACTTTGTAGTTGTGTAACTATAGATCTTGTATATGTCTCATTAGGTAGTCAGAGAAGGATTTTATATACATATATTTTTAATGAAGTTTTCCTTTCTATTTCTTCCTGAAGGTTTTTGTTTGTAATAAGCAGAGGGCTAATAAATTATGTGGATTTATTTTGTATCTTGCAACTTTGCTGGTTATTAATTGTTCAAATAATTTTATAATATTTTTTGTATGTTATCATATCATCTGCAAAGGACAGTGTTTTTATTTCTTTGTTGCCTATTCTTCTTCATTCAATATTTTTTTCTTGTCTTATTTTGACAGCTAGCATTTCTAGCATGATATTGAATAAAAATGGTGATAACAAACCTCATTGCTTTATCCTTTATCTTATTGGGAATGCTTCTAGTTTTTCCCCTTACAGACATTTCTTGTTCTTCATTTTAAAGAAATACAACTTATCACTTTAAGAAAATCTCCATTTATTTATGTGCTTTCTAGTATTCTATTTTGTTGTTGCATTTTTTCAAATGCTTTTTCTGTATCCACTGAGATAACTACATGATTGCTGTTACTTTTGTTATTGCTATAGTCAATTATGCTTACAATTTCCTAATATTGAACCATACCTTTGTTCCTGGTTTAAATCCCAAACTGGTTATAGTTGATGATTTTTGTGATACATTGTTGTAGTGTCCTCCATAGTATATTATTATTATCATTATTATTGCATCAATAGTCATTAGGAAACATGTCTATAGTCTACTTTTTTGATCTCTGTTCTACCCAGTTTTAGGCATCAAAACCATATTTGTGTCATGGGGAAAATTTGGTGAGACTTCTTTTTACCTCTTTTTAAAATAGTTTACATGGTACTAAAATTGCTTTTCCTTAAAGTTTTGGTAAAGTTTGCTTTTAAATCCATCAGATCCTGCCTATTTTTTTCTTGGAAAGTTCTTTTATGGTTCGTTAAATGTCTTTTTCTTAGATGCAGTTATTTAAGCATTCTATTTTGCTAGAAAATTTTAGATATATTTGCTACTTTGAGAAAACAACCCCCACTGACCATTCAGATTCAAATAATGGGATCTGACTTTAGGCTATAAATGGTATGGGCTAAGGTTCATTAATCTTCAGAAAGCATTCAGATTTATTATCTAAGGGGGGAGGAGCCAAGATGGCAGAGTAGAAAGATTCACATATGCTAGCTCTGAACCCACAGCCCATAAAATACCTGTAAAGATGAACTCCCAACAAATTCTGGAGGAGTGGAAGCCACACAACAACAGAGTTTAGGAGATTTCTGTTTCAGAGAGCCCTGAAAAACCAACACAAAAGCTCCATCATGCATCGGACCTGCAGCATAGCCTGCCCCTGCCTTGGCTGCGTGGCACCTGGGGGAGCAGATCCAAGCAGGCTTCAGGGATGGAATCTCCAGTGGCCGTACAAGTCCCTCCACCCACAGGTGCAAAAGTCAGTGAGAAAGCCTGTTTGGCTGGTCAAGAGGGGAGCTGGGTGTCTCCATAACTCAGGCCCCCTCAGGAGGCAGCAGCAGAAGCAGCAGCAGGCAGGAGCTCCCAAAGCAGTCAGAAGCTCGGATCCATTGTTGAAGGTTCCCACGTAAATCCCTTGAGGGAACTGAGCCCCTGGTGGCCACACTGCTCCCACCCAAGCAGCTGAACTTAGTCTCACAGTGAACAGCAGCCCTGCCCCTGCTGAAAGCCCTGAGGCTGGGGAGCAGCATTTGAATCTCAGACCCCAAGCACTAGCTGGGTGGATCTGGAGGCCAGGTGGGTGTGGAAAGGAATCTCAGAAGTCAAGTAACTGGCTGTGAAAATGCCCAGAAAAGGGAAAAAAAAATAAGGCCATAGAAGGTTACTTTCTTGGTGAACAAATATCTCCTCCTTTCCTTTCTGATGAGGAAGAACAATGCTTACCATCAGGGAAAGACATAGAAGTCAAGGCCACTGTATCCCAAAAATTCAAAATAAATATTCAATAGGCTCAGGCCATGGAAGGGCTCAAAAAGGATTTTGAAAACTGTTACAGAGATGGAGGAAAAACTGGGAATAGAAATAAGGGAGATGAAAGAAAAGCATGAAAAGCAGGTCAACACCTTGCTAAAGGAGACCCAAAAAAATGCTGAAGAAAATAACACCTTGAAAAATAGGCTAACACAATAGGAAAACGAGGTTCAAAAAGCCAATGAGGGGAAGAATGCTTTCAAAAGCAGAATTAGCCAAATGGAAAAGGAGGTGCAAAAGCTCACTGAAGAAAATAGTTCTTTCAAAATTAGAATGGAAGGAGTCTAATGACTTTATGAGAAACCAAGAAATCACCAAACAAAACCAAAAGAATAAAAAAATGGAAGAGAATGTGAAATATCTCATGGGAAAAACAACTGACCTGGAAAATAGATCCAGGAGAGACAATTTAAAAAATTATGGGACTACCTGAAAGCCATGATCAAAAAAAGAGCTTAGACATCATCTTTCATGAAATTATCAAGGAAAACTGCCCTGATATTCTAGAACCAGAGGGCAAAATAAGTATTTAGGGAATCCACCAATCACCACCTGAAAGAGATCCAAAAAGAGAAACTCCTAGGAACATTGTGGCTAAATTCCAGAATTCCTAGGTCAAGGAGAAAAAATTGCAAGCAGCTAGAAAGAAACAATTCCAGTATTGTGGAAATACAATCAGGATAACACAAGATCTAGCAGCTTCTACATTAAGGGATAGAAGGGCATGGAATAGGATATTCCAGAAGTCAAAGGAACTAGGACTAAAGCCAAGAATCACCTACCCAGCAAAACTGAGTATAATACTTCAGGGGAAAAAATAGTCTTTCAATGAAATAGAGGACTTTCAAGCATTCTTGATGAAAAGACCAGAGCTGAAAAGAAAATTTGACTTTCAAACACAAGAATGTAAAGAAGCATGAAAAGCTAAACAGAAAAGAGAAGTGATAAGGGACTTACCAAAGATGAACTGTTTACATTCCTACATGGAAAGACAGTATTTGTAACTCTTGAATATTTTCAGTATCTGAGTATTTGGTGGGATTACACACACACATACACACACACACATGTGCAAGCACACACAGAGACAGAGAGTACAGAATGAATTGAATAGGATGGGATCATATCTTAAAAAAATGAAGTTAAGTGGTGAAAGAGAAATTTCATGGGGCTGCCCCCCGGCCCTGGTCATGCTCCCCCCCCCAACCGTATCACTCCGGGGTACCCCTGGCCCTCGCTTAGATACTTACCCAGACCTGGGTCTTCCAACATCTCGGCCCCTACCGTGTGGCCTAATGTGCGGCAGGGGAATCCCCTCCTGTAGGGGAGGGGAAATGACTATACAGAGCACCCGAGGTGGCTAGTGCACTTCACTTTATTGCTTACATCTCTCTCGATCCCTCCCCAACAGCTCCTTATATCCCCAGCCAAAGCCCCATCCATGTTCCTCCCTGAGGGCAGAGCCAGCTCCCAAAGGGCTGTCCCAGCACCTGAAGGCGGTCCAGAGCTTGGCCCCTAACAAGAAATGTATTGGGAGGAGAGAGGGAGAAATGGAATGGGGTAAATTATTCCTCATAGAAGAGGAAGGCAGGAGACTTTTTGGTGGAGGGAAAAAGAGAGGAGCTGAGAGTAAAACAAGAGGTTTACTCTCATCAAATCTGACTAAAGGAAGCAATAAAATGCACACTCATTTTGGTTTGAAAACCTATCTTACAATATAGGAAAGAGGGGGAGAAGGGGATAAGCAGGGTGGGGGAGATGATGGAAGGGAGGGCAATGGGAGGAAGGAGCAATTTGAAATCAACACTCTTGGGGAGGGACAGGATCAAAAGAGAGAATAGAAGCAATGGGGGGCAGGATAGGAGGGAGAGAAATAGAGTCTTATGCAAGATGACTATTATGGAAGTCATTTGCAAAGCTACACAGATATGGCCTGTTTTGAATTGCCTGACTTCTCAAAGCAAATGGGTGGGGAGGGAGGGATGGGGAGAAGTTGGAACTCAAAGTTTTAGGAACAAGTGTTGAGTATTGTTCTTGCTACTAGGAAATAAGAAATACAGGTAATGAGGAATAGAAAGTTATCTGGCCCTACAGAGCAAAAGGGAAGATGGGGACAAGGGAAGGGAGGGATGATAGAAGAGTGGGCAGATTGGTGATAGGAGAAATTAGAATATTTGGTGTACTGGAGTGGGGGGAGGGGACAAATGGGTAGAAAATTTGGAACCCAAAATTTTGTGTAAATAGATGTAAAAATTTAAATAAATTTATTTAAAAAAAAGATTTATTATCTAAGATGAAACTTTGACTTAAATTCCAAAATAGAAGTATCCCCTTCTTCCTTGAATCACTAAGAACCCATTATTTCTTTCGTGGATATTTGTATTCTATTTTGATTTACATATAACTTTTTTATATATCTTAACTTCTCTGTTACATTACAGATCTCTTAATGTCAAATACTGCATCTTACATTGAACCTATGGATTACCTTCCAAAGTAAAGTTTAGAAGAAATTTAAGTATGACCCCAAAGGTATAGGAACTTCTCACCTTTACATTGGAAATATCCAGTTTAGCAAGATATTTTGAATCAGAGATTTTGGAAAAATCTTTCCTGGTTCAGGAATCAAGATATGAACAAGAAAAATTTCACATTTTTTATGTTTTCTGTTAAAAATTTAGCAGGTTGTTAATAAATTTGTTTTTTTTTAAATTCATTGATATTACTTTTCTTTTAAGGGAAGATATATTTTAGGAATGGTTTTAGTTGATGGTAGCAGCTTAAATGTATAGTTTACAATATGACTATTAGGACAAAATTACTAATATAAATTACCCATAAAATTTAGTCACTTGTCAAATCAAAGTTTATGTTACACTTACCTTACTGTGACCCATGAAATAACTAGCAAAAACAATGCTGACATCAAGAAAGTATTCTGTTTTTTCTTAGCATATACTTAGGTAAAGAAAACTGAAAAACACCTAAACAAATCTATTATCAAGACTTCAAACTCCTTAGATTTTACATCATGAAAGCAACAATATTTTAGGTCCTTCCTAATTGAAGAATAAAAGTAAAAAAAAAATCTGATGCTAAAGAATGATTCTATACCTCCTTGTGTTTTATTGTTGGTTATTTAAAAAGGCAGAATGAAGCAGTGCTTTCAGTGTCTTTGTTATGTTTCTTCTCCCAGGGACCTATTTCTTGCTCTCCTAGCAATAAACATTTATCACTGACATGCTAGTATTCAACTTTACCCACTGCTAGATTATTAGATACCTGAAAGATAACACCAGTTTATACTTTGTTACTCGGAATTCAATTTTTATTGACTTTATTTTTTTTTCCTGTGGGTTTTGAGTAATCTTATGGGTGAGCAAGAGTGAAGGAAGTTAGATTTTTCTGTATTATTGCCTCTTGGAAGAAAAACATGACATGAATTCTGTGTAGTCATCACATCATTTAGTTTGTGACTAAAGGATCTGAATATTCTAAATTGTATGTTATTACTTGAATTTTGACTAACATTGCCCTTTACCTTTAATAGTCATCTTGGAACAAGGTTGTCGAAAGCATAGACAGCCCTCCCCTCCCCCTCAATTAAAAAAAAAAAAACACAACAAGAATGACTTGGAGCCTAAATCACTGTGACTTATTGCTGCCACTTTAAAATTTATTCAGTCTGTCATTTAAAAACTGCTACTGAAATGGAGTTATGTTGAGGTTGACACTGTGCCTGAAGGAAAAAGAAAACCAGCATAAACCAGTTTGTACTTTTTTTTGCCATTTCCTCAATAATACAGAAATGTTTCTATTCAATTTCTTATTTTTCAGTAAAACTTTTTTTTTATTTTTAATGAAACTGCATGCAAGTTTCAAGTATATTTTCCATATACTTTACCCTTTAGTCATAAATGGATTATTAATACTCTTCCTTCTGTTATCGTAGACTTCACAGTTAAGGTTCTTGGTTTATAAATGGAGAGGTAGTCCTTGCCTTTAGGATCTTCAATAAAAATTCTCTGTAGAGAATTGCTAAATTTCAGGATATACATAATTTCTCAACTTTATGGGTATGCTGAGTACCAATCAAAGAAAAGATTTGCTTTTTTAGAGGAATATACAATTGTTTGGAAGTAGATGCTACCTTGTCCATTTTCCATTGTTGAAAAGACAAAAACAATTCACTTAATCAACTAAATTACCCCTTATAACTTAGGAAAGCAGCTGTGGAAAGTTCAGTTTGGACTTAGGAGAAATCCGACTTCAAATATTATCTCTGATGCTTAGTAGCTTTGCAATTTTGGTTAATTTTTTAAAAAGTATTTCCCCACCTGTAAAATGAAGATAAAATAAATAGTTGGTGCTTAATAAATATTTATTGACTTGGCCTAAAAATAGCTCCACTATTTACATCACTACTGTTACTATAAGGCTAAAACGACATAGTGAAGGTAAATTGCATCATGGATCTTAAAGTACCATATAAATGCCCACTATTGTCAATACTGTTGCTGAGATTACTTATAAAAGGTCACATCTTGATTTTGTTCTACACTGCTAGAATATTTCAAGATATATCAGGGATTAAAAAGAGAATTCTACAGTTTATATACAGATGATTTTGCTGTTTATTACATTCATTTAGTACCAGCAAAGGCTAACTTGCATCACTATGTAATTTTGCCAGATTTATTTCCTGTCTCATCAAGTAGATTTATGCCTCTAGTGTAAAACAGAAAATTGCTAGTTTAGCATTTAAATTTCTTTGCTGTCTGTCTTCAGCATATCTTTTCATTTCACTTTTATGTTAATGAAATTAACAAATATTAACATAAACAATTGAATAAACAAAAAAACCCAGAAAATAAACAATTTGTCACATTGTTTTACAGGAAGTTATTTAGACATATGCAGCATATCCCTGCTTATAAGTCCCTGTAAAATTTTCTTTTGGTTCTCTTTTGTGGATTTTTAAAATGTTTAATTGATTTATTTTCCTTTGGAAGCAACTAGAGGGCACAGAGGAAACTAGCTATATGACCCTTGCCAAAACACTTAAATTGTTTCTTCTATTTTCTTAGATGTCAAATGGGTAAACTAGTAGTATCTATGATCCAGATGGCTCAGCAGAAGAAAGTGAGGTTGGTGACTTTGCAAAGCCCTCCCTCACTCAAATCAACTCCAAGTCATGTCATCATCTCGATGTCATGGGTGCTCTTTGACAGCAAAGAACAAACACAACAAGTACCTACCTTGTAGGGTTGCTGGAAGGAGCAAATGAGATAATATTTGTAAAGTCTTCCCATATAGTAGGGCCTTAATAAATGATTGTTTCCTTTTGTCATCTTTTTGTATCATCACTACCCAATGACTTTTCAGTCTAGAAATGAAAACCGCCCTTTGTAATTCATAAATATGTATGTATACATTTATATGAATAATACATATATATTACATATAATATACCCACTCCTATGTAAATTTGCATGTGTATATTTATGTATATACATGTGTATTATATGTCTTTATCTTCATATGCATGTGCATATATTTACATACATATTTATGTATAGTCAACTTTCCAAATGTGTATTCTTATTTATTTTTTTTTTTTACTTTTGGCAGTAGGTAGAAAGTGTTCCTCATGATTGGTTCATGTATTGATCAGGATTCCAAAGTCTTGTAAAGTTTTATTCCTTTATATTATTGTAGTCATTAGCTAAATTCATATTTTTCTGTGTTCAGCTGTCAAATAGTTATTGAAACAAGCACCTATTAAACCCTTTATTGAATGAGAATCAGAATACTAAATGGGATACACAAAGGAAAAATACATCCAATTATCTCTGCATCAATTCATATCTTGCCAGCTTTCTTGGAATCTTTATACTCATTAGTTCTTATGGTTCAAGTATAAGTGTGAGGATCCATCCCTTTCAAATGCAAAAAACTTAAACTCCTCAATCAATCTATTTATCAAAAGTTTGAACTAGATGTAATAAATTATTTAGTCAGATGTGGAGGACTTTGATGATTGAATGAAGTTAAATGATACCACACAAGAAAATTGTAACTGGACTTGTTTAAAAGTATCAGACCCATTTCTAGTCCCAAGTATATTACAATAATCCTCCTAGGAATTAAATATTGCAGCAGTGCATTCTAGAAGCAAAGAGATAAGTAGAGGTTAAGAAATTGCCTTTGATGGAAGAAGCATTGAGTTTTCTCTCCTCTCTCTCTCCCTGGAAAAGAATATGAGCTTTGAAACATCGTAGGATTCAGACTTCCACCAGTGTCCACTGTAGACTCTTCAGAGGAGCAAGGCCCAAACTTCATCTATATCCAGGACTTAGAGATATCTTGGGAAAAAATAGATATACTAAGGAAAAGATGTTGTCAGAACTCTTCAAGTACTCTGACTCTTCAAGCTCAGAAGAATTTCCTCATAGATCTTGTTTGTAATTGTGAGAAAGTGTGACTAGACATTGGGGGGATTGCTTTTACACCACACTTTTCCAAAAGCTAATTAACTGCTTCTGGCTAATTCAATGAGAAGCACATTGAATGGGGCTTTGTGGACAGTGATATCAGAAACCTAAGTCTATTGAACTTCACAATTATAGAAACCTCAAGGAAGAAATAGAAGCTTTCTAGTTATCCACCGTGCCACTGAAACTGGGAGCTTAGTTAGTGAATCCAAAGGGGATGCTACAAATAATACACTATATTCATGCCCCATAATTTCTATAGACATTTCTCAATTGATGAGCACCAACATTATTTCGAATTCTTTATAAAACAAAACATGCTGATATGAATTTATGGCATGTATGGATCTTTGCTTTTTTTTTTTTTAATTTGGGGTATATTCCTTGTAGTGGTTATCACTGAGACAAAGGATAGTATCATTCAGTGAGATTTTTTTTTAATGTTTTAAATTGTTTTTAAAATGTTTGTTGTTTTTCTTTTAAAACTCAACCAACAGTGTTCTGGTGCACCTGGACTCCCAGAGACCCTTCAACGACTATCATTTGTCTTATGTGGCATCTCTGGTTATGCAATGGTAGCTGACAGAAACTCAGGGTTGCTTTAATTGACATTCTTCATATTATCCATGCGTTAAATTTTTTTCAGATTTTGCATTTCTTCTATTGAAAACAACCTATTCATGTGCTTTGATCATTTATTTGTTTGTGAATGACTATTGGAGAGAGAGAAGAGAGAAACAGAGAGAGAGAGAGAGAGAGAGAGAGAGAGAGATGATGTGTACATATGTGACTATATAGATACATAAGTATATGTGTATATATCTATAGATGCATGTTCACATAAATACGTATATGAATTATGTCTATCCATGTAGCTATGGGCATATATTTTTTAATTAAAGGTACCATCCCCTGAGTAACTAGGTAAAGAGGCCTATTCACTGAATGAATATTATCTCACTCAAAGTGAAAACTTGAAAACAACTCAGTCTAAAAGGGTTAAGGTCTCCTATTGCATCCTGGGTCATCCCCGGTTGTCCTGATGAATATCTCGTCACTGGACCCAGATGGCCCTGGAGAAGAAAGCAAGGCTGGTGACCTTGCACAGCCCTCCCTCTCTCAAATCAAAGTCAACTTCAAGTCATGTCATCATTTCTCTGATGTCTTTGTCCTCTTCAAAAATGAAGGACAAACACCACAACAAATACATATGTTCTATAATTTATGTACATTACAATTTGTGCATATATATACACACACATATATATATAGTCATAACAATATTCAATATATTTTAGAATTACAATACACACATTTGTCATATTTCTCTGTGGATATTAGACTATCACTAGTTAATTTTGCTGGAAACATTATATTCTTAGTTAAATCTTTCCTTTTCTCTAACAACATTTATTTTACTTGTGAAAAAAGTGTTTTAATTTATGTAATTAAACTCTTGGGTCATGTTGTCTTTGATCAGTTCCATCTCCCATTTAATTAAAAATTCTCCCCCACAGAGGGAAGAAAAAGTGAAGTTGGAATGGAAAATTAACTAAAATTGAATTTTAAAAATTAAAAGTATTCTCCCCCATCTGTAATTGTGTAACTTATTTCCTTCCATTTACCTTTAATGCCTTTATTATATGACCTTTCATTTGCTAAATTCAAATATTTATCAGTAGTTTATTTCATGTAGAGTATATTTTAATGTAAACCTAGTATGTGTCAGAATGATTTCCAGTTTTTCCAGAATCTGTACAGTTGTTGTTTTCAGATAGTGATTCCTTACCTCAGGAATAGTTGTCCTTGTTTGGACAAGGACTATGCTTTTATATTTCGTTGCTCCAGGTATTGTCTACCTCAGTTATTCCATTCCAATCTTTTCTACATTTTAAGCAGTAGCAAATAACATTATTACTTCATTATAATAAAATATAAGATATGGTTCAGATAACCCTCTTTTATTCCCACTATTTTTTAAATTATTCCCCATAAGATTCTTGACCTTTTGTTCCTCAAGATGATTTTTTGTTATTTTGTATATTTATATAAAATATCCTATTATAATTTGATTGGTAAAGTAAAAAATCATTTAGATTATATTAGGGTTGCCTAACCATGAATAATCAGTATTTCTCCAACTATTTGTTTCCTTTTACTTCCATGAGTAACATTTTGTAGTTGTATTCAAATAAATTCTGTGTGTGTTTGGTTGGCATGCTCCCATATATTTTATGCATTTTTAGTTATTTTCTAAGCTATTTCCTTTTATTTCTTTTTCTGCTATTACATACACACACACAGACACACACACTGTATGTGTGTATAAACTTTATCTGTTTGGGAACAGACACACTCATATATCCTCATATATGTAAAAGTTGATGATTTTGTGAGTTTTTTCTTTTTATGCTTTTTTACTGGTTATTAATATTTTAATTAATTTAGGCTAATCTCTCAAATCTCTATATAAATCTTATCATCAGCAAAGAGTAATAATTTTCTTTGCTTGTTTTTATCCCCCAATTTCTTCAGTTGTCTCATCCCAAGAGCTAGCATTTTTAGTACTATAAAAATAACTGATCAAAAACAGACATTGCTTATTTCTTATCTTTTGGGAAAGGTTTCTAGCTTCTTTTCTCCAGTACAGATACTTACCTCTTCATTTTACATAGGTATGTTTTCATAATTATAAGCAAGTTTTATTTATTTCTATGGTTTTGAAATTTAATAACATAAATAGGTAGTATATTTCCCCCCATATCTCTCAATACAACCTTCTCATTTTTGGTATTAACATATGTTACTATGTTCATACTTTTGTAAATATTGAACCAGCCTTGTATTTCTCATATAAAATGACATGGTCATAGCATACAATATTTTACTATGTTACTGTAACCTCTTTGTAAATATTGTATTCACTACTTTTGCATTCTATTTCTTCAGAATATTCAATACTTGACTGAATTGGCTTATTTTTTGATTAAACTATTTTCTTTCTAAGTATTCTCATTTCATTTTTATCTCTAATTTCTTCCATCTACCCTGAATCCTCATGATTATACTATCATTTTCTTTTCTTATCCTACTATGATTATTCCAAGTTATGAGTATTTTATCTTTCTTCATCTGGAATGTTCTTTTAAGGTATAGTATTTCATCATTGAGGTAGGAGTTTCTTCTATGGACTATTATCTTCAGTTTAAGTTTTTGGATTAGAACTTTTATTTTCAAGGCTAAGAACTGTCCATTCCTATATTATAGGATAGAATCACTAGACTCAAGCTCTTTTTCCACTGAAGTCCCAGAGTGCAGAGATGTATAAATGTTAGGTCTTTCCATGTGGAAACTTCTGTTCTGTCTTAGTCCTTAATAGGGTTGCTGGATTTGGACCTTACATCCTCCCCACAATAGCCTCTGAGTGATAGGTTATCCTGCCTTTTTTCACAGTCCTTACTTGAAACCACGGTACCGGCCTGTGAACAGAAATTGGACGAATCCCTGCATACTGCAGCTTCCATCTGTCTCTTAAGGAAACTCCTGACACTGGTCCTGCAAGACACCCAGAGATCCATGACTTTAGGCTTCAGCCCCTGGAGTGAGTCTGATAAGGGTTTTTTTTTTGTTTTTTTTGGTCTTCAAACTAATTTCCTTTTATCCCTGAGCCCCCAGGATACATTGGCTTTGAACCATTATCTTGTTCAGTCACATAAGTGGAGGTCCTTGCCTTCAAGTCTTGACCCAAGGAGAATTCCCACCAAATAGGATGTTGACTTCAATTCAGTTTGATAGAGCATTCTCAAAGCAATCATCACTTGTCTTTTCCTAATTTCCTTGCATTTTAGTCTACCAGGGAGACTTCAATCCCTGGAATAATCCTTACTTGAGGTAGTATTTCCTTTTATTATCATTTATCTAATGGAAAAACTGATTTCTCCCCTTTGATTTTTTTTATATGGATCATTAATATGTTTCTCACAGAAATTGGGCATGTCTGGAATCTTTCACATTGCCCTTTACTCAAAAGCTCCACTACCTTATTTTTCAATCTTTTATTTCCTTGTTGATATGTGTTCTTATTTGAATGATATAAATTGAAATATACTGCAGTCTCTCTCCACCCCTTCGTTTTTATTTTAGTGGACTTTGCATCATCTGAAACTTCTGTTCTTCAGACATACTATTCTCCTAACAGCTATAAATAAAATGACTTACTGAGACTTGTTTGTTCTTTGTTTTGTTTTAAAAGTTGTGTGTGTGTGTGTGTGTGTGTGTAGAAGGAGAAATATAGGATTACTCAAAGCACTGAATAATTTCCCAGATGACATCTATCCAGCTTACCTTCTTATGTCCATGTTTATTGTCTGCTTGCAGTGCCTATTCAAGTTATATGTAGCCATGTATTAACCCTGTGAATTGTTTTCCAAATGCATTTTACACTTTCACAGTAGGTATTTTTCATCCAGTTAGTTGTTCTCAGAATAACAGAATGTGAGATTTGGAGTATACCCACGCAACTGTCAAGCTCAATCCATACATTAAAGAAAATCTCAATCAAACAGCTGACAAATGTCACCTGACTTCATCATGAAGACCTCCAAGGACTGGCTACCTACCACTTCTAAAGGCTTCCCATTGAATTTTTTGACAGGCCTAATTGTTAGAAAGCATTTATTTACTGCAAACTTAAATTGACCTTCTTTGCAATTTATCCCTATTATCCACATTGCTTTTGAATCTGTCCCCTTGGAACAAAAGGAACAAGTCTAAGCTGCTCCTACACTCACACAGAAAAACACACACACACACACACACACACACACACACACACACACACACAAAGGGCCATCTAATTCTAACGCCTATCATATTTGCTTCACAGTCTGTCAGCATCTCTCTCCAAAGCAGACGAAGTGCAAGAGATGTATGGAGATATATATATATATATATATATATATATATATATATATATATATATATATATATATATATATATATATATTTGGTAAATCACAGCCATGATAGCAACAACAATAAAACTTTTCCATTGATAGCATTTGGTTTTACAGTACTTTTATTTCTGAATATGCCCCTATCTCATTCTCTATCTAGCAAACCAGCCTTTGTAACAAAGATTATGAAATTGAGGCATACATAAGCTAAGTGACTATCTTTTAGTCTTTCTTACTCTAAGTCCATTCTCTATGCACTATACCAACTAGCTGCCTATACATGGAGTTAAAATAAAAAAAAATACTGCAGTAATCGAGCTCAGAGATTTGGGAAAACAACTGACTTTTAAGCTTGGAATGAAAAGAATCTTCCACCTATGCTAACAATTTTCTACTAATATCTGGCTTTCCTAAGGCTTTTGAAAGCCAATATTTTCAAATGTTGGAAATGACTTTTGAATGAAGTCTTCACAATTTTCTCATACCTTTGCATTCCAAGTAAAAATTTTATATGTGTTCATTATGTCACCACAAAATCATGTCGAATTAAGAAAAACTTAACTAAAAAATGTTGAGACCAGCAAGAATGGTGATCTCTAGCAAGGGAATTATATTTAGAAAATATATTTTATTAATTGATATCCTCTATTTCTAGAGTTTGAGCACATACTTTGATGAATATGTGTGGAAATGTAAAATGACATTAAGTAAAAATGAAGAGAGAAAATAATTCTGTGGCTTAAATCATTATAAATGTGTTATCATAGAAATGTATGGTCATGGTCAGTCCATGCCACTGTGAAATCATATCATAGTAGGAATTCAGTAAGGCAGGGAACATGATTACCATGGAAAATTTTCTATCTACAAATAACCAACAATCAAGACAGAAGGCAATAATTTTTAAGTTGATGACAGTTTAATAAGACTTTGGTTAAATATGATATGTATTAATGTTAGCCTCAAGGAAAAGCACTTTGATATCTGCCACAAGTCTTAGGAGAAACAGAAATATGACCTTTGCTCTCTGTAACAAGAATTCAGAAATAAGGCAGCGTGGCCAAGCATTTATAGGTTCGTGCAGATGTACTATGAAAGGACTTAAGCTAGGTTGTCATGACCAAATGCTACAGAAGTATATTTCATCATGAGGGACTTTTTTTTTCTATCGTAGGGGAATTAGTTTATCGAATGCATTGTTACAGCTTCACAATGCCTAACAATGACTTAAGTCAGAACATATAAGATACTTTAAGTGCAACTTACCTATGGAAAACAGCTTGGAACAGAAAGCAAGTAAATTCTAGTCTGGGAAGGATGTCTGGGATATTGTGAAATGTATAAGAGAAATGTTGGCATAATAATTGTGAATCTATCTAATGAGTAGATTTTTAATGAGAGCATGATGATACTTAGATATTAATCTAGAATTATTGAATCTGCTGAGTCTCACATATGCTTTGTGGTTCAAAGGGAAGCTTGGATATTAAAGCTGTCTCAGCCTTTTCCCATTGCATGAGTTCTATAATGGTTCCTGCCCTGGTCAAAATGCCTTGTTCTCAGTTTTGAGGGAATTTGGTATGGGAATTAGGTCTAGGAATTAGGTTTGTCCCCAAATACAAATTTACAGAAAAGCAGATTTTTTTTTCTGCTATCTACAGCCTGTTCAAAGAGGGAAGTGTCCTTTTCCTGAGTAATGACTCGCATTTCTGCATCATGACATATCTGTGAAAATTTTATTGACATCTGGTATGTTCCTTTAGACATTTGACCTTGGGTAAGTCATTAACTAAATGCTTTGGGTGCCCTGTTGATAACCTGTAAAGTGAATGTACTGGACAAGAAAACTTAACATCTAAGCCCTTAAGCTCCTTTCATGGGGACCTCATTGCCAATGACAAATGATTCTTTGGAATTTTGATTTCTCTTGGCAGGCTGTTGTAAGACATAAGATTTTATTTAGAGACCAGACCTTCCTAAAGATGTTGCTATTTTATATAATCATTGGTTGATTGTTGAGATATTAAAGATGTATTTATTGGCAAAAATCAACGTAAGAAAATAAGTAGTTCAATATTAGATTGATTTCTTTAAAAATTTTATCTTCTCCTTTTCCCAGATTGGAACTGCAGGAGTAAGTCAATGTCCCAGTCTCATGATGTACCTTCTCTGTTTCTAACCTGGGCCAGTCATTCTTTCCCTGGGCATCCTGATGTCCCTTTGTTCCAAGGTTCTTACTATATTAATGTTGAAATTGGTAAAGATATCTGTTAGACATAAAGACCTTTAGCTTAGAACTCCTGGGCACAAGAAAATCCACAGGTATCAGCCTTCTTGGTAGCTTGGATTAAAGAAATGTGTCACATCATCAGGCAAGATACAATTAATTGGTCATTAAGAAAAAAATAAATGTTTAGAGTTATACTGGGAATAACATTACACTGGTATAAGTCAAATGTTGTAACCCTGGCTTTACCACTAACTAGATATATGACCTTGAGCTAGTCACTTATTTTTTTTTAATTTTTAATCACTTATCTTTCTGAGACTATACTTCATCATGTAAAAAATTAGGGAGGTAGGCTACATTCTGTGGCAGCTACCTTTTTCAGAGCTAGAATTCTATGATTTCAAAAGTTTCATTATGTTATGCTTTAAATTGGACAAGAAGAAATTCCAAATAGAGTACATTTTTTATTCCCAAAGTAATTTCACATCTCTTTCTCTCTCCTTTTATTCTTATCCAACTTCTTTTTTTTTCCTTTAAAATTCAATTTTTAAAAAGAGAGAAATGGGAACAGAGAAATGTTGGAATTCATTCAAAGTACATCAGTAGGTACCAGGGTGATTGAAATATCTGCAAAATTACATCATTGTGCCTTTTGATTGTAGACAGAAAATAGTTATCTTTTGGTTTTAACCAGGTTTTCATTGAATTCTTCCTCTGATGATGCATCATGATGTTGTTCTATTTTTTTAACCCATGGGATTTACTTGGCAAAGATATTGGAGTGGGTTGCCATTTCCTTCAACAGCTCATTTTACCAATAAGGAAACAGTGGGAGAAGGAAATGGCCAACCACTCCAACCTTTCATAAGAAAAATCCCACATGTGGTGACAAAGAGTCCAACACAACTGAAACAACTAAAAAAACAAAACAATTATAGGTAATCAAAAATATGCATATATGTGCCTATGTATGTGTGCTATAATTAGGGTTAATATCTACCATCCCTACCACAGCATAGGTTAAACTAGCTTTTTTGTTTGTTTTCTTCTGAAAGGACACAAAGCTGTCCCAGTGACGCGGTCTCTATTCATTATTTCTCACAGGTTATTGTACTAATGTAGTTTTCTAATCAATTTAGGGCCATAAAAAAGGCCCCTGAAACATGTAGTCTTAGACTTTTAACCCTGGATGTCTGGAACAAGAAAAGTCATCCTATCCTAATGCTTTATAAGGAGAAAAATGAACTATTTGGAATACTGTTTTATGTAATTATGGAGAGAAATAATAATTCAGGTTATTAACAGAGGCAGTTATAGTAATATGGGCACATCTAGGGGAGAAATATGATGGACAGAAGGAGCAAATTGGAGGAGAGAATATGATAAATTTGAAAGAGTAAAGAGAATAATCCATAGATATCTAAACTACTCCAGACAGAGGAATGGAATAGAAAATTACTGATACTTTACTCCCTTAACATGATTACTCTAAAAAAGTACTAAACTGAAAGGCAGTATTCCTCTTTTTACCTTAGTTTTACAGATCCCCGAGTCAGCTTCTAAGTCTTTGAATTGATTTAAATTAGTTGGATTAATTTTGGTTAATTAATAGTTTCTTCTCCTTTTAATAGATTGTTTCAGATTGTGGTACATACATAGATTTTTACTCAAAAAAATGAGATGCTTGAATTTTAAGGACATTAATATACATTTATGTATTAATGAAGTGGTACACCATGGTAGGTAATAGTTTTATTCCTTACAATTATGGTGAAAATCTTGAAAATGACTAGAGATACTTCAAAGATCACTCATTTCATTGGTATGAATACTCTTCTCCACATTAGTAGGTGTTTTTTGAGAGTTGCTATTAGCTAAGCAATTCATCATACCTGGCTAGCATTGTTACAATTCTCTCTGAACTTATTTCAACTGATGCCTTGGGCAATATACACAGTCCATCATGTGGGAACAATACTTGAAATCTTCCAAGACTGTTAGAAAACTTGTTCCAGTAACAAAACTTTCAAGAAACCAGAGCCACCTGCAATCCAAAATGAGGCACAAAAGTAGGCTTTGATGGAGGTATAGATGCAGACATGTAAACAAGCACATACTTACATGGTGCATTGCACATTTTTTAGCTTTCTCAGCAGCAATAGAAAAATCCAATTTTTCTATGTGGTCAATTTTTGGTCAATAAAAGGTGTTACTGTTTTCCTTTTCATGCCCCTGTATGCTATTTAGCTTTCATGTCTGTGTTTGTTGCAGCTGCTCTGTAATAATATTTGCTTATCTATTATTTTCCATCATTACTTATAATTCAGGTGCTGCTAAACTGGACTAAATAATTAGTACTTCTTAAGTAAAAAGTATTTAACTATGTTATCTCATTTAATCTTTCAAACAACTCTGAGGTTTAGGTGCCACAAGCATAATTTTCCCATTACATGAATGGGAAAGTTGAGGTTTAGGAAGATGCAATGCATCAATGCTAGTAATTGTCAGAACTGGGATTCAAACACAGAACTTCAGGGAAAAAAGTTCTTTATTGTTTCAATTGCATATAGTACATAGTTCATTCAGGGTGAACTATTATAGGATTAATTCAGAGCACATATTGAGCAATATATAAGATGACTCACATTTGGACCACAATAGTCATTAATTTACCAGTGTACTGGATCATATGTTTTGACAAACAATGATAGAACTTACACATTAAATTCTTGGAATTATTGAAACATTAAAATGGTATTTCTTAAATAAATCTGATCAATTTTAATTTTTTGGAGAAAATAATGTAAAAAAGTATTTCTATACACATGAAATGCTTTATTTATTGACACACTGTACTTTGAAAATTACTTCCTTTATTGGAACAATTAAATTTTGTCTCAATTATAGGTAGTGATGGAACATAATAGATAAGCAAATATGATTACAGAGCAGCTGCAATAAATACAGTCATGCATGCTAAATAGTATATAGGGACATGAAAAGGAAGAAAATAACAATAGATTTTATTGACCACAAATTAAGTTATAATAGTTTACTTTATCAAAGATGAAACAACCCTTTAACCTACTTAAAGCAACGAAATCTCATGCATTCTAAGCTTTTGAAATTGTGACACTACAATTGCAGTTTTAACTAAAGATTTAGATCAGGGGTCAGCAATGTATGGCCTAATAGAAGAAGTTTGCCTACCCCTGGTTCAGGAACTGGTATTGGAAAATTCCTCTGAATGGATTTATATATTATTTTAAGCTTAACTGAAGACAAGCAAAGCAAATATGCAAATAACAATAATAGCTGAAACTTACATATCGTTAGATGCTTTAGATAATGAAGTAATATGAAATATATGTATATATATATATATATATGTATATATATGAACCAAGTGGCATAGCATCCAAATTCGTAGAGGAGAAGTTAAATGAGTTACAGGAAAAAATAGGCAGTAAAACTATGCTAATGAAGGACCTCAACCTCCCCCTTTCAAAACTATATATATACATAGTATACACAGACACATATACATATATACATATGTATATGTGTCTGTGTATGTGTGTGTGTATACCCTCCAAATATTCTAATACTGAGAAAGGTCTCATGGATTACATATATCATTTTTTCCATGTAAGAATGTAAACAGTTCACCTTTAGTAAGTCCCTTATGGTTTCTCTTTCCTGTTTACCTTTTCCTCCTTCTCTTGATTCTTATATTTGAAAGTCAAATTATCTGTTCAGCTCTGGTCTTTTCAACAAGAATGCTTGGAAGTCCTCTATTTCATTGAAGTTCTTTTTTTCCCCTGAGTCATTATATGCAGGTTTCTGGCTAGGTGATTCTTGGTTTTAATTCTATTTCTTCTGATCTTTGGAATATCATATTCTATCCCCCAATTCTTTTGGACAGAACCTGGTAATTTTGGTTAAACTGACTGTGTTTCCACAATATTTGAAATGTTTCCTTGTGGCTGCTTGTAGTATTTTCTCCTTGACTTGTGACCTCTGGAATTTGGCTACAACATATCTAGGAGTTTTGCTTTTGGGATTTGTGTCAGAAAGTGATTGGTAGATTCTTTCCATTTCTAGTTTTGTCCTTTGGTTTGAGAATATCAGGGCAATTTTCCTTAATAATTTTTTTGAAAAATGATGTTTAGAGTGTATGGGGTCAGAGCCAAGATGGCAGAGTACAAAGATGGACCTGTAGAAGTTCCCCCACAAAACCCATAAAATACCCATTAAAATGACTCTAAATAAATTCTAGAGCAGCACAAGCCACAAAATGACACGGTGAAAGAGATTTTCAGCCCAAGATAGCCTAGAAGGTGGACAGAAAAGGTCTATTGCGCCACACACAGAGTGGAGTGCAGCGCAGCATAGATTTTGAAGCATGTCAGGGACAGGACCCAGAACAGGCTTCAGGGAGCCACCAGCATCAGCAGCAGTTCTCGGATTTCTCAAGCCCACAAATGCAAAAGATAGGTTCAAAGGTCAGTGAGAAAGCTCCTTTACCAAGGAAAAGGGAATGTGGTATGGACTGCCAGTAGCAGCCACTGCAGTAGCAGTGCCCATTTTTGGAGCTCTCTGACTAACACCCCCAGGAGATTTGAGCAGCTGATCTGAATCTCAGTCCTGAGCACAATCCTGGGGTGAGGAGGAGGACTGGTATAGTGGAACCAAAGGTAGATGTGGAGAGGGAATTTTACTCACAGATTCTGGACAGAAAAGTTTTAGGTTGCTCCCAGACCAGTGTGAATGCAAGGGGAGGAGTAAACTCCAATCCTTTGATTGTGCCACCTTGGATGAACTGAAAACTCACAGGTCCACAGATTATGCCCTCCTCTTGGCAAAGGACTCAAAAGTCAAGAAACTGGGTAGGAAAATGCCCCCCCAAAAAAGGAAAAAATAAGACTATAGAAGGTTATTTTCTTGGTGAAGAGCTATTTTCTTCCATTCTTTCAGATGAGGAAAAACAATGCACACTGTCAGAGGAAATCAAGGCTTCTGCATCCAAAACCTCGAAAATAAAGATGCAATGGTCTCAGGCCATGGAAGAGCTCAAAAGGGATTTTAAAAATCAAGTAAGAGACATGGAGGAAAAACTGGGAAGAGAACTGAGAGTGATGTAAGAAAATCATGAAAAGACTCCACAGCTTGCTAAAAGAGGTGCAAAAAATGCTAAAGAAAATAACGTATTTTAAAATAGGTTACCTCAACTGGAAAAAGAGATCCAAAAAGACAATTAACAAAAGAATGATATAAAAAGCAGAATTAGTCAAATGGAAAAGGAAGTTGAAAAGCTCACTGGAGAAAATATTTCTTTAAAAATTAGAATGGAAGAGATGGAAGCTAATGACTTTATGGGAAACCAAGAAATTTCAAAACAAAACCAAAAGAATGAAAAAATAGAAGATAATGTGAAATATCTCATTGGAAAAACAACTGACACAAAAAATAGATCCAGGAGACAATTTAAAAATTATGGGACTACTTGAAAGCCATGATCAAAAAAGGAGTCTAGACATCAATTTTTATGAAATAATCAAGGAAAACTGCCCTGATATTCTAGAACCAGAGTGCAAAATAAATATTGAAAGAATTCACTGATCACCTCCTGAAGGAGATCCAAAAAGAGAAACTCCTAGTTAAATTCCAGAGCTCGTAGGTCAAGGAGAAAATATTGAAGTACCTATAAAGAAACAATTCAAGAATTCTGGAAAAGTAATCA